>CM064909.1:25843096-26443096 GCA_032727855.1 Quercus ilex subsp. ballota
GGATTTCTGAAAATTGGACTTATGGGGTTAAGTTTTGAGAGAATTCTTCTGATTTCAGTTGTTCTACTTTTATCTGAATTTGCTAGTGGTTTGGAGTTAAATTGACTATTTCACACACACACTCAAGGACTTAGCTTTAGGTTGAAGTAAATGCTTAACTCTTGCTTGACAAATTGCTAAATTTTTTATTGATTTTCCTGCTATCTTTGATGTTAAAAGAGTAAGTTACTAGTGATGAAATCTAAATTCAAATCATGGCTTGGTGGGTGATGATATTTCTCTATGGGGTCTAGCTAATAGTGTCTATAGTTGTCTTTTATTTTATTTTCCTTTTGTTTGAGGACAAACAAAGTTCTAAGTTTGGGGGTGTTTGATGACTTGCATAATTTGGCATAATTTATCACTTCTCAACTTTAAACTTTAGTCTAATTTTATTTATTTTTGTTGATTTTAGACTTTATTATTGTTATTTAAATTTTATTGCAGATTTGAAGAAAATGAAGATTTATTCAAATAGAATAGACATGAAGCAGCTAGAGAGAATATTGGGTTTTGGATGAATGGAGGTTGAAGGTAGATTTTTTTTTGGCTTCAGTATTGGCATGGAAAGCGGGTCCCTCTTGGTTTTGAGGCAGGCAATTTGACTTTATCTTGATAGAGAGGCACGCACAAATTGGAGAGATTGAGTGGGCTTTTTGGGCTGCAACAAGTTTTGGGCTGGCCTTTAAAAACGTAGGGAGAAAAAGAGCAATGTTTTGGGCTGAAAAAAGCAACGTTTTGGGCTGAAAATAAGGGCAACACGTTTAGAGAAAGGGAGGCGCAAAAAGAAAAGAAAAGGAGGCGCTAAAACAGCACTGAAAAGGAAGAAAAAGAAAAAAAGGGGGCGCTGAAACAAAAAGGCTGAAACAGGAAAAAAAGAGAGGGCTGAAGCAGAATGTGCCACGTAGGCCGCGACCTGAGGAGCGCCGCCACTATGCATTTAATACAGAGTGAAACCCTAAGAGTCATTTACAGTCCATAACCTTTCATATTCTATGGTCGTCATGACATGCCATGACGACCACAGAATCGGGGGCAACTGACGATACTGACGAATTCGTCTCCCAGAGACGATCTTAACGATATAGACGAGGACATTCTCGGACAAGCTAAGCAGATACCCACATCATTGACGAAGACAACTAGGCCATTCAATGCAGCCAATTACACCCAGAGCAGTTACAAAGCCAGCTGCATGACCCGTTGGAGCACATTGAAGCCACATTACAAGGCTTAAAACGTTACCAAGAGGGACATTAAGGCCACCATAACTACCCCAAACGGCTAGAAGCTATAAAAACATATATAAGACCCTCACAATATCAACACAAGGTACGGAAAATACTTAGATAATTTTACTATCATTCTACTATTCTGTTTTAATTTATAAAAAGCTCATTTGTATTGACTTTGGCATCAGAAACGTTATGGCAGGCACCACACCAACGACCATCTTTGAGAATACATTCACACAAATTGGGGATTGGTTCCATCTGCCCACTCTAACTGACGAACTTACGCTTCATCATTTTCTATTGTTCCACTTCCTCCAACAGTCTACTGGATAAATAAAGGAACACATTGATAGCTAGCCTTCAAAAGCACAATCAATTAATTGACTAATCAATCATCAATTCATATATATAAAAGTAGAAAGCTCATGTTGGCGAGCATGAGATTGTGCCATGTAATGCATTCCTTGAAATTTTCTTTTATTTAGGCTTCTACTTCAACAAATTTTGCATTTATATCAAATTATTAGTTCATTGATTAATTATCTATAGTTGTGCATTAATTATTTATATTAAATGAATTTAATTAATATTACATGAATTTATATAATTATTTTTATAAACTCTATATAAGAAATAATTTTTAGTTGGAATAATAATATTAGATTTACAATATGACATTCTTTCTCATGTTTAGTTGCTTTGGCAACAATTGACAAAAAAACCATAAAAAAAAAAATTAAATATTTGTGAATTCACTAAAATTAATCTCTGTTTGTGTATGTGGAACTACCATTTTAGTATTTATTCTATGTAATTAGAAAGATAACTAATAGATTGAATATGTTTTTTTCGTTATATTAATTATTTTAAGTATAATAAAATTTGAATATGTTTATTTTGTTATATTAATTATTTTAAGTATAATAAAATTTTAATGTCATTTTTCTAAGATTTATATGAGAAACAATTAATTATTTTTTTTTTTTAATGTGTGGAACAATTGATTTGAAATATAGTATTCTTACTCAAATTTAGGATCCGTTTGAGAATAGCTTATTTAACTAAAACTGAAATTTTTTTGCTGAAATTGTAAAAAAAAAAGTTGAAAAATAAGCTAAATAGTATAATAAAATCTATTAATAGTATCAAAAAATGCAATAAGACCCATAAATAATATAAAAAATAAGCTAAAATTGCAAATAAGCTAAAAATTTCAACCAATCCCAAACAAACACTTTGTTGTTTTTGCAACCATTGAAACAATGTCCACCAAAAATGAAAAAAATAATAACTTTAATAATACAAAATCAAGAAGGTAAAAAAAATAATTGAAAGATATTTGCATTTTTTAGTATGCATGAAACATGCCTATCTATATGAGCCACTATATTATACCATTTTCAATTTGTAAACACACACACACATATATATATAGTATGATCAAATCACTACATTATTCTTAGTGTCTTTCTATTTTGTCTATAAAATAACTAAAGATTACCATTTTTTATAAGGAATTTAAATATTTTTTTATTTTATTTTATACATCAATAGTACTAGTTGACGGTGGGGATTTGAATTTTGAATGTCTCTATCAGAAATTAAAGTGCCAACCAGTTAAACTAAATTTTATTGAAATATTAGAGAAAACTAATAATAAGTTGCACCGCATACCGTGCGGTAACTCAACTAATTCCAAATAAAGAGAAAGCAAAAATCCATCCTTACTAGTGGCACAATGAAATAAGAGATGTTCAACCAACACTAACACGTATATAGCATCAATTCACAAGAATCATATTCCTTTAATGAGATTATCCATATAAAAAATCTTTCCGAATGCACGTCCAAGCAAAAAAAGCGACTAGGGACTTTGCTTCAATTTTTTCCAAGGGAACAACAACTGATTAGATATTTCAAAGCCTCAAAAAAAAAAAAAAAAAAAAAAAAAAAATCAAGTTTTCCATCACATCTAATCTACCAAATCAACCAATCCTCCTGTAGTCCCTTTAGGTGATTAAAATGTAATTGAGCCAACAAAGTATCTAATGGTTCCCAATCCTGAAAAGCACCAGTAAAATTTAGATTTAGATTCAAGGAACAAAACCCTCCTATCTTCAAATACATCCAAATAAGAATGAACAAAAACATCTCTATCCTTTGCATTTAGCAAATAAATCCCAGGTAAAGATCCTTTAAAGGAGTACCCTTACAAATTTGCAAGGTAAAACAAATTTATGTTCCATTGCTGCATCAATTATTCACCGAAAAGAACTTCACAACAGATATGCAAAAGGAAATTAATTTCTTCCATTTTTCACCAAAATAAATCTTCCAATTAAATAAATTTAACAATCACAATTTACATGATGCGTAGCCTTTTGAATATCCAACTTGCAAATAACTCCTATAAAAAAATTCTGCTTCTAGAATTTAGACATTTATTAGCCACTAGAAACGGAGTCCAAAATCTGTCTGCCTCCAACATATGCATTTCGCAACTCCTCAATAATCCTCCAACATACTTTTAAGTCTATTAGTTTAAACCTTAGCCAGCATATTATACCCACTTCCAATCAAATTGCTACAGACCTCTTCGGATTAGAGTAATGAGAAACATTCAAAGACAACCCAAACTTACATGTCTTTGTGTCCACTACACTTCAACAGTGCTGGAAAAAGGCTATTGTGAAACCATCTGGCTTTTCACTATTCATATCCCTAAGTGCCCCTAACATCTCTTTCCTTATCAAAGGCTCTTTTCAACCACGCAAAATACTCCTCATCAATTGGTGGAAAATGCCCATCCACCTTTGGGTCTCCAATCAACAAATTCATTTGAATAGATACCAACTAGTTTTTTTTTGTTTTTGTTTTTTTTTTTCAGATTTAATTATGAATCTAAAACTTCAATTTTTTTTTCCCTAACAGTATATTATATATATTCAAGAGAAGTGTACCATTTTCTATTTATTTTTGAGTTCACAGCATTGGCATTTGCGAACACTTGCCAACCAAAGTTATTATTGCTAGAGAAGCTTTTGCTACTTCTAGAGTTCTCATATGTCTGTATGTGATGAAATACTTCACATGCTTGAAATATTTGTGGAAGCAACAAGAAAAACTCCAGCAATAATAACTCTACTCAACCATTCACCCTAAGGCACATACAAGTCAAAAAATGATTAAATGTGATATCAACCAGGCAGCAGGAGTATCCTTCAAATTTTCAAGTAAATATTCTACAATATTTTAGGAAACAAAGGACATCCAATGACCTCTGAGGTAAAGTCAGCCTACAGGTTTAAATGAAATTACTGTTTTATATATATATATATATATACAAGTAAAACTAATGTTTTTTATTGTTAAATAATTGTCTTCAAAGAAACTAGGAGTTAGTCCTAAGAAGGACAAGGGAAGATGTATAATACATAGAGAACCATCCACTCTCGAGTCTCCATCAGAAAGAATGCCATGATCTGTGACAGCCCTATGCTAACCGGATTAGATTTTCTAATAATCTCACCCCAAAACAAGAAAGAACAATCTCACACACACATACATATGCGTATATTCTATCAGATGTCAATACAGATAAAATCTTATTACATGCTTTTACAGTCTTTTAACGACACTATACAGTTTCAGGAACAGACCGTTGATAAGGAGGGTGCCGGTCAGGAACTCCATCTTCAGCTCGTTTGTCTTCAAACCATTTCACAACTCTTTTGCGGGGTAGGTTTGTCACATGCACAACACTGCTAATCATTGCATTCTGCATAATTGTTTAACTTACAGAGTGTAAGAACATAAAATTTTAGTTCATTTGAGGAGTAAATCACACTAATCAAGCTCTTCTGAAGAAATCAATATCATAGTAACCAAAATAAGATAGCCATGCATGTTGACCCTAGAAAGGTCAGAAAACATAAACATTGGACAATACAAGCAGGAAGCACAATTGTAGAAAAAATTTGAAGGTATACTTAATGTATAATGATTGTCAGCATATACTTAAGGTATAACGTATAAGTGTGATTGTTAATTGTCAACATACTTCATGTATAAGGAGTTTTAAATTTTGGGTGTTTTCACATGACATACCAGGTCAACATACTTCATGTATAAGGAGTTTTAAATTTTGGGAGTTTTCACATGACATAGCAGGTATACACATATGTGATTATCTAGAGATTAGGCCAAACACCTAAAGTTTGAACCTCAGAAAGTTAGAACACTCGTCTAACTTTATATTGGCCTACCAGTATGTTTGAAGAATGACTAAACAACCTTGAATTTATAAGTATTATTTTTTATTGGTATGTTGCACATGTACTTAGTGGATCTTGAATCTATGATGTCACCCTTCACCACATTCTTATGGGGGAAGACGCGACATTTGAACTGGCCACTTTGGCAACAACCTTGAAATTATTTTAGTGGACCTAAATTTAAAAGTAAACAAACAAAAATTCATTTAAAATTTATTTTGCTTAAAGTTGAGTCTAGGAAATTTGAAATAATTAATGGTATCAACGTGCATTTATTGAATATTTTCACAGCTGACACGTGAGCATTAAGAGACATTTTCAATTAAAAATTGACCACCACAGTTATCAAATCAGTTGATTCATCCTTTTCGTTCAGTTAATAATAAACATCTTTTTTTATTGGTTATGAATAGCAAAATTCTCCCAACTGCAACTTGCAATATTGACGCAAAAGGAACCAAAAAAAAATCCTTACAGTGGGGCGCTTTGTTCTACCATAAACTCTCTCGAGGGTTTCAACTTGCACTTTTTTCAGTCTCTTTTGAGCAGACCATTTATGTTGCATAACATGAACAGGTGCTTGCAGCTTGGTCCCAGATTCTTCAGTATGCACACTTGGTTCACTATGAGTAGTTTCCATGGGTTTGGGTTCAGGCACCGATAATGATAAGGTTGGTGCAGGTTCATCAGGTAAAGCAGCACTCATCATTAGAAGATTTGGAGGGGGGTCACGAAGCAATTCAAGAACAACAGCCCTATCAAGACAAAGCTCGGCTGCAAGATTTTTGATCTGCGAAATGGGAAAATTAGGGATTCAAAACAAGAAAGCTTAGTTACAGGGACTTAATTGTCATAAATATATATAGAGAAACCACATAACAAGCACAGACTAAGACGTATCTATCATGCTGAACATGCATGTCAAAGAGAATTCAGCTTCAAGGCTTTCCACTTTTTTCCCCAATTGAACACTTAAGCAATACCTTCATGCAAAATATGACCAATTTTTTTTTATAACTACAGACCAATTAATAGCTTCTAAAATGATTGAATATGAACAAAACTAATGCTGAAAAAAACTAGGGTTCATTAAGATAGCCCATTCTAGCAAAAAACAATTTGATGCAAATTTTCTTGCCTTTTTCTATAAAATTATTAGACATGCAGTAAACTCAACTTGCTTGCCATACAATATTGTCACAATTGCCTGAAATATATGAGCATAGCCAGACAAATTTCACTGTCCATGCACCTCACTAACTCATCCAAAAGGAAATTGGAAAAGAGTACAAGATACATTGAGAAAAGCCCAAGGTCAATAACAGGCCACTTAAGCAGTTTCCATTTGACATGATAAATCTTAAAACAAACATCACCACAATTATCTCTTTATTCAAAATTCAAAACTGGGGATACTTGGGTAGAGATATAGATAGCATGATTGCATATGCATCAACCATACATCTAGAGACAACAGCAAATGAAAAAGTCCTTCCAGCTGCTAAAAGGTTAACGTTTTGCAAAACATTCCAGATAATAACATGAATGACATCATTAAGCCTATCTTTGAAAGAACCACATTTCTTTGAATAACATAGATCAAACTTCACATACGTACACTAGTTTTACGTCGGCCAGCTTTTAGAGCTGATGCCAATCTTCGAAGTTGCCAATTTCTAAGCTTCACTGGCCTTTCTTCTTCTTCTTCTTCTTCTTCTTCTTCTTCTTTGTCCTCGTCCTCTTCAGCAATATTCCCACTTTCAGTATCATCAGCAGATGAGTCGGACATCGGTATATCATCATCTCCTAGTGCCTCTGCTAACTCTTGTACAAGCATAGCAAGGTCTTCTTCACTAATTTCATCATCCCCACCATCTAGGGATGGGTCTCCATTTTTCAGATCTTCTTCCAGTTGACTAAAGAGTGCCTCAAAGGCATCCTCATCTATATCATCCTCCTTCGCAGGTTCCTTATGACGCAAACTTTTCTGGGCCAAAAAGTTATTGCATTAGAATATTACATTATACACCATAACAATTGCAAATTTCTGAAACAATGATGATAGCTTATGCTGAATTTAATTGGATAAAAAACTAGACCACTTGAGTGTTAACCCAATATTAACCAAATTAATTAATAAAGAACCAAAATGGACTTGGAAAGCAACAACCTTAATAAGTCCCTGTTTGCTAACACAAGTACTTTTTTTTTTTCCAAAACACTTGACTTATTTCTAGGGTACCAGCTTATTCAAACAAACCCATTACAAAATAAAAATTGAAAAATATGCTATACCAAACAGGCACTAAAGGTCCGTTTAGTTAGGTATTTTGGGAGCTCAAAAGGGCGTTTTTAAAACCCAAAACTCTATTTCACAACAACAACTCCTAATAGCTTTTTTACAAACGCTCGTTTTAAACTCAAAACACAGCTTTGCAATAGCCTATACAAACTCAACCTAAAGCTAAAGAGTAGCAGAAATTTAACACGATACCAACCTCAACCATTTACAAGTTACCAAGAATTTTATGCAAACCTCTCTCTCTCTCTCTCGTGGGAATTTATTAAATTCTTTTAACCATTAGTTGCTACTTGCTAGCAACGATTAAGGATTTTTACAATTCAGAGCGGTTGTATCATAGTTGGGTGAGTGTTCTTTTTTTTCATTTGATTAAGAATTATTATACACAACAAATGAATAGAATAGAAAGAAAGTGAGGAACCAAACAAGCTCAAAGTTACAACCTCACCTTGTTTTTCTTGGAAGAGGAGGGAGAGGTGGGGTTTCCGCGGCGAGCGAGAGCACGTACGGAGCGGCGGGAGGGCGGGAAACGTGGCAGATTAAGATGGATGGGCCTACTAGGGTGGCCCACGAGAAGGCGGTCACTGAGAGAAGATGAGAAGCATTCAATTTGAAGCGCCATGATGGAACTGTGAGCCGATAAAGCAAAACCCATTGTCTCTTTTCTCAAACAAACCCAAAGACAAAGGAGGGTTTAAGTTTAAAAGCCCCCATTTGCCTCATCCAAACGCACAGTTTTAAATAAAATTGTCTTTTTCTTTTTCCCCCACAAATATATATATATATATATATATTTTTTTTTTTGGCTAGAACTATTGCAGAAAAAAGCTATAAAATAAATCCATTGCTTTTTTGCATAAAATATTAGAGAACTGCTACGTCTACAATATTTTCATAACAAATTATAGGTGGTAAGTTGTTATTAGTTCTAATTTGAATTTACAACTTAAATTACTTGCAAGTATTTGTTGTGTTGTGTGGGGATGATTTGATCTCACCGGTAATTTTAGCAACATAGATAAACGAGTCTCCTCATAATCCTGCCCATATTCAAGAGTGAACCTCGTCGGAGTGGTCATGATGAAACTTAAATTATACAAAAAATAACTTCATATATTGACAAAGAGGAAAAAAAAACTCACACGCAAATATATAAAATTTCACAATTTTCTTCAGTAAGTTTTCTTATTTTAAAATTGTTGCACAATAGTTTTATTATCAATGCTAAAAAATACATCTCTTTCAAAATTTTAGTTCAATAAAAATTTTCTTAGGCTTTTTCTTTTTGTTTATAAGGGCCTAATATATTGTTAAGGGAACCAAAATTTGGCTACAAATTTAGTTGTAGCCTAAAACTACAACTCTTGCTGGTGCATTTTTTTTTAAAATATTTTTTATTACCTATAAAAAAAATTAACGCAAAAGTGATGGTTGTCCCCTTTACACGTGTGGCCCCCTCTAGCTTGAGCAAGCTATTCTTAGTTGGTGAGTGTCTTAAACCCTGAGGCTTTCCCTTTCCCAGGATTCCCCAAGGAGAACCCTACACCCTTAGGAATTTCGTGTCACCATTCTTCATTAAGAACCAGGTTGGGTTCAATCCCCCTTCCTCAATTTCTCCTAAGGATTGAGTCTTTTTGCTTGGCTTCGGCCTTGCTCATTCCTCCTCCCCCCCCCCCCCCCCCCCCCCAAAAAAAAAAACCACATGTCATAAATAAAAGATACGAGGGAAGGTGCCCATAAACTTAACATTGAAATGCGATACTAAGGGTGTAACTAACTATCATCTTGACGAAATTGATCTAACCTACACCAAATTAATGCCTTCAGTTGATTGGTTATGTTGGGTTGAAATTTTATTTTGAGTCTCAAGTTGGGTTGATATTTATTCAACCCAACTTGACCTACCATTATATTAGTTTGTTTTTTCTTTGGTATTTTAATACCTATGCTAAACTAATGCCTTTAGCTAGTGGGTTGGGCGGGGTTGAAATTTTATTTTGAGTCTCTAAGTTGGGTCAATAGTTTATTCAACCCATTTGATCCACTGTCCTGCCATTATATTAGTTTTTTTTTTTTCCTCATTGGTATTTCAATTTTTACAAGATATGGAATATGTAGGCCATGTAGGAAAAACCTATCAACCCCATCGATGTCAGTTAAATTGGGTTGGTTTTTATGCATGTGATGGGTTGGATTAGATTTGAGAATTTTTCTCAAGGGTTGATTTTTATTTTGTTTTTTTATTGTTTGTATTAACTAAAAGAGTAAGACTTAAGTATAATACTTAGGTGCTCTTTCTTATGTTCATATTTTAAGATTTTATCATATGAATTTTTTTAAATGAAATAAAAATATATTTTTTAATTAAATAGTGGTATATCTAAATCTTAAAAGAAGAATCTAACAACCACCCCTAAATTACTATTCCTAAATATTCCTACTAACCAAAATGCATAGACGTTTTCTGAACTTCATATGTGTATCGTTAACACTAAAACAGTTAACACCGGCTTTTGAACATAGCCGAAACATCCCATTAAATATAGTCTCTTCGGGGTCCCAGCTAGTATAGAACAACCAGATCCTTCCTGTCAATAATGGCAAATCCTTCTTCTTCGTCAAAGGGGTGGGTGAGCAATATCTCATCAATAGCAGCTCGCATCTTCTTCTTCCTAATCATACTTCAGATCCCTCTTTTCAGGTACAATTATTCTTTCAAACTTTCTACCTTTTTCATTTCCATTACTCTGATCTCTTTAATTCTTCACTGCCCAACTTGTTTTTCTCTCTCAAAATTTGTGTCTTTTTTGTTTTTGTCATCTGGGTATAGCTGATAAATCTCATGCTAATAGTAGGTGTAATTTTAATTATTAAAGAAAAAAAGATGTGAGGGTTTTCAAAGTAGTGAACCCATAAAAAGAAAAAGATATGCTATCATTCTTATCTGTTGGTATTGTGTTTGATAAACTAAGAATTAATTTGATTTAAATTGAATTAGATTCCTTGTCGGGTATTTGTCAAAATGTCAAAAGGCAATATGCTCTTCATAGAAAAGTAGCACGTGCACTTTGTAAGAGGAAATATGCTCTTCATAGACTAAGAATTACACAGATTTAAATTGATTTAGACTACTTCCTGGGTCTATGTCAAAATGTTAACAGGCAATATGCTCTTCATAGAACACTAGCATGTAACCCCGGCATATGCACGGTGCACTTAATAATAGTTACAATTAGATACATATGAAATGTTTGTGCTGAGTTTAGTACTACTGATGCTCTGTTTTTTTTGGCCAATTCTTGAAACAAAATTTTATTTGTGAAAGCATGCAAATTGCTCATTATTGATTGCTCTGTTTTAGTAAGAAAAAATGTAGTTTTGCCTTTTAGCATAACTTTTTTTTTAAATAACTGGTAATGCGATGAATTATGTTAATTTTTTATAAAAATTTTCAAATAATTTATGGAAATTTAGTCACTGTGAAAATCTATTGAAAAGGAAAACTTTTTTTTTTTTGGGAACATCATAGAATTTTAATTGAAATTTATGCTTGAGTTATTGATAAATTTTGGTAAGGGAATACGGATTAGTTTCTATTTTCTAATGGGTTAGAAGTAGTTTTTAGACAGGATTGGCGTAGTTTTTAAATGAGCTTGAAATAGTTTAAAATAGCCTTGAAATATGGCACAAAAGTGTATGTAAAATCTAATTGGAATGCGGCAAAAAATTAGAGTACAGTTAAAATATATTTTGGATCCTTTATTGAAGTTTGGCTTTATTTTATTATATAGATTAGTTAGTGGTTTTTTTTTTTTTTTTTTTTTTTTTTTTTTTTTTTGCATCTGGGTAGTTGCTAGGAAAGTTCAGAATTAGGAATGACAATGGGATGGCATGGGTTGTATAAATTGTGAAATGATGAGAGGCCCCTCAAGTTGAGGAAGTGCTCAATGTTTTCCCAGAGGCTGCTAGCTTGGCACCTGATGCCCTCTTCTTTATATTGTGACCTTTAATTATTTGTTATTTATTTATATTGTGACCTTTATGAATCTAAGATCAATCCATTTACCTATTCTTATGATGTAATGCATTGTATTGGGATTGAGCTTTACATATGTTTTAGTATTCAAGGTCCATTATCTATATGTTTTAGTTGTTACTTCAGAACCATAATCATTAAATTAAAGCGCAATCTGCTGGTTGTGTGTGTGTGTGTGTGTGTGTGTGTGTTTTATTATTTAAAATTTCTATATTTCTATCCTATATACATTTGGCTTCATTTTTTCGGGTCATTTTATAGTACACACTTTTTTTGTATGTACCATATCCTATATTAACGGTTTAGATTAGATTTGTATAATACATACAAAGAAACAAGCATGTACTGTAGAATTCTTGCACTTCTTAAATCCTTGTCCACAAATCTCAATTTAATCAATGGTATATCATGTTATTTTGTCTTGTAGAAAGCAATTACTATTTTATTTTTATTGAGCTTAATTTGTAACCTTTTTGATCATTAATCCAATTTTTGCTATTTTCAGCTGATTATAAGTAATCATTCTATTTGTATCTTGTAATTTTGTAGCATGTGTATTAACTGTCATTTAAAAAAAAAATGTAGCATGTATTGTTATCAAATTTAGACTTCCAGCAGTATTGACCTTTATTTCCTGAAAGATGTATATATCAATATAGCAGCCTGCTCTGCAATTATAAATTGAAATTGGGTTCGTAAAATTACAAGTTCAATAAAGAATTAGGAACTAAATTTCATGAGTTTGCAATAAATAGTTACTAAAACAAAATCCAATCATATACATATAGTTTTCTAGTGTCAATGAACTCTAGCTTAAACAACACCGCCTCCCCCTTTAAGAAAGGGTGCAGGGTAAGGTTTTGGGTTCAACATCCACTAGGTGCATGTGTAAAGTCAAAAACTAATTTTGTAAAAAAAGTATTCTAGTTCAGTTTTTTATTTTTTTATTTATTTTATTTTATTTTTATCTTGTTAGATATTAATGAATTTGCAGGTATTATGGCAATCAAAGTACACTGCAACTCTTTGCAGCAATGCCTTTGTTTTTTTTGGTCATTTTATCTTAACACTCCAACTTTTCATGGAAATATTTTAAAATCACAACCTCCAGGATGGCCTTGTTACAAAACTTGCCAATTTGCCACCAGCATGTTGTACTATAAAACAATGTTGTGCTGTTGTGGCATCCCCGCTTGTATACTTGCCATAATACATACTAATGATGCCAGAAATTGTCAGTAAGCCACATGGAACCCACATGCTCGAAACAAGACCTGCGAAACAAAAACAAAGAAAACCCTAGGAGATCACCGGTGCGGTACTGGCCAAAAACCCTCTGAAGGTTAAGTCTAAGAACTCTTCACAACTCTAGAGTGCCAAAGTTAGGGCAAATTATGCGTACCTTGGTTTGTGAGGGTCTCGGAGTTTTTATAGTAGTGTAGGGTTGACATCCGTGCCTTGGTTAAGAAGATGTTTCCTTGTAGGAGAGATCCTCTTTAATTTGCGTATTTTGCGAAGTCCTTTCCTTATAGGACTCTCCTTAATCGTGGGGCACAAGATATTTCCTTTTATACTTATGCATGGAGGCCAAGTAAGGCCATGTCAGACTTGTCAGAGGTTCTATTATTCCCTTCAGCTTCCTTGGCGCGTTCTGTCAACTACTTATCCCCGTCTACATATTCAAGTCGTCACCTTTAGGTGTTGGTTGACCCAAAGGTGCAGTCATCAGCTTTAAGGTGGGACCGTCGATCTTATCCTTTCGTCGCTCGGGCTATGGTCTTGTTGGTGAGGCTAACGACTTTATTAGGGTTGTTGCCTTTGCCTAATACGGACGAGTTCATCAATGCTACAAAACTTCCGTTATCACATACCATTAAGCTTGCTTTCTCCTGGATTGTTTGAAATCTGTAATGGTTTTTTCATTTTATATTAGCCTCATAAATTCTTTTTGCATTTTCTAGAAGTTATTCTATGTTGGTTTCTGTCTATTACACTAGTCTTTCTAGATTAAAATAGCAAAGGTAAATTGAACAAAGATCCTCTCATGCTGTGGTTGTATTGATTAGGAAAATATACCAATTACTGAAGAAAATGTATTGCTTCATTGCTGCATTTAAAATGTGGATTAATATTTTTACTTTGACAGGGTCCCATGCAGATCGGGTATGTGTTCAACACCGTTGCATGTCACGTCTTCCCAATTGATTGCAAGTGAAATATTTCCTGTTGTTGTTGTGAAGACACTTTTGTACCCAGGAGCTGTTGCAAATGGCCTTGTGAAAAACATGGCTGTTCCAAGCTGGGATAGCCTGTTAGACATCTATAACTTGACTAGTGTGAAGGGAGCTTCTGCAGTAACTGATCTCCAACGCTTAGAGGTTCTATTGCCCTTTGATTGTGTTAATGCATATTTAATTTTTTGGAGTAAGACTAGAGTTGGGGGAAGGAGTCTCCTAATATCTTATTAAGGGTCCCTCAATACAGGTGTCTGGTTAATGTCTAAAACAGCAATAAATTTGTCAAAACGCACATGATCATGACATTTCACTGATCATGAAATATTTTCTGTTTTGTGTGCTTAATTTCGCCTGCTCACCCTGTTATATGGTCTATTTGTCATTGATACAATGATTCCATATCATTTGCCAAGATTTTCAATCATTAAGAGTAACATCAAGGTGGCAGCCAATTTTGCTTGTGGTACTTCATAGCAAGCTTGACATAGACACATGCATTTGTGTAAATTGAGTGCATGCACTCATATACACTCTTTATCATATGTATATTGAGTTCTTCCCTGGAAGTCTTATCTAATTAAGTATAACTGGTTGTTATTTCCCCATCAATTTCTGGATTTTGAATCATTTTTAGATTCACTACAACTTGGCTTTGCCTCTATCCAAATCCTCTGGTGGACCACATGAACTGCCTTTGTCTAAAGCAATATCCTTTGTCATTTCTCTGTCCTCCTTGAATAATCAGCCTCATCATGTGGTTGCTGATTAAATTGAAGAAACTTAGATAATTGAGTTCTTTATGCTTACTAGCTTGATGGTGATTTAGCAACTGAAATTTTCAGATGGCTTTGAATTTAGATTACCAACTAATTGTGGTTTCATTTTTTGTTCTCCAAATTACTGCTAATTCATTTCTACCATGTTTATCCTTGAATCAACATCCAAGTCTAATTTCAAATAATAAATATGGCTCATTCAGGAATAGGATTTCTTCTAGGATTTTACTGTCAGTTTTATTGTCTTAATTTTGTGGTTTCTTCCAGGTTCTTGCAGGAAGCTACTTCTCTGTGGCAGGAGCATTTGTGGGCCTTCTAAAACCAGGGAGGATGAGCATGTTTGGGATGCTTCTTATAGTATGGGGCCTTGTCAAGGAAGGCATTTTGGGAAGGCCTGTAAACACAGATCCTACGAAAGCTGTATATGTCTATCCAACAATGTTACTTGGTCTGATCTGTGCCTTCTCATCTGTAAAGTATGATGTGAAGAAGGTTATTAGAAGCGCTGCTCCGCGGCCCGTGGCAAAGCCTCTTCAGAGCTCGTCAAAATCTAAGCTGAAATGAATTGAAATGTAGTGCTTCCAATTTTTGTTGAAAGTTTCATGTTAATTATTTCAAGTCTTAATGAGTTGAAATGTAATGCTTCTAGTTTTTGTTGAAATTTTCATGTTAATTATTTCAAACATTACACGTTCCTGCCAAAAATTATCCTGAAGAATTTTATTGCCTTTGTGTTTTTTAAAATTCAGTTGTTTCTCCAATATGTCCAAGCAGAAGAGCGCATTGATACATATTGAAATGTAAGGACAATGCCAAAAGGTTCAATTAGCACTCCCTGTTGTTTCTAACCACATTGACATTGTGAGAAATTTTCATTTCTAACCCAAATTGCTCAATATTAATCATTTATCTCGTTAATTTTCCACCATGGCAACTGGATGGTTCATGGGGGAAACGAATTTAAAATTTTATTGAGCATGATAGTGGTCACGCTCACATCAGTCACATGCACTTAACTGGTGCCGACATGAATGATGCTGTCATGTGGACAATCTGGACGACACAAAACAAGGTAATCTTTGAAGGCCTAACACCAGATATCCATCAAGCCATCCACACAGCTGGAAGATATGGGACTGAACTGAATGGTATCAGCCTAGTGATGAAGATGATCAAGGATGTTCTATAGAAGTAAACGCTACAGATTACCAAAATTTCGTTCAATGTTTAACTTGGCTAGCATTGATAATACTGGACACAAACAATTGCAAATCAACGAGGAGGAAAATACCCTACTATTAACAGCAAGAGATGCACGATACACAACCTGGAAGCTAGGATATTCAGAGAGGTCATTATGCTAATCAGAACAAAGCAGGGAGCTACAGTCTCCAAATAGGCTGGCTCAGCAAACCAGGCAATGAACCAATAATGGAAGACATCAGAACACTGAAAAGTATGCTCCACCAAATCTACTAGCATAGAGTCAAGCTTCCAACCAATGCACAGGAGCATTGAAGGTAAGCCACACCCTAGGTAAAGACATAAATTTTCTATCCAAGACCTTGCTAGGTTGTTAACATGGTAGGGGAAGCATATTCCTTGCAATCTACAAACATAAAATTTTCTACCACATTTCTAGATGGTCCAATCAAACTTGTCAAATCAATTTAAAAAGCCAATTCATCTCAATCTCACATAGTTACTAAACAGAACTCAAAGTGCTTTTAATTTCTGTTAATGTCTCTTTCTTCACTTTCTTTGTATGCAATTCCCAATTCAAAAGTATGATTTGGATCTTTGATGGAGATATTATCGGATCGCCAACCACATATGAGCCCTTCAATCCATATTACCTCAAACGGACAAAGGATCAAAGAATTTCAAGAATTTATGGGAAGAGATCAATTTTGATCAAATTTGACCAATCTTGATTGGAAATTGGACCGTTCAACTGGAGTGAATGAGACATCATTTTAAATAGTATGAAATTCCCTTCATTTTGGCTGCTCGCATGTCAAAATTGGCTTCAACGAGTGAGATGTTACAAAAGCATGAAATTGGTCCAACCAAGGAAGAGAATACCGTACCATACTAGCTAATACGGCCGGTATGTACCGTACCAGTATGTATACTAGTACCGAAACTTCAATGTTTCGTACCAATTTAAATACTGGTCGTACCAGCCCATTTCGGGTGTTTCGGCTGGTACCCGGGCCTACTGGCCGGTACAGGGAAAAAAAAAACATTTTTTTTAGTTTTGTAATTTTCGAATTTTTGTAAGGGTAGAATGGTAACTTATTTGTATTATTTGTTTTCTTAGTATGTAATGAACAATTATGTAAGGCCACAATTTGGTTCCTAAGCCCAAAAGGTAAAAGAAGCTAGGCCCAAAGAGTCCAATACAATGAATTTGTAGAGAGTGGGTTAGAAAACTAGGCTCTAATGAGTTGGATAACAATTATAATGGATCTAGACGACAAGAAAGTAAAGATAGACTAGTTTTATCCAAAGACAATCGTCCTATGCATAATCCGAGGAGATTAGTTCTTGTATATATTTCTTTTGAATTTGGTTACAGGTATAGTTCTTGTTGCTACAGTGTTTTTCTCTTAATTTCCGATCCCCCTTCCTTAGGGTATCCTTTCTTTTTTATACTATCTCTCTTCTTTCATATCCACCCTCCACGTGTAGACCAGGTTACTGGCATTGTTACCTATCCCATCAGCACATTCCTGGAGTTTCTAGGAGTAGCTATAAGGCTGAAACTTACTGTTCATGTATCACTTTCACATTAATGCGGCCAGAGAGTTAACTGTAGAGTATTCAATGCGGTGGTAACAGCTTTCTCTAAGATATTTCATAGCTTCCCTTTGTCCTGTGCTTTCATGATGTGTATCATTATCAATAGAATCTCCTGGAACGTTGCTTTGGATGTCAGACCACACCTTCTAACCTTTGCTTTGTTCAGTCAAGAAGGCATTCTTCCTCAGACCACCTTCCTGGACCCTCACAACCAGACCCCTTTCTTCATTCACTAATGCGGATCTCCATGACAGCGTTTACCCGTCCTCGGACTAATAGGTATCCACGGACCGGGCCCTCGGCCCAATATATATATATATATATACACACACACTACTAGGCCTATCATTCCTACAAATTAAACTTTTTGTTTTATATATATATATATATATATATTTTTTTTTTTTCGTTTTAGTTGATGCTAAAGTCTAAAATCATGAATAAATTGTTTTAAATTGAGGTGATGTTTTATGGTAAAATTTTATTTTTATTATATATATATTTATAAAAAAAAAATAGTGGTAAACCTGAAACGGTACACCGGTATTGACCGGTACCAAAATATATCGTTTCACTGGCTAAACCGATACAGCTCCGGTACGAGATTGACTCCCTTAGGTCCAACACCAAGCCATTTCTGGCCAAATCAGCACGAATATGAGAACAAGAAAAAGAAAAAGAAAGAAGAAGTGGCGAATTGGCACGTCAAGTGCGAATCGGCGTGTCGAAGCGAGTCAATTGCGGGTGCGGCAGCCCTGGAGCTGCACCCATGCTTCCCAGGTTTGAATCCATTTTAGATGCCAACTTTCAGAGACCATAACTTTATGTACAATGAATGGTCTAAGTGATGCAAAATTGATGTCTAGCTAAGTAATGTAAAAATTTGATTTTTTTTTTCCTTCTACATAGGTTTGTCCATTGGGAAATAAACCATGTCATATACAATGCCAATCATGCAGTCCATCTACTAACTATGAATGGCCAACATATTTTAGAAATTACTGTACGGATGGAGGATGTCCCAAGCTTCCTCTATAACCAAATTGCTTTGATGTAACTAGCTGATTTGTGTTAATAAAGCTCTTTATTTTTGTTCCCAAAAAAAAAAAAAAGGTGATATTAGTGTTACAATTTGAACTGTGTCAAATGTTCAAGAATTAAAATATCAACAACCTGCCAACTTGTTTATAGACAGATTATATTTTGTATTTATTCTTTTTGTTTCTATTACAACAATAAAATGAGTAAAAAAAAAAAATCAAAATTAGTTTTAGATTAAAATTGAATTTTTTTTTCTAATAATTATTTAATTTTGTACCGTGAAAGAAAAATTACTGCAAATTTAGTGCAAAAGAAATCATAAATGATTTTCATGATTTAAAATAATGTCAAATTCAATTTTGATAAATAATTAATTTAAATAGTAAAAAGAAACAAATATTTTGGTATTTTTTTATTAATACTTTGTGAACATGGATACTAGTTTTAGTTTTTTATTTCATAGTATATATGGTCTTTCAATTTTAGCATATTTTTATACTTAAATTCTAAATTTCTTTGGTTCATACCTTGCCCCCCTAAACTAAATTCTGGCTCCGTCTTGCACTATAGCTTGGTACATGCACCATGGAGAGAAACCTTAGTTGTTCACTCTCTCTTTTTGTTATCCAGAAGTTCTCCACTATTCTAGTTTTTCATTACAAGTATTTGGTTTGTGGTAGACGGTAGACAACTCATATTATGGTTTCTTGAATTGACAAGCAATATATGGGACAATGTGGAGCAGTTTGGCAGGGATTAAAGCCTTAAAGGATGTAGGAAGCAGCTAGGTTCGTTGTCATTAGCTGTGCAAATTATGTTTATATCATTGTTGACCTAAGTGAATCAAGTTGTTTATGAACATCTTGAGTTGGTTTCAGAAAGACGTTTGTTTATGTTTGTTTGTTTAGCAAATAAGTCAAATTCGAGCCTAAACAAGCTAAGCTCAAATATAATAATGTGTTCGAGAAAAGGCTCGTGAACATTAAACTTAATTTATTATATATAATATTATATATATATATATATATATATACACATTTATAAAAATATATTTATATAGTATTGAAATTGGATTGTATATGTTTGTAAATAAGTTCATATGATATCAAAATATTATTTGCAGTTTGTTGATATAAACAATGCATTCGTAGTAAAAATTAATATATTTGTGAAGGGTTGAAAACTTTTAATTATAGTTTCACTATATATGGGAAAAAAAAAAGTTAATCAAGAAAAGTGATTCGTAAATAAACTTGAGTTTGTTCGACAATAAAATGAATCAAACTTAACATGTAATTTTTTTGGTGATTAGCTCGAGCTCAACTCATCTTTTAATACTTGACTCATTTACAACCCTACATTTTATTATGAGACCAAGAGATATACATGAAAAATAATTAATTTATTTGTGAGAACATGCTTATATGTATTCCTAACATCAAACTATAATAAATGTTTAATTTGACTCTTTAAAGGTTAATTTGTGTTTACCTTTTAGTATAAAACAGAAAGAATAGGAAAAAAAAGTTTTAAAAAGTTAAAAAAAAAAAAAAAAAAAAATTGCTCGCTTTATGAGAAAAGGAAAAAACTTTAAAAAGCCTAAGTAATTTTTTCGTGCATTGAATTGGATAAAAAGTTCTCTTGTTTTTGCTACCATTGACCATCACAGTGTTGATTAGTTTTCAACTCTTGTACTTAATAAAAATGAGTTGTCTGGTTCTATAGCTTTTGGGCCCCGACTTAAAATTAAAATCATGATTAAAGATGTTCATGTTGTTCTTTCATGAGCAAGGGTCTGTCATGTGTCTTCTCTTTGTTAGATTGAGAAGCACAAAATGTACAAGACAATAATTATGATTTTCCATGATTGAATTTCAAAAAGAATTTCTCTTAGTGTGCGTTTGTGTAGCGTTTTTGTGTTTGCGTTTGCGTTTTTTTCTAGTCCCGTGCACTGTTTACGGACCAACTTGTACGGAAAAATGCATTTGTAACTTTAAAATTGGGTCCCACGGGTACTATTCATAGTTTAAAAATTATTTTGCTACACTGTTTTCAGCAATAAGTTTTCAGTTTTTAGCAATAAGCGGTATTTAAACAAACCCTTAGTCCTCACATCTAAGTTATGTGACATAAAATTTTAGGCTCACAGTTTTTTCCACCCTCCATTTGTATAACCATTACACTACCTATATATTCACATATAAATTGCTTAATCATGTTGGCTAACCATTTTGAGTTTAGCTTTAAAAATTAAAGTCCATATCAGAATCCCAACTTACTTCGTCCGTCATTTCCGAATATGTTACATTTATTTATTACCATAATTTCTCCAAGCAATTTCAAAGAAAGTTAGTGACTTTAATTTTGAAATGATGAATCAAATTAATTAATCATGAAAAAATTGATTTCTTTCAATTATTTCTGATGATCAATTTCCCATATCTCGTTGTGATCAGTATAAAAAAACAGTAAATTTTGTGGTTTAAAAAAATTTGTTCACGATAAGACAAACCGAAACAATTATAGCAATGCACTGAAAATTGCACAAGCACCTCTATAAGCAACTCCGAAGCCACGTGATATGATTGAACGGGAGGTACTTAACTCAGTTGAGTTCACCGCACAAACACCAACAAAGCAAATGAAGTAACATAAAGTTATGCTCAAAGTGAAACAAAGAATCTTGCTAAAAGCTAAATAATGGAGTGTAGTAGCAGACACTAATGAATGTGTGGTTACTTTTTGACCAATAAAATTTGCAGTTAAACATGACCTTGAGGTCAATGAGGGAACCCATGAAAGGTTTTAGCTTAAAAAGTTTTGGAATCCTATGTGCATCATACTTTAAAATATTCAACAAGATCTTCTTGTTTGGAAGTTCTTCAAATCAGTCAAAGTTAACCCCCTCCATTAATCAAAGAATGTGATAATATATATGATATTTTGATAAGATTTCATTGGCGTGACAGATCATCTTTTCTTTAATTACAGGAATGGCAGATAATGATTGCAAAACCCAACAAAGAAAAAGAGAAAACAGTTATTATTGATTTAGCTTTATCCATCTTTGTTTTTGCCTTAGTACGTCCATGATTAATCAAGTACACAAACAGTCAATGATATTTGGCCTTTCCATATGATACTATCTAAGCTTAAAATATTGAATTTTCCTTCTATTCTGCAATGAGAGAAAACAACTTAGTAGTTTGAGAATAGCAGAAACAGAAAAGCTACATATATAAAATAACAGCTCTAATACACCAAATGAAGATGCACTAAATAAGACAGAGAGACCTACTCATCTTGCAATTTTTTTTTCGTGCATGGCTGTGTACTAAACAAGCATGTACGTATGCAGTCATGCATATGCACATTCTCAGAGAAGATGTATTGCCAGCCAAAGCTAGTCCAATAGTGGTGTGTTTACATTCCCAACAAAGGTCTAGTTTTTCATCCATTGCTCCTCCCATCATGATCAAGTTGTCAAAACTTGCTCATACGCAAACTAAAATTTGAGGATTTTGTCTGCAGAGAGACACATTTCTTTTAGTTATTTTTATCATAACGGGATATAAAGAGTTTAGTTTACAATAATAAGGCAAATGCGACTTTTAAAAAACCAGTGCTAAGGTAAATGTTTAATAATTTATCAACTATCTCCCTTTTTTTTTTGAGATCTTTACCATACGATTATTGCATGCTGACTCATGCATCAGTGTTTTCAGAACTTCAAGCAATGCCCACTCTCCTACTTTTGGATGAAAATAACAGAAAGGAAAACGAATATAGACTTTGAGTTCAAAAAGACACTGATGAGTGATGACTGAACGCCAAAATTTTTTATTATTATTATGATACTAAAGTACATTTTTTTGTCCTTAAATTGTAGGATTGTTTTTATTTTGATCTATTCCATTTAAAAATTTTTATTTTAATATTTTATGTTTGATTTTATTTTCAAATTAATTATGTTGTCCATTTTCACTAGTAACCTGACTGTCTATAATATATTATTATACCTACTATTGGTGAGTGTGTTCCAAATACTGACTTTTACACTTAGACTTTTATTTTTCTCTTTTAGAGAAAATTTTAGAGCTGTTTGTGACTGTTGATTTCTGCCTTTGGAGATTAGCTTCCTTTGTAAGCTAATTTATTATATATTTTTTTAATTTTTGACCAACTTAGTGGCTTATTTAACATACTATCAAAATACTTTCCCATCAAAATTAATTTCACTCTCTCATTTAGAACAATAGCATTGTTCTTTTATTTTCCTGAAAGTTTTCTTCGTTTCCCACATATTTTCTCTTGTGCAAATGGTATTGGAAAGAAAGGTATTTGAAGGTTGTTCTTCAACCTTTGTGTGTTGAAGTGTGTCCAACACAAAGGTTAATGATATAGTCTAATCTTGGGGGATTGTTAGCCTGAGAACTAGTCGCACCAAGTTTTATTTTGGCTGGTATAAATTAATCATTAAGGAAAACGTTTTCATGTGATTCTATAACACTGTGAGATTGTTCTTTAACTTTTCTTTCAATCTGTTATTGTTAATTAGTATCTCAAATGCAAAATATACTGTTATAAAAAATGAAAATAAAATTGGGATGTTTTTATTATTGGAAAAATAAAGAAGGTTTTATTAAATAAACATATTTATCCATTTTTAGGAATATATGTTTTGAGTATGATTTAGTTTAATGAGTTACATATAAAAAGAGAAATAAGGCAATAGTATTAATAATAATATTAATAATCTATTAGTTTTTTTTTTTTTTTATAGAAATAATCTATTAGTTTTTTACAAAAAAATTATACTTTACTTTCTTAAACTATATCCTATTTTACACGTACCCCCCTAAACTATTTGAATGCATGCTTACCCACCTAAACTATACATACTTTTACACTTTCTAAACTATACTCTCCTAAACTATGAAAATATGTACTTACTTTCTTAAACAATTACCCATGGGATGGGGGCGAACAAAGTATTACACCAGTAATAGTTTAGGTGTGGCAAGTGTTACACGGATAATTTTTTAGGGAAATTAAGTGTGCATTCAGATAGTTTAAAGGGATAAATGTAAAAGGAGTAATTTAGAAATGTAAAGGGTAATTTTTCCCTTTTTTACAAAAAACTTCTTTATTTTTGGAAAAAAACCAATCTTTAGTGGGGACGAATTTAGAAACCAGAGGGGAGGCGGTGTTGCCATGCACGTGTGGTATTTTGCGGGAAGTGCAGTAGTGAGTAAAGTTTTCGTATTTTTACCAATGAGATTGTATTTATTTATAAATATTTAATATTCCTTTATTTTTCTCAATATATTGTGAACTAATTTTTGAACATAAACTTACTTATTAGGTGTTGTGACATTTATTTTATTATAATAGATTGGCCAAAATTTTCACATAATGGTCTTCCTTCTGCATATTAGAGAGCTTGTGGCATAAATTTAACGTGTTTTTTTTTTTTTTAATGGCTTTTCTATCTTGATTCTTGGAACCCACATAAGTTTATTAAATTTAAATAGCCAGGTGTATAGTATTAAAAAAGAAAAAAAAATGCCGAGTATTGTGACACTACAATATAATAATAGCTCATCCTTTCCTAATTAATGAAATTTTGTTCATGGCCTTAATATCCCTCCAGGGGCGCCAAAGTACTCAAAGATAGTTGAATCCAATAGGTATTAATTCTCTTGCATTGGTTTAACCAAAAGATACCAATGTGGTCCATGAACAGCCCTTTAATTACTTTGCAGATAAGAGCAATATTGCTTATTTTTTTTTCCAGTTATAAGTCAAACATTCCATGGACCAGTCCCTGTAAAAGAGAGAGAGAGAGAGAGAGAGAGAGAGAGCATCTCTTGAAATATATTCGTAATAAAGTACTGTAATTAGCTAAATAAAGGAGAGCACCCTGCATCAAATAATATCGAGGCAAGAAGCTCTCGCAAACACAACGGACACTTGACATTAGATCGATACACCAGAGGTCCAGAACTACATGCCTATTCTAAATATAAAAGGGAGCTCACCAAATGCTAAGTGATCCAGATCTTCAACCATGACTCATCATCTAAAGGTCCCTAGAAGTAGAAGAAGATAAATACTAGAAACAAAAAGAAGAAAAAAGAGAACAAAAAATAGAGGTAGAGGACAAAATGAGTAACTTGGATATCATAGGGATGATCTTTCTTGATTCTCTCTTTGGACATCAGTACCTGTAAATTGAAGTCATTAACAAAATTAGTTAGTACAAAAATGAATATCTATATTTGTGCACGAGTGTAGGGAGAATAAGCCTCGTCTAAAATATATTATTCTAGCATGAACGAAAACACTATATATATGGCAGAAAATGGGTGTGTATTGGGAGCTAGAAGCCAAATCCTTACCCAAAATGGAAAATCTAGGATGAATATGGAGACTTGCCACTTGAGTCCCTCGGGGCATTGCATCGGAAACATTCCATCCTGCTAGCAAAATTGTGCTCGTTGCACCCAGACCTGTAATTTGTTTCAGAAATATAAAGTCATAAACTAATTAAAAAACTGTTCAAGATATCATAAATATTAATCTAATAATGAGTAAATTAATGGTCTTTGGATCAATCCATAAATAGAAGGTGATGGGTGATATCACAAGTTCAAATCCCTTAGATATATGAACATTTGTTTTTTGGACTAGCTGAAAAAACTCATTTTATTTATCCATGCAGATAAATTCCTAGTTTAATATTATTTATTATGTTGATTTACACATGTATTAGCCTAAAAATATATATGGTGTGCTAGTAAGTATGTCTTATATATGATGTATAGATAGAATGTGCAAAATGAATTCACCTAGTGCAAATCCAGTCGCCAGATTTCCAGCCAGAGCGACTGGAGCTGCCACTGCCACTGCCACTGCCAAAGCCAAAGCCTCTTGTTCTAGTCATGTTGTCACCTTCATATCCACCGCCAGAAGATTCATCCTTGGAGGCACCACACTTGAAGCAGTTTGACCGGCTAGCAAAGTTGTGGGCCCCACAGGTTGCAGCGGCGCAGTACCAGTCACCGGGCCGGACGTCCGGCCCAGTACTGAACCCAAAAGATGAGCCAGAGCCACCACCTCTCCCTCCAAAACTTCCATAGTCACCTCTCTCACCTGGTCTTGGCTCCCCACACCTCTGGCATGAGTCCCTCCTTTGAAAGTTGAGATGGTTGCATGACCTGCAATTCCAATCTCCTGGCCTGTTCATATTTCCTTCTCTAAATTCCACGCAGAAAGCACATCATTAGCCCATTACACAAGAAACAAACAAAAATACTAGCAAAATATTACAAATGAGAGATATCATTTCATAATTTAAATTAAATATTGCAAAATTTAAAACTGTATTTAATGATATGTAATTTAAAATTTTAAATGATGTGGCAATCTATATATTGTTAGATCTAGGAAATAAAATTTTAACTATGAATTTGACGATCTATTTCAAGCAAAACAGAAAAAATCTTGTTCTACGATGGAAGTGGAAGTGTTTGTTATTTTTAAATAGTCATTGAACCATATAAATGAAAGTAATGATAAATCCATGTTCTATGAGAACTCAGACCAAGCAAAAGAAACAAGGAATTAAACTTAGGATTTGTCATGGACATTGAGCTTGAATTAGTAGAACCAATGAACATAAAACTATGAGAGCCAAAACTGAGTTGCAGCCTAGACAGGATGAAGGAAACACATATGCATGAATTTGTAAGGGCTCACCTTGAGAAAACGGTGTTAAAAGGAGATGGTTAAATTGCTTGAAGTTGAAGACGAAGAGATTTTGTGAAGTATTTGTGATTGTGGAGTGAGGGTTGGAGTGGGTTTATATACTTCCTTAAGACCTCGGGAACCGGGTAGATATTGAGGTAGCCAGTGGAGGGTTAGGCTGTTCTTTTTCATATTCTTCACTTTGCTTCCTTGAACAATGGAATCACAAAAACCTAAACTTAGGAAAAGAGATGAAAGAAAGCTTGAAATAGGATTCCAAAGACAAAAGAAAAAAGAAATTATTAAAATTTTGTTAAAGCTCTAAGTATAGCCTCTTTTTTAGGGTTTGGAGGTGGCAAGTGCATGAACATGTACATGCCCATAAAATTCATGTTGAAGTTCCATTACTGACCTAATTTGTATAATTGTATTATCATCCCCCATATATATATATATATATATATATATATATATATGTGCACATTTTAAAGAAAATTATTAATAAACCTTTATATGGTTGTATTGGAACCTACCATTTGATCTTTCCATTTCAACAACCCACAATTCCATTCTTAACAAAATAGTTATATAGAATAGACGGCTTAATGAAAACATAACTCAAAGAGAAAGACATAAATACCCCTATATGACAGTGGTGTCTACAAGAATTTTCTTGGGGGGAGTCATTAACGAATTTTAAATTCTACAAAATCTAATAAATATAGAACTTTATATATTGACAACAATAACAAAAAGCACACAAATATAAAAAAATTTACAATTTTCTTATATGAGTTTTTATATTTTAAAAACGTTGCATATATATTAGTCTCATTATTAACGCTACAAGCTACATTTTTTTCAAATTTTAGTTTAATATAATTTGTCATGAGCTTTTTCTTTTTGTTTGAAATGACCTAATATATTGTTAAGGAGACCAAAATTTTAATTTTGTTGGGTCTAAAAAAAATTAGGGTGGTCACAAATTTTTTTTTAAAGGGTAGACAAATTATAAAATTTTTAAAATTTATATATAATTTATTTTTTTTTTCCACCCTGCTATATGAATCTCACTCCCTCTTCTTTTTATTCTTCTGCTCTCATAATTTTCTTTTTCTAAACTCATACTCCTGCTCACATTTTCAACTTCAAATTCATATAGTAGAAAGTAGACACACTAGACAATCTACACATTAAAATTTTGTGGAAACTAATCCTCCCTCATCCATCATTGATGTGAAAAAGTATAAAGACAATGGGTTCCATTAAAAAAATCTTAAATCTAATAAGACAGTAAATAGTAATGGATTAAATTTGTGAAGTTGTGGGGATGAGAGCCCAAATTTATATATTGGGTCTTGGGCCTTATTCAAGGATGTGGATATTTCTGAGAAGGAGCAAATGATCAGAGGAGGTCCTACAGTTGAGAATCACGGAAGAAAAGAATGGAAGCATATAGTCCGAGGAGTATCCCCTTCTCGGATATGACGAATATCAATCAAACAGGTACTTGGGCGGTTTAGGTGACCTTTTAGGAAGTTCCAACGATAAGGATGAACTTCAAGCATGTACGAAGGTGATAAGAACTCAAAAATATCTAAAGGAAAACCTGTTACCACCACATTAAATGCATTGCAGCTACTTTTCTAGCCACATTTATGTGGAGAATACCCCTGAACAGTGCAGTCTCAACCACCACCATTCACAGAGAGCCAAAGAAGGTGCTTGATGGAACATATACTCGAGTGAAGGCTTAGATGATGAACAAATGTACGATCAAGATGGTCTGAAAGAAAACTATATAATGTAAAAGACCTCCCATAAGAGTGGGGGGAGAAAGAGAAGAGAGAGAAAAAAAGAGAAAAGGAATTACTGTAGCAATAAGAACTGTATTAACATTCAGAACCATTGATTTAATTCGTAATCTATCTCCTCGGACAATCATTTTATGGAGTTTTACATGCGTTTCGCGCTTGTTCATCTATGAAATCCTTACTAGCCGTTGTCCAATCCAGAAATAGTCCAGCTCTTTCACCCACTCTCTACAAATTTATTGTATTGGGCTTGGGCTACAAATCCTAACCCTACAATTGGTGCCGTCTGTGAGAAGAGCTTGTGCAAGAGTGAGAGCAACGATGGACAATGGCAGAACCAGGTCACAACCAGCAGAATCCAGGGCATCCCAACACGTTGCTCCTTTTCTCAACCTGGAGCAAAGAGGTGATCATGAAAGTAGTGTGCATACCACATATACTGACCGAAACCAACCTCGGGGTGGAAGTCACATTTCCCATGCAGAGAATAACAAGAACATGCAACTGGAAATTGATCGATTAAAAAGGGGATTACTCCATGCAAAGAGGAAGCGAGCTTCCTCTGATAATGACGTTTCTTCTGATGATGGAAGAGACACTAATTATAGGCGGGGGTCCCGAACCCCGCCCAGTGAGTCTTTCTCTTACGAAGAAGAGTTTCATAACGAGCGGCGATTTAAAAGCTCGCTACACAGGGGCGTGGGGAATGATGCTATAAGCAGAGCCTTAAACCAAATCTCCAAGTCTCCATTCACGCGTAAGATTGAGGGGGCAAGGCTTTCCTGGCATTTTCATCAACCAACATTCACCATTTACAACGGACGCACAGATCTTGTTGAGCATGTGAGCCATTTCAACCAGAGAATGGCTGTTTATTCCAAGGACGAGGCCTTGATGTGCAAAGTCTTTCCATCCAGTCTCGAACCCATCGCGATGAGGTGGTTCGATGGCCTATAAGCAGAGTCCATAAACTCCTTCCACGAGCTCACTCAAGTATTTGGCTCCCGGTTCGTGACCTGCAAGAGAGTTCCTAGGTCATTGGCTTTCCTCCTGTCCTTGAGTATGCAAGAGGGCGAGAATCTTAAAACATACTCTTACAAATATTGGCAGCTGTTCAATGAGATTGAAGGTGATTTCGACGACGTGGCTATTAGTACTTTTAAGCTCGGCCTTCCATCCGAGCACGGTTTAAGAAAGTCCTTGACTGGTAAGCTCTTTACTAGCGTGCGTCAGCTCATGGATCGGATTGATAAGTACAAAAGAGTTGAGGAGGACCAGCAGCAAGGGAAGAGAAAGGACAAGGTTATCTCTCAGGAGATGAGGGATTTCAGGTCGGATCGGTACAGCAATAATAAACCGCGTAGGAATTTTGCTAGGCAATCAGGGTCAGCAAATCTTCAAGCAGTCAACGCTGTGTTCTGAGAACCAATTCATCAAGTCTTGGAGAAGATTAAGAATGAGCCGTTCTTCAAACGACCGAATAAGATGATGGGAAACCCTGAAAGACGTAACCATAACCTTTATTGCCAATACCATCAGGGTCATGGGCATACCACAGAGGATTGTAGGAGTCTGTGGGATCATTTGGACCAACTCGTCCTCGATGGCAAATTAAAACAACTCTTGCATCATTCTAGTGGTCAGGGGAGCTAGGCAAGTTCGGAGCCTCGAAGAGATGATTCTTCAAGACCCCCCCTTAGGAACTATTAATGTCATCTTCACTGCACCAGGGAGAACGGGATCCTGCCCATCCAGGGTAATGTCCGTAGCCCATCTATCCGCAAGGGGCGTTAATCAGGATCTGAAGAGGGCTAAAAGGGAAATTCCACCAATCCTGGGCTTCTCGGATGAGGATAAGATTGGAACCATCCAACCCCATGACGACGCTTTGGTAATCACCCTCAGAATTGGAGGGTATGATGTGAAGAAGGTGATGGTGGATCAAGGCAATGGAGCTGAGATAATGTACCCTGACCTTTATAAGGGGCTGAACTTAAAACTCGAGGTCTTAACGCCCTATAGTTCCCTTCTGGTGAGTTTTGACGGAAAGGTTGTTGTCCCGAGGGGCCAAATACGACTACCTATGCAAACTGGTCTGGAGGTAGTAGAGGTAGATTTTATTGTTGTAGACGCGTATTCACCCTATACAGCAATCGTGGCCAGACCCTGGCTCCATACACTAGGGGCTGTTTCTTCTACTCTGTACCAGAAGGTTAAGTATCCATCTGAAGGCCAGGTTAAAGAAATTTTGGGAAATCAATCTGTAGCCAGACAATGCTTGGTGGCTGCCATTCAACATAAGCCCGAAGCTGAGTCCTGGGCCCATCCAGGAGAAGATTTATAGCAGTTAAAACCCCTAGCATTACCCATCGATAAATCAGCCGAGGAGGCGAAGTGTGAAGATTTGGTGAAGGTTGTTATTGGGGACGATCCAGAAAAGTTCTTTCAGGTTAGATCTCAGTTGCCTCCTCAAGAGAAGGAAGAGTTGGTAGAATTCCTCAGAAGAAATATAGATGTATTTACTTGGAATGCCTATAAAGCCCCAAGAGTGGATCCAGAATTCGTCTGTCATCACCTGAATGTCAACCCATTGGTCATCCTAAGAAACAGCCTCCTCGGCGCCCATCCAAGGAGCACGTTGATGCAGTACGAGAGGAAGTAACGAAGCTCGAGGAAGTAACGAAGCTCAAGCAAGCTGGAGTTGTTAAGGAAGTGTTTTATCCTGAATGGCTAGCTAATACTGTGGTGGTGAAAAAGAAGAGTGGGAAATGGCGAGTGTATGTAGATTTTACAGACCTGAATAAGGCGTGCCCAAAAGATCCATTCCCTATGCCTAAAATAGATCAGCTAGTGGATGCAATGGTAGGCTATCCTCGGATGAGCTTCTAGATGCTTTTCAAGGTTATCACCAATTACCTTTAGCCTTAGATGATCAGGAAAAGACTGCTTTTGTCACCCCTATTGGGAACTACCACTACAAAGTGATGCCATTAGATTTGAAAAACGCGGGATCCACCTACCAAAGAATGATGACGAGGATGTTTGAGCCACAGTTGGGTAAGAATATTGAGATTTACATAGATGACATGGTGGTGAAAAGTAAGGTTTTTTCTGTGCATGTAGGGGACCTTGGAAACATTTTTGAAGTTCTTAGAAGGTACAAGTTGCGTCTAAACGCTTCCAAGTGCTGGTTTGGCGTGGGATCAGGTAAATTCCTGGGTTATATGATAACACATAGGGGGATTGAGTTCAACCCAGACCAGCTAAAGGCCATTAACAATTTGCAACCACCTCAGAATCCCAAAGAAGTCCAGAAATTGACTGGAATAGCCGCTGCTTTGAACCGATTTATCTCTCGGTCGGCGGATAGGTGTAGACCCTTTTTTCTTGTTGATCAACAAATGAAAGGAGTTTGAGTGGACTGACGAATGTACCTTAGCTTTCCAGTAACTTAAAGACTATCTAGCTCGGCTACCAATCATGTCCAGTCCTGAGCCAGATGAAGTCCTGTTTGCCTACATTGTTGTGGTCCCTTATGCTGTAAGTTTAGTGTTGATATGAGTTGATCTTGGTGTACAAAAACCAGTTTATTATGTGATTAAGCCATTGCATGAAGCCGAGATTCGTTATCTGCCACTAGAGAAAGCCATCTTGGCAATAGTGCTTGGTACACGAAAGCTACCTCATTATTTCCAAGCATATACGATTGTTGTCCTTACCCAGCTTCTGTTTAAAGTCATACTCCGAAGTGCTGACTATATAGGGAGGATAGCTAAATGGGGTATACTTTTGGGGGCTTTTGACATCAAGTACATGCCTCACACCTCCATAAAGGGACAAGTCCTCATGGATTTGGTGGCCGAGTTCACTAAACCCCCATTAGAAAAATTGAAATCAGCACAGAACATGGATGAAAAATCGGTTGACATGATCTCTCAACGAGGCCCCTCATTTTGGGAGGTGTACGTCGACGGTGCAGCAAATCAGAAAGGTTCCGGGGTGGGCTTAGTGCTGATATCCCCTGAGCAAATTGTTATTGAAAAGTCATTAAGGCTGAACTTCACGGCCACAAATAATGAGGCTGAATATGAAGCTCTACTGATGGGAATGACAATGGTTTAAAGAATGGGAGGAAAGTCAGTGGAAGTTTTTTTGTCGGCCAAGTAAAAGGAGAATTCGAGGCGAAAGATGAAAGAATGCAGGGGTACTTGAGTCAAGTTAGATGTCTGCAATCAGAGTTCGAATCTTTCAACCTACTGCACATCCCTAGAAGTGGTAACGCACATGCTGATTCTCTAGCCACGCTTGCAACATTCTCGGCACAGAATCTGCCTCGGGTATCCTCGTTGAGGATTTGTACAATCCCACGGAGGTAAGAGGAGAGATAATCCGAGTCCATCAAATTAGAGTCGAGCCAAGTTGGATGGACCCTATAATTCAATTCTTGAAGGAGGATACTTTGCCTGAAGAAAGGTTAGAAGCTGACAAAGTACGGAGGAAGGCTACTAGGTTCTGGTTGTCCGAGAACCAGAAATTATACAAGCATTCCTTTTCGAGGCCATATTTGTTTTGTATACATCCTGAGGCAGCTGAATCACTCCTCGAGGAGTTGCATGAAGGAATCTGTGGAAGCCATACTAGAGGCAGATCCTTGGAACATAGAGCCATCACCCAAGGCTATTGGTGGCCAAATATGCAAAAGGAGGCCCACGAATATGTTAAAAAGTGCGATCAGTGTCAACGTTTTGCACCAAACATATACTAACTAGAGGGAATCCTTAATCCATTATCCAGCCCGTGGTCTTTCGCTCAATGGGGCTTGGATATTGTGGGTCCATTCCCAAAAGCAGTAGGAAATAAGAAGTTTCTGCTAGTCGGCACAGATTATTTTACCAAATGGGTTGAAGCCGAACCTCTAGCTAACATCAGAGACGTGGACGCGAAGAAATTTCTCTGGAAAAATATTGTCACTCGGTTTGGGATTCCTCATACTCTCATCTCGGACAATGACCTTCAGTTTGACAGCAAAGCGTTCAGAAATTATTGTTATGAATTGGGGATTACGAATAAGTACTCTACCCCTGCTTAGCCCCAAGGGAATGGGCAAGCGGAAACTGTTAACAAGGTCATAGTAAATGGATTAAAGAAAAGACTAGATGATGCGAAGGGCAAATGGGTGGAAGAACTGTCACATGTCCTCTGGACTTATAGAATTACGCCTCGTAAGTCTATTGGGGAGACCCCCTTCTCAATGACTTATAAGGCTGAGGCTGTTATCCCTCTGGAGACTGGTTTCCCAATGTTAAGAACTAGTTCATTCAGTCCGAGTAGCAATAATAAGCAGCTAGAGAAGAATTTGGACTTGATTGAAGAAAGGAAGGAAAATGCAATGGTCCAATTGGCATATTACCAACAAAATCTCAAACAAGGTTATGATGGCAACGTAAAGTTAAGGCCTTTAACACTTGGTGATCTAGTGTTAAGGAAAGTTGTGAGCACTGCAAAGAACCTAGCTTGGGGAAAGTTAGGACCAAATTGGGAAGGGTCATACCGTATTACCTCAGGGGCTGGCATTGGGGCATATTTTTTAGAAGATTTAGATGGTCATGTAATACCACGCCCATGGAATGTAAATAACCATAAAAGATATTATTATTAAACGAGTTTTCCTTCATCAATATGCTTATGTTATATAAAGGTTTTTGTATTTTCTGTTGCCATTACAATTCTTGTAAGTGTTTAAACTTAAACTCAATTATGCCTAAAGTCCTCGGACCAGATGATGTGAGTTAGTTAACACTCCGTTACCACTCGTGCTTAAATTTACACTCAATCATGCTTGAAGTCCTCGGACCAGATGATGTAAGTTAGTTAACACTCCGTTACAATTCTTGTAAGTGTAAACTTAAACTCAATCATGCCTGAAGTCCTCAGACTAGATGATGTGAGTTAGTTAACACTCTGTTACCATTTTTGTAAGTGTTTAAACTTAAACTCAATCATGCCTGAAGTCCTCAAACCAGATGATGTAAGTTAATTAACACTCCGTTACCATTCTTGTAAGTGTTTAAACTTAAACTCAATCATACCTAAAGTCTTCGGACCAGATGATGTGAGTTAGTTAACACTCCGTTACAATTCTTGTAAGTGTTTAAACTCAATCATGCCTGAAGTTTTCAGATTAGATGATGTGAGTTAACACTCTCTTACCAATCTTATAGATCTTATAAGTGTTTAATAGCGTTCTTTGTAAGTATTAAATAAAGCCCAATTCAGGTAAAGTCACTAAACCCCAAAACATGCCTAAAGCTTTAACTAAGTAAAGTTTTGAATGATTTATTTTAGTATTAAAGAACGTAAAAGGAATCTTCCTCTTCCATGGTTTACTAAGTTTATCATTAATTCTTGTGCGAACCATTTTTTGCGAGTACTTAGTTAAGTTATTGGCATCATTAGCAAGGTGTTGTTATTGGTTCTGCTCAAATTAGAGTAACAACAAAGCAACATTACTTACAATAACAATAAGCCTTAAAGTGTGTACAGAGAAGGGTTCGAAGAAGTTAGAACTTACACGAACTACGGTGGAAGATGATCCTTGAAATCTACAGAAGGATTTTCAAAGATTGCTAAAGAAATAAAATTTCGATGATTCAATGGGGTTTGTGTGTGAATGCTTGAGTTCGCTGGAGAATCTGAGAGATTGTGAAGTAAAGGAAAAATGATCTCCTTTGAGGCTTTATATAGGGGGTAGAAAATGAGTGGGAGTTATCCCGCCCAAACCCTGAAAAAAAATGTCATTTGTTGGATTAATGTTTCACCATTGGATGTCAAAGACACAGCGCCGCCTGGAGCAATTAATAATGCTTCTCAAATTCCGAAACGTTAGTAGCAATGATGAAACACCTAAAACTATGCTCCCGCACGTGTAAGCTCAGGTGTTTTTACATTTCTAGCCCTCATTTCTGTGGCATATCAAAATCCCACTTTTTCTCCTCGAATGTGAGGGAAAAAATAAAATTTTGAGGGACTATTGTGGGGATGAGAGCCCAAATTTACATATTGGGCCTTAGGCCTTATTCAAGGATGTGGATATTTCCGAGAAGGAGCAAATGATTAGAGGAGGTCCTACAGTTGAGAATCACGGAAGAAAAGAATGTAAGCATATAGTCCGAGGAGTATCCCCTTCTCGAATACGATGAATATCAATCAAGCAGGTACTTGGGCGGTTTAGGTGACCTTTCAAGAAGTTCCAACGATAAGGATGAACTTCAGGCACGTACGAAGGTGATAAGAACTCAGAAATATTTAAAGGAAAAGCTGCTACCACCACATTAAATACATTGCAGCTACTTTTCTAGCTGCATTTATATGGAAAAAACCCCTGAATAGTGCAGTCTCAACCACCACCATTCACAGAGAGCCAAAGAAGGTGCTTGATGGGACATATACTCGAGTGAAGGCTTAGATGATGAACAAGTGTACGATCAAGATGGTCTGAAAGAAAACTATATAATGTAAAAGACCTCCCATAAGAGTGGGGGGAGAAAGAGAAGAGAGAAAAAAAAAAAAAAAGGAATTACTGTAGCAATAAGAACTGTATTAACATTCAGAACCATTGATTTAATTTGTAATCTATCTCCTCAGACAATCATTTTATGGAGTTTTACGTGCGTTTCATGCTTGTTCATTTGTGAAATCCTTACTAGCCGTTGTCCAATCCAGAAATAGCCCAGCTCTTTCACCCACTCTCTACAAATTTATTGTATTGGGCTTGGGTTACAAATCCTAACCCTACAGAAGTTATTTAGGCTATTAGTTTTTGTTTTTATTTTAAAGAGCATGAATCTTTTTATATTCATTTAAATATAAGTTTTTTTTTTAATTCCAAGATTAGTTTTTATGTTGGGTGTTGGTTAAATATATATATATATATATTTAAGAGATAGTTTCAACTTATGGTGTTCATTCTTGATAAGCGCTCTTTATCATCAGATCAAGACACCAATTGATTTTTTGATGTAGACAAAGATCAAACAACAAATCTCTTTTTTGATGACAAAAAACTTTACAATATTGGTTAAATATCTCAATGCGATAAACAAACTCACATAGCAATTAATTTTTTTTTTAAACAACAGCAAACTTAACATTAGGTTATTTGCACCAATAATTATCTGTAGCGGTAGTGGAGCCACATTATCCAACCCCCCCTCCCATTTTGATTTTATTTTTTATTTTGTATTAACATCATATAGTTAATATATAATAAAAGTTGAGCCTGAAAAGCTATGGTTGCACAAAGTGGCTATCTCTTTTTTGCGACAAGTGACTACACTTTCTCATTAACTATTAAATTAGTTTTTCTTATTAATTGTTAGGATATATTTCATTGAATCAAATAATAAAATTTAAGATTATTTTAATCTAGATAAAACTCCATTATATAAGTTTCAAGAAAATTTTTAAATTCTACTCCAACTAAAATTTTAGTACCAAAAAAATTAAAATAATGGATAATAGATCTACAACTTAATTACCTATAACACATATCCTTAAGGTCCCATAACACATATCCTTAAGGTGCATTATCTTATTGTTATAATCAATTTTTTCACCCTTTCATTGGTAAAATTTATCATTATACATTTCTTTTTTGTTTTTTGTTTTTTGTTTTTGATACATACATTTCTTTTTTGTTATTATTGTCTTTGTTGTCACATTTTGTATTATAGTCAATTAATAAATGTCCAAGTCGATTATAAATTACATAAGAAATCACCTTTTTTTATTTTATTTAACAAATCACCAACTTTGGTTCTAAATCATATGATATCACATACTAATATTATAAAAGTTGGGTCCTAAATGTCGTAGTTGCACTAAATGAATACCCTAGCTCATAACTAATTGTCTTGTGTATTGCAAATTTTACTATTTTGACAATATTAAAACTTAATATATTACTATTAACTTTTTTTGACAAATTTTTAACACAAGACTCTTTTGTTCTTTTCAATATTTTCTGATGAAGTGCAAATCGTCAGTTTTGAAAGTTTGTCCAGATGGAACCGGGTCCTCGTCAGCTATCTCTGCAAATGTAGAACAATGGCTTCCTTAAGGTGGTCACCGGTGTGGTGCCTGCCACCACGTCTCCTACGCCAAAGTCAGTATATAGAGGTTTTTAGAGAATAATAAGAGAGTTCAGAATATCAGAGTATCAATGAATACCTTTTAGGTCAGTTTTCATACCTGGTTTGTCTCTAATCAGTGTGTATATATATGGTTTCATGGTTCCTAGCCATTGGGGCCTTAATTGTGGCTTTAGTGCCCTTTTGTAACGCCTCAAGACTTATGAATATGGATTTTGATGAGGCTCCAATGGTCTGCTTACTGTTAATGGTTATCCTGTGTTCGTTTGTGTCCTGCCAATGTGGACGAGTATATTTGATGAGATCATCCAAGGGAGGTGAGTTTCTCAGTCCCATCATTTTTTTTATCAAATTATCCTTATCAGCTTTTGAGGATAAATTTTGGATAGTTTTAATTTGTATTTTGATTCTCTTTTAGGATAAAATTAAACAGGATACATTAATACAAAATAAGTTCTTCCTTATACTTATGACTCTATATTTAAAATAATTTTTTATATAAATTATAATATATAATTAATATACTTAAAACATTATTATTTTTAATTTATACATAATTTTTTTATCGAACCATTCAAAGCATGGGCATAGTACGTACTACTGTACTAGCATACATCTTTAAAAGATTTTACAGTTTATGTATCAAGAATTTGGGTTAACCCCAAAGAATTTTGGGCTAAGTCAATAACTCTGAAAACAACTATCTTAGTGGGCTGACCCCTCTTTAGAAAAGAAAGTTTTTTCAACAAAAAACAATTAACCATTTCGCATAACTGTTTGGCTGTACCTTTTATATATATATTAAATTTTTCTTTATCAAAAGAAAAGGAAAGATTAATTTTGATTTTTGTTTTTGCACATATCTACTACAAACTAGATAACTTTTGTTTACTCATGTACAAGAAAATGAAAAGTTCACTTTAATCCTATATATCAGAAGAGTGATCATTACATGGTTCACATTTTTTTTTTGTATGTATCATACTATCATATCTAATTAATATTAACAGTTAATCTATTATTATAAAATATATATTAAGTAAGCTAATATCATATAATATGTTAACGGTTAAGATTAAATAAATAAAAATCCCATAAAAAAAAAAAAAAAACTATGTACCATATAATTCTCTCAATTTTTTTTTTTTTTTTTTTGTATTTTAAGCGAATATCTCAAAAATTTAAATAATATATATTTATAAGTTATGATTCATTCTAGTATTAGAAAATTAGGTTTATATATATGTGTGTATATATATATATATATATATATATCTTTTGGGTTATATCTTGGTAATTTTACAGCTTAGATGGCAGGTAGGACCCGTTAATGGTTTATGGTTAATTAAATATAAAATTAATGGAAAGATTAGGTAATTGTAATTTTTTATTTTGATAATTGGATAATTACAACCGGAGAAAGAGAGAGAGAGAGTTATAAGACTCTTGGCAAAATAATTGTAATTAAATAAATATATTTATGAAAGAAATTAGTGGAATCTGAAGTGAGAGGCGCCAAAGTGTAAGTTTCAATAAACATGAAGCAGATTTTCGTAATTTCCCTTTTTCTTTTTTATACATGATTGACGGGAGTGAAGGAAGGGTAAGATTAAAATATGCCACTAATTTCTGAGACTTAATCCAAGATCGAGAATGCTCCTTATAAATAAATAAAAAGTGATCTTGCGTTTGCATGGTAACCTGCAATTATGGCTAAGTTTTAGATCACATAGGTTAATTTGCACTGATGTTGTTTGTAAAATTTTAGTGAATTCTAATCACTTTCCTGCAAATTGATATTCTATTTCTAATCTATTCCATTCAAATTTGACTCATCTAACATAAGAAGAATGGTTACATTTTTTTTTTTTTGGCTAGGAAGAAATCGTTACTTCTAAGCATTGTTGAGCTTGTGAATCAAATTGATAAACGCTAAGTCTCTTTCATGCAAATTGAATGATAAGTGATAACTTCCTTAGAAAAATGTCAAATACCACACCTCCAAGACTTTGTTTCTATATCACAGTAAATCAAAAGTCATACTTTAGATTCAAAGGTATGACTAGGCATGGTCATAATTCTTCATAAGAAAAGGTGCATATGTTTATTATTAATTTAGATATCATGCATATCAAAACACATATTGAATAAGGCAATGTTCAGCTCAGTATGTCAACTTTGTCAAGCTGAGCTAGCTCCCTTGTCCCCACAAAAAGCAAATTATAGCACACATTGTAACCTCTAAACACAGCATAGCCCCCTCCATTTCCTTTAGACCTCGTAATTCATGGACCCTATAAAAATGCTTTTGACTGTTGCATTTAGAACCTTCATTCGCCAAGTTGGCCAAAAATAAAAATTTATGTCCTCCAAAACACCATATGGACTGGCCTAAGTGCCTTCTTGTTGAGTCAGGATTAGATAAGGAGGAACAATTCACTGTTTCTTACCCGGACAAAATGAATATTCGTCACACGGGAAAAAAACCTAGAGAGAAGGACCCCACTCTCTTATTATTATCTCAAAATATATAACCAAGGCGAGGCCATGTCTCCTTTCAATAATATACTTTGAGAACCCGCATAAAAACAGTCACTATATAGGGAAAATGGTGGTTGCTTTTCAATTTTGAATATTCCTTTTATTGTACTTTCAACCTAATTTTTGGAATAAGTCAAAAGGTTTTTACTTCTAACATGTTTCTAATTTCAATTGAACGAATCATCATATAAATTTAGGGGTCATAAGGTCATTTTGGACGTGTAATATAATTGCTTGGAGTCATGTATGGTTTCAATGGCCACTGTGCATACTAGATTATGAAGCATTCCAGCATTAATCAATTGTGTTTTACCTACGTTTCTCAAGCCTATTCCATGAGGTACCATCTTCAAATCTACGTACCCATCTTCTTTCACTATTTTTTCAAGCATACAATCACAAGATTGCTTACAATTGACAATTGAGAAAATGATAAAAAATTCCAGCAAATGATGAAATAAATAGAAGGGTCGTCCTAGTGTCAAAATGTGGCAATAAATAATAAAATAAATATTTATTTATTATGCTAGATAATAGTAGGAAATGAGAGAGAGGTGGAATTTAAGATTTTAAACCTCAAACATTGAGCATCATTAAAGAGGGAAATAATCCCCTCCAATTAAATCCTCCAACTTTTATTTGGGAGTAAGACATGATATTCAAAAATCAAATAAATATCATGTACAGCTAGTTCAAAATTAGAGGGAATTAGAATTTTAAACCTCAAACATTAAAGAGGGAAATGATCCCCTCCAATTAAATCCTCCAACTTTTATTTAGGAGTAAGACGTGATATTCAAAAATCAAATAAATATCATGTACGACTAGTTTAAAATAAGATGGAAGGATTTAATAAGAGTGGATCTTATCTCCCAAAAAAAACACCAATATCTATAGGCTATTACTTTGGATCAGGAATTGGATTTGAATCTACAACTCAATTCGCCAATTCCCTCTTATTTGAAGTCAAATGTACAACATGTAAAATTTATTTAATTTTTAAATACCACATATTTTATATCTTAATAAAATTTGGAGGGAATGTGAATTTTATCCCAAATCCGAATAATAAAATAAAAATCAGTGCTACATATATAATAGATAGGTTCTGCTCTGGTACTGAAAACAACGACCACTTGGTAAAATAGCCAGCCACTTGTTACCTACTACTTCTTAAAGGGGGAGTTCTTTGTTTTATATGTTGACTGTTGAATCAATCAAGTAGATAAAATCTTCAACACCAAAAATAATCATATACATAGATAATATTTCCTTTTATCAGCACTCGTGTTTGTCAGAATCGATTATTAGAGGGAGAGACATGTGGCCATATATAGCCCAAGACGCAGCCGAGGTTAAAGTAAAAGTTGCATGGCCTTAAGTTCAAGGAACGTCCATTTTCTTTAATAAAAAAAGAAAATTAGTATATGTATTTTTGCACTTTTCATTGGATGATTGAGATATTAAAAGAGAAAATTTTTCTTTTATGACCAAATTTTGATGGGGAGGGAAGGCATAATTCAAGGACAAGGGGTTTCAAAAATAAAGATAGGAAAATGGTAGAGTTTCGATAAAGATAGTCGAAGTTGATGATGATGGAAGAGAAGTCTTCGAGGTTCAAATTTTGACCATCTTTTCTTTTTCTTTTCCTTCTTCACTACTGCCATGGCTTTTTCGCTGTCATTTTCTTTTTCCCCTTCTCTCAAGAGAGGAAGCTAGCTAGAAAGAGAGAGAAGGAAAAAAAAATACTGAGTTTAAAAACAATACTCCCCCATTAAGCTCACCCACCATTATTCTTGGGGAATGGTAAAGAAGGCTGTAGCGAACTGTGAAAAAGCAAAAAGAAAGGGTTGGACGGACTGATTCGATTCTGTCTTTGGGAAATGCTTCCATGCATGACCATGACCAAACCCAGTACAACCCAACGTATACAATACATGCCTTTCACTTTCCCTTCTAACCTTTCTTAAAGGTACTACAAGATAAACAATTCTAGTTACGTAAATAATGAGTTAATAAAGGCAATGCTTTTATATACATATTAATTTATCCAAACATTCTCCTTTAGGAATCTGTGTTCATGCATACCTATATGGGTTAATTAATTACCAATGATACATAAGACTAATCCATGTTAATTTAGACCTCCTTGCCCAACATTATTTAAAATTTGCTCCCGCCAATAAACTAAAGGATTTATTGCATTCCCTCTCCTTAACTATGTTTCAATTATGATCTATCTCTTTAATTATTGGTGATAAACATTTTACCTCTTACCATTAGAATTTTGGTCTAACTTAACAAAAAGAATCCCATATCTTTGTGTAAGTTACAGTTTAACTATATGTATCAATTTCCAAGAGTGTTATAGTTTAACGGGCATATATCTTGATATTTCTAATAAAAATGTTTAGAGTTTAAATTTATTTACCTTCAAAACTATTAAATTTAAAATAACAAAAAAACTGTGTATATATCGGTTATCAAAATTTATATTTATGAGAAACACTCAACCTATACATACTTGTGTAGAAATTAAGAATCACTTGATGAGAATTGAGAAGCATCATTTAATCCTGAACTTATTTATCATAACTAATTCAAGAGGCATTCAACTTATTCAAATTAAAGCCTAAATTGTTAGACTACTTTTGTGTGGCAATGCCAATTGAATAGAATAATTAGTTGATTGAAAATTTCAAAATAAATATAACATAAATAATAGAGATGTGTTACGTTTATAACATTTTTATAACATATTCATAATAAATTATAAATATTAAATTATTATTGGTTGTAATTTGAATTTATAATTTAAATTATTTTTTTGTCTACCTATAATAATCAATAACAATACATTATTTAAGATTTATTATGAAAGTATTGTGAAAATATTATGCACATATCATATATCTAAATCATAAGTACATTTAATTTCAAAATTAGTAAAATATTTCAACAAAAAAAAAAAATCAAAATCTACGGTTTTACGTAATTCGTGCTTGGGTTGCATGCACGTGAGGTGTAGAGGGAAGTACGTGACGTGAGCACAATGATAAAAGTTTTCTCTTTTCTTTTACTTTTTAGACCTCCAATATCTTTTAATTATGCTCTGAGAGTCCCAAAATGTCCACCTCCTTGATCCAGCACAAATTTCCAGCCAAAACCCTAAAAATTAGCTTCAATTCTAATTTCTTCGAGTGATCACTTGACTTCACAACATATGTTAGAGAAATGCCAACTGTTGAATAGTCCCATTTGTCGCCAAGAGAGATAAACAAAGTGTAACATTGGCAAATGTATCTTTTACATATATGCATATATAGTATGTCACATGGGACACAAAAATTGGTAAATTCTATGTCTAGAAATTAGATGCGATTGCTAGGGAAGATCACTGATGAAAGTTGCAACAGTGCTAATTAAGAGTAACGACCAAAATTGATTCTTGTTTGAATCTATATTTTCTGAGGTCAGAAAAGAGTAACGACCAAAATTAATTTAAAAGTACTTATAAGAAAAGATAAGATTAATTTAATATGCCCTGCTTATGATGAATACAAAAGATGAGATTAGTTTAACATGCACATGCCTCCTCAAGTTGAAGGCTTTTAGGAAAAGTTTTTCAAGTTTCAACTTATTAATAACATGATTTTTTGTTTGGATTTCATCATTTTGCGTACTAAAATATTCTCACACAAATTTTTAAACTCTCTAAAATACCTCTATCTTTTAGTTAAATAATTTTAAATTTAAAAACAGAAATTGGTTAAAAGGGTAATTTACTGTTTTTTAAAAAGTTCTTAAGTTTTAGACTTTCAAACTTTTATCAATTATCATGTAGAGAAAATTCCTAAAAATTTGGACATTATCTCTATCTCACCTTTAAACATTATCTCACTAAATCCAAAATAAAAAATAAAAAAAAGGCTAATCGCATGCGTAAAGCGTGTAATGAATCTAGTATAAGAATATGAAGTTATAGATTAAACCATATGGGGAAGATAGGTCGTCGGTCATGTGGTCACCAACTAACCCCTAGTTCAAAAGTGTTATGCTAAATACAAATAATAAGATTAGTTCAATACATCTATTTAGTTTTAGCAAAATATCAACAACAAAAAATACTCAAAATAATTAATCTAAATTATCTACATTTTTTTTATTTTGTAAAAAAACAAAAGAGCAAATATTGTAGTTGACTTTTCCATAATCTACCAATCAAATAAAAGTCATTTTTTATCATCCCATTGTATGTCTAATATTTTTAAAACTAAAAACATAATTAGTTTTGCCAATTAAGAAAATAAATTACACCCAAATGAGTCCTTTAGGTGCAGCTAGACAATTTCATGGCAACACTCAAATACTAACTTCATAAACTTTAACTTTATGTCCCAATTAACAAACAATCAAATCTACACAGCTTAATAACACATAACTATTTAAATTTACAACACATAATTATTTAATTTTTTTAAAACTAAATAATAACAAACACGTTTTGATGTTTACAAACTTAAAAGCAGCATAAACCATATTAATAAACTATCTCAGAGTACGCAACATATAGTCACCGTAATGGACCAGAAGGCCAAATTTTGATTTTGTGAGGTTTATCAATATTAAAATTCATAATCTACTAATTTAAGGTCGTTACTGTTTAAGTGAAAGCTAAGACCTCCTTTAATTAGCATGGGAGAATTGCACTGACTTGTTCCTCTTGCACATTATATGTATTTTGTCCTCATAGTGTATGGATCCTTCATCCTACGTGTTTACAAAATATCAAAACGGTTGATGATTATAGCTATCTTTATCTATAATATTTAAATTTCAAAATTTTTAAAATATGAAAATTATATATAAATGAGTTTATAAATTAAATACTTAATCAATAACCGATTGATATAGAATTTGACATTTGTTTTAAAAATATAGATAACATATGGTCAATGTTGTAATTTTCAAAATATTACAGTAATATTCTAATAACTTTTACTAGGTGGTGTGATATAAATGAAGAGTTATATAGAATGTATAAGTTAGCATCTTCATTTTAACTTGCTGCAAAACGCTTGGGCACCTTTGTGGCACTAGCTGTGTTGGTTGGGTTGGTTGCACAATGCTGGGCTCTACATGGCTAAACTGTACATGTAGGTCACTTCTTGTGACACTGGGCTTGGGCTTGTATGTGTAATTACATTTCCAATAATAGTCTTAAAAAGAAGATACATACACAAACCCACAATTTTAAGGCCTAAAGATTTTTTTTTTTTTTTACTTTTGTGCTTAAAGGAAAATCAAATGCTTTCACTTAGATTAGATTAGTACTGCATCCAACAAATTAATAAATGGGTTATATATTAACTGAAATCTAGTAGCTTATATAGAAGATGATTTCGCTGCCAAAGGTAATAAATTTTAAAATTGTTTTCGATAGGGCACAGTGTTACAACAAGCCCAACTCATAGTTCAAGCCCAGAATGGAGAAAGCTTGACTGGCCCATGGGTTTGACTCGTACTCTTTTGTGAAGTTCCTAGCAGTCATCTCATTTTAGTTTTACATTGTTAAAATTTTAGATCGAGCTTGTATTGTCAGATTCACAATAAATAAAATAAAATAAAAAATTTGCTTGTAAAATGCCCTCCCACAAGTTGTACGTTGAAGCTTTCTGGTATTTTTTATTTTTTGTGATAACATGTTGAAGCTTTCTGTTACTACAAAAAACGCGCTATGGAGCTGTGTTTTGGAGCTCCGTTTATATGTTAATATTGTGGTTAGCTAAGGAGAAAATCGTTTAAACGATAAAATTAGTTCAATACATCTTTTTAGTTTTAGCAAAATATCAATAAAAAATACACAAAATAATTGAATCTAAATTATCTTTTCTTTTCCTTTTTTGAAAAAAAAAATTTATAGTTGACTTTTCCATAATATGCCACTCAAATAAAAGTCATTTTTATTATTCCATTCTGTGTCTAATATTTTTCAAACTAAAAACATAGTAATTAGTTTTGCCAAATAAGAAAATAAATAACACCCAATTGAGTCCTTCACGTGCAGCTAGACAATTTCATGACAACACTCAAATCTTAAACTCATAAATGTGAGATAGATCAAGCATTGTCATTTTAAATATAAATTTTAGGATCTTGTGTGCTCTTATTAGGTTGGTCGGTATTAAAATTCACACTCTTCTACTAATTTAAGGTCGTTCCCCTTTAATGAGTGAAAGCTAATACCTCTACATTATTTGTATTTTCTTCTTATAGTGTATGGATCCTTTGCCCTACATGAATCAAAACGATTATAGCTATCTTATCTATAATATTTAAATTTCAAATTTTTTAAAACATACAAATTATACAAAAATTAGTTTATAAATTAAATATAATAAATAACATTTGATTGATACGAAATTTGACTTTTATTTTAAAAACGTAGATAACATATAATTCAATGTTGTAATTTTCAAAAAATTTATTAAGTGGTGTGATATAAATAAAGAATTACATAAAATGTATAAGTTAGCATCGTTATTTTAACTATGACACTGGCATTGAGCTTGGGCTTATATTTAATCCCAACTACTGTTAATAATTTGTAATCATATTTCCAATCCAAAAGAGGTATACACAAACACACAATTTTATGGGGAGGGCTATAGATTTTCCCTTTTTTTTTTTTTTTTTCTTTTAGGTTAAAGGCAAATTAAGGGTTATAGATTAGGTGATGATAGCAATTTGCAAAGTTTATCAAGATTGGAGTGGTGACAAGTTTAAATAGTTTGGGCGTGTAAAGTGCAAGTATCCCGATAGAATAGTTTAGAATGGAATTCTATAATTTACCATTTAACCTAAAATTTGTGGATATTTAATTTGATTAAAAAATATATGTGCATTTTATTAAAGCATGAATTCCACCATTGATATTGCCCATGCGGTAACAATTTATGATGTTTCTAGCAATTAGTAAAATTCTAAAACTCAACTTTCTATATCAATGTATATAAATATAATAAATTATAAAGCAGGTAATTTTATTTTAATAAAACAATCAAATAGAAAATATTTGAGGATTAAATGTTATTTTGTCATTTTTTTTAGTCTATTTAAACCTTAACAAGAAAATTTCCTATTAGCTTCTTCCAATATCTCAATGGTGGTATTTGTTGAACACTTCATTGTAAAAGCCATTAATTTGACATTTGATTTTTTTTTAACAACTTTAGCCTCCATTGAATTGGCATATTTGTACAAATACCACTATGATCATGTCAAAATCATGAAATATTAGCTATGATATTATCATGTTAAATGCATTTCAAGCAAAATATGCCACATTGCTATGGAGATTTTTCATATGCTTAGAGTATATTAAGTATAAAATAAAAAGTTTTAAAATTGAAAATTCAACTGCAAACAGTTTCTTTTCAAACATTACTCAAATTCACGGTCCACAAAAATTGAGCATAGTTTTGGGCCAACTCAACACATTTTGGGGTTAGACGCGAATGTAAAATATATTATTACTTAATATTTTATAAGCGATACATGAATTAGAAAAAAGAATCCAACCTTTTTATATAATTTAATACGTTAATTGGAATATTTTCATATATTTACAAAACATATTTTAAAACTTTTAATTCTAAAAATATCGAAATAATTTGTATCATAATAAATATCATATTTTAGATAGTCATTGTCTCTCTTATGGCAATGTTGGATTTCAGTTATTGAACAATGGATTCCAATAATAAATTTGTCTCGAAAACTATTAATTTTAATTATAATTTTGATAGAGGGAAAGGAAGAGTAAAATTTTTGGGAGATTGAAAATTTTTTCATTCTTAAACTACCAGAAACATAGTAAAATATATTAATAAAATATTGAACATTCGAAAAGAGTATAATATTTTAAGGGAGAATTACACTCCCCTTCCTTAAGGTTTGGAGGAATGACGCTTCACCAGAAACCTAAAGGAAAAAAAATACTTTCCTCATTTGAGATTTGAAGAAATTAACACTACCCCATTTTGTTTATATTAATAATGAAATATTCTAAACTTCGGTAAGAATATTTGTACAAAAGTTTAATCATGGTTAATAAAAAAAATAACTGATAAATTTAGAATAAAAATGCAAAATGTATCAAGTACCAAAACACTTGCAATGTTAAATCTCTCCATGACCCGTTGAAGAAAGAAAAAAATAATAATAAGAAAAATTCATACTTAATATTTTTTGAATACATTTTAATTAAAATTTTAAAACAATTAATTTTAATTACGAAATGGAGGATAATTGTTGAAAACAAATGGCATGTTAGCACACAACATTTTTTAATAGTATTAATTTAACAAAATTTGGTAAATTGTATGTCAAAGGGGGGAATTTTTTTTCCCTTTTAAGTTTTGGGTAGAGTGTCATTTCTCAATCCTCAAGGGAGAGGAGTGTAATTATCCCATATTTAAAAAAAAAAATATTTATAAAATTTTTTGGCCTTAATTAAAGATTTTACATCGCAAGACAGATAGACAATGCATTCTATTGGCCAATAGAAGATGTTTAAAAAAAAATTAAAATAAAATAATTATAAGTGAAAATTATTTTTATGCAATATTATAAAACAAATAGATATAATATATTATATTCTAGAGGCATTCTTCCATTTAGGAGCCTTAGACTATTGTCTAAATGACATAAAATGGTTGAACCACCCCTAACACATATATTATAGAATAGAAGATAGTTAATGACCTTAACGGTCCAATGGTACTTCTCTAGGCACTTACCAGTTTAAGTTCCAGGGTCTGTTTGGTTGGAAGAATTGAAAGGTGAGGAAAAAAAAAAAGGGAAGGTAGTGGAAAAGTGGGTTGATAAAAAAGATTTAGTGAGCGTTTGGATTCAACTGAATCCTGCGTCTGCGTTTCACCTTTTTTTTTTTTTTTTTTTTCAGCGCGTGAACAGTAACCTCACATGGGTTCACTATGCAGGGGACAAAAATCACTGTTCACGCACTAAAAAATATTAAAAATGGGTCACACGGTACTATTCACACATTTAAAAATTATTTTGCAACATATTTTCAGTTTTCAGTTTTTAGTTTCAGTAATAATAAGTTCAATCCAAATGGACCCTTAGTTTTCCCTCCATGTGTTTAGTGGAGGGAGTGAAAAGGTGAAGGGATGAAAACTCTTTTGTTTAGTTGAATTGAAAAGTGGAAGAATAGAAAATATAGTTTGTATAAATTTATTCTCATGTCCTTAGTACACAAAAAATAAAATTTTTAATAGTTTATAAAAATTAATTTTTTAATTGTTACAAAATTACTACCTCTGTCCTAGTTTGTTTGTTCTCTATTCTATTTTGAGATGTCCCAAAATATTGTCTTGTGTATAAAAATAAAAATTATTAGTTTACTAATGTTCCTATTATACTCTTACTTTATTTTCAAAACTATTTGAAAAGAAAACTAACTAATATTAAATAAAAAAAATCAATTTAATTGGGGTACCTTTTTGGTTGTTTCATTAAGAATAACTCTTTTTAAAAAAGTTGATAAATTTATTTAAGGGTAGTTTTGTAAACTTATACATTTTTATAAAGCAAACAAGATAATAAATGATGTTTCCTTAAAAAGTTTGACTTTTCAAACAGGATAAACAAATTGGGACGGAGGGAATACAAACTAACACAACTAATAAAACACATACCCTTCCTCAAAAAAAAAAAAAACAAAAAAAAATAATAAAAAGTTTCGTTTAATATGAGGAAAAAAGAAAAAAAGAAAGAAGGAAAAAAAAGAAAAAAAAAAAAGAAGCCAACCATGGACCGTGGTATAGTGAAAAGGCAAAACAAGAAGAAAGGAATAATAATAGTAATAAATAAAGAGGCAGCACAATAAGCTAATAACATTTACCACAAGGAAGAAGAAGAAGAAGAAGCATTGGTAATAAATAAAGGGGGAGGATATATAGAGGGGTAATTTCACATTAAACCCACATTCTCCTCACCTTTCTCTCAAGTTTTTTTTTTTTTCAAATTGAGGAGAACATTTTTTCTTCTTAAATGGTGGGCCAGTGGAGAAAACTCCCCCATTTTCATTTTCTCTTCTCCTAACCAAACACTATTCTCTCTCATTTTCTCTTATATTTTCTCTCCCTCTTATCATTTCACCCCAACCAAACATACCATTAGAGTGGATTGGGTGGAGAAATTATACAGTTTTTATGATAGATTACATCACTTTTCTACTATTCTACTAAAAGAATCTCATTTGTTTAAAATTATTGAGTTAGTAGTTAATTTATGTTTTAAAACATTTTTTTTCTAACTTAGCAATTTAAAACAGGTGGAAGTCATTTAGTGGAATGATAGACAAATGAAGTAGTTTACCATGAGGACCTTATAATTTTCGTTGGGGTGGAGAAGATTTATTAGAAATTTCTAACAAAAAAAAAAAAAAAAAAAGAAGATAGATGATCATTTAAATTTCATTGAAATAATTCAATTGATATGTTATCTTACCACTCAAAAAACAAATCATATCTAAAATAACAACCTACAACAACCTTGTGATTGATCACTTGATTGGCATTTTTTACATAAAAAATTCACTTATTGATAATGATAACAATTGACTCAACATTTTTCATAATTTTTTAATAATTATTGATATGATTTGTTGTTGGTTTATTTCCTTTTTGATAGGATGATATGATTTGTTGTTATTTATTTATTTTTGTAAATAATTTCCTACTATTCAAGAGAGAGTGATACTGCTCTAATCACGATAAGTCCAATAAGTGGTTATAACAAAATTGTGAAAAAAAGGGATAATGTTAGCCTTACAAAATTCGAAAAAACGAAAAAAAAGAAAACTTAAAAAAAATAAAAAAAAAGTAGAAGATTAGAAAAAACCAAACCTAAAAGTATAACGTTAAAATAAAAATTTGGAGCCGACCCAGAAAAGTGTAAGAATTCCCGCTCGGTTTTTTATTTTGTGTGTTTAAACGCCCGCGTTTCCAGCCTATCGTCTTCATTCAGTATGTCTTATCTTTTTTTTTTTTTTTTTTCCTACTTCGATAAAATAAAAACAAACACTACATTTTCTCACAGGAGAGAGACGAAGAAGATGCCGAGAGAGGTTTCTAGGATTAAGGTTAAGGTTAAGGTCAAGGTTTCATGCTAATGGGTTCTCCTCAATCTGCTGAAACCAAAACCACAACTACCTCAGATTCTCTGTCAGTTCAAGTAATTTCACTTCCTACAACTTGGGTTCCGTTGCTTTAGTAGTAGTAATTGGTTACTTCATGTTTTACATTAATGGAATTTGTGTTGTAGATCTTACTTTACTCTTATGCTTATTGCATTGTTTTTTGGTTAAGCAATGATCTTTTCAATATGGTTTTTTTTTTTGTTTTTTTGTGGGGGTTATATATATATATATATAATGTTAATGTGGGTTGAAATTACAGGGTTCGATAATGTGCATAGGGTTGATGCTGTATGCTTAATTTTGCTAGTGGGATACGCATTTGAATTGGGTTTTGGGGAATTTTTTCAATGAATTCAGGTTTTATTTTTTATTTTTATGTTTGTTTAGTAATGGATTATCAATTTGGAATATTGTGCATTATTTTATTTTTGACAAGTACATATATTGTGCATTATTTCTATTAATTGAGGGATATGTACATTGTAGTTCTACAAATATATGTGTGTTATTACTGCTTGGACTTTTCATTTAAGTTTGTTGTAGTTTATATCTTCTGCAAAGGGGTTCATTTGTTGTTTGCTCGTTTGGGCCAATAAACCGAAAGGACCTGTTTTTGGCTCATTTGATGCGTTTTCCCATCAAAACCAAGTGAAAAGAGGGCATTTGAATCTTGAAACTTGGTTCTGTTAAGTTTGTTAGCACTTGGAACACTTTGATTTAAATAAGTCAAAACAATAATACAGATACTAGTATGGACTTCTTTTTAACTTAATTAACAAAATAGTAGTAATCTATGTGGTCTTAATTTTTATTCATTTTTGTTTCTCGCTTCCATATCTTACCAATGATATGGAGATTTGGTAAATTCACATTTGTAATTTCACTAGTGTTTCTTCTCCTACAAGGATTTATGTCTCATAGTGGCACATTAACTTTTGTTTCTCACATGGAGAGCCCTGTTAAACTTGAAAAGGAAAACTAATCAAGAAAGTTCAAATGCTCATGCTACCTCATGGGTTTCAAATGGATGCTAGGAATATTCTTTTTGAATTTTTAATTTTTATGGATGCAACTTAAGGAAGAACATGTACTTAGTATTGTGGAGTAACTGAATGGGTTTTTTATGTACAATATTATGAACAATGTGTGCCTTATCATTTTTTTTCCCTTTGATTTTAGGAATCCCCTTGTTTGTTTAGCGACCTTTCGCCAATTAAGCCTGTCAAGGCTGCGCATATAGCACAAGGGTTTCCTAGATTTAATTCTCCTCCTCTTGTATTCACATCATCACATATAAGTTCAAACTCAGAAACATTTCTTCTCAAGAGGTCAGAGTTGCCTTCGATCTAAGGCTTTTTTCCCCCAAATTTTATATAAATTCTTTTGTGCATGCATTCTTTTTGCCATTGATTACATGACAATTACAAATCACATCAGGCCTCAGGACCTTTTATCATCAAAAGAAGAAATATCTTGTAATGATGACAAAGAAAAGAAATCTGCTGATGATCCTGGTGAGTCCAAGAAATCTGTGACCCAGTTATGCAGGGTGTTTATCACTGATGCTCATAAAGACGCTGAAATTAAGAAATACGCTCAAGCACAACCCTGCAGTTCCTCGGGATGTGTTGATGAATACTTTGCTGATCCTGTGAAGTTGGACACTGTTCATTCTGCAGATTCAGCCAATGCATCTCTGAATCAATCTAGTATATTACCTGAATCATCAGCAACTGGCTTACCTGCGTCAAAGAATACCATTAAATTTGATGACAAAAATGACATGGGTAAGGATGCAGGGACAGAAGTAAAGGCACCACTTATTTTATCCAAGCAAGCTCAAGAGGACCTCCATGGAAAGCCAACATTTGATGTGAAGTCACTTAATACTGAGGAACAACAAAGGGACAGTCGATGGCCAACTGATGTATGCCCAACTATTGAGTCTGATTTATCTGTAGACCATGCTTTTCAAAGACAACAATATGAAGATGGATCCTCTCAGGTAACACAAAATTTTGCTTTCTACATTTATTATGAAAAACTAAAAAAGTGACTAGGAGTAGGACCATGTAGTTTGATTAAGATGATTTTTTGATTTTCATGTTTTGTTTCCATTGATCATGAGCTTTTATGTTGCAGAATGCAGGAGGTGGCCAACAGGGTGGTTGTGATTCTACTCCTCAATCACTGTCTAAACCATCACAGATTGTTCAGATGTGTGAAGACAATGGTGAGAATGTGGCAACAATCCCACATAGACCTGTTGGGAACCTTATCCTGCGCGATCCTGAGGTATACAATTTAGCTCATCTCCATTCCCTCTACTAATTTTTGTCCATGTACATCCTTTTATTTATTTATTTCCAATACTATAACTGCTACTTTAGGAGCTATAATACTCTTAAGATGAATATTAGACCATTTTTTTTTTTTTTGGGGGGGGGGGGGGGGGAGGGGGGTTGTTTGTTGGTTTAAAGTTTCAGATAAAATTCTATGCATATTATAATAGATGGAATGTGTTGTTCATATTACATTGAATACATTTGAGGTTTTTGCTGATCATTGGTGTGCAGTAGTTCTTGATTACTAATTCTTATATTTTCCCCCCTTCCCCTTCCCCTTTTCTTCCTTTTGCCTGAAAGAGGTTTGCTAAAATGTCTATACATTGGCCCCCTTATTTATTGTACTTTGTATGTATATAATGCTGTCCATTAAATAGATACTCATATATAATAGATGAAAAGTCAATCATAACTTGTGAAGTCTTATCATATGGCTTTGTGATTCTTAAGGTGGATGTAATGCTGAATTTGTTGCATCATGACTTTGGCTATCATGTTTATGGGTTGAACCACCTTCACTAGGTCCTAGCTTGGGAAATAGATGATCTAATCTGAATTTCATGACCTAAAACTTTACCTTAGTTTTTGTCTTTTGGGTGACATCTTTAGTTATCTTGTCTAACATCATTGAAGTTTTAAGGCAGCTTACAATGAACAGGTAAGAGTCTTGAGTTCAATCTGTATCATTAGAAATTGAATTAAGTTATACTTAATAGAAAAAGAGAGGCAGATCATGTATTGAATCAGATATTTTGAACAACCTTTCTTTATGGAAAGGCTCCAGGAGTTACAGGGAAAAGAGTTATAGATTGTGGCAGAAGGTACCGGTTCCTGGATGTTGCATAATAGTAATCGGGGGATCTTTGTCATGCTTTAGCCCAGGCAAGAGTCTTGAGTTCAATCTGCATCATTAGAATTTAGAAATTGCAATAAGTTATACTTAATAGAAAAAGGGAGGAAAATAATTTATTGAATCAGATGTTTTGAACAATCTTTCTTTATGGAAAGGCTCTAGGAATTACAGGGAAAAGAGTTTTAGGTTGTGGCAGAAGGGGCTAGTTCCTGGATCTCGCATAAGTAGTAATAGGGGAATCTTTGTCATGCTTTAGCCCCACATGGTAGCCATTTTCAAAAAGATGCTTCTGAAGATTTCATGGCACACTCGTGATTACTTTTCCTTTGGGGACATTTCTTGACCACTGTATTATATGCAAAAGGAAAATGATATGCAGTGGGCCAACAAATAGTCAAATCTCCTTAATGATTTTATTCATTTTTTAATTTTTTGATGCATAATTAATGAAAAGTGCTAGCTGCTGGCTTAATTCAAAAAATGTGAACCAAGCATGGCCTTGTGGCTCTACTTGCCTATTAGGATTTTCTTTTTGCAGTATAATAATTGCGAAGGTTAATATGTAGGCCAGTGAAAATCAACGAGGTTTGCGTAGATGTTGCCTTCAGTTTGAAGAGGCTTTATTGAATACTATTGAAGATAGTGCTGGCTCCTTGGATCCTACTAATGAAGTAACCACTTCAAGGTCACCTGCCACTGTTGCAGAATTAAAATGTTTGGAATCATCTCATGCAGATTTAATTGCGGCTTCTAGTAGGAGACAAGTGATCCAATCTAGGACTAATTTGTATCCTCCACGATATAGTGGAGACTCTCCCTTATCAATTTCCAAGCCATCCAGTATTGGCTTGCATTTGAATAGCATTGTCAATGCTGTGCCGGTAACTTGTGGTGCCACTGCAAGGCTCAAACTTGCAGAGGATTATATGGGTGTACAGGGGATGAAGTCAGCATCTGTCATGAATTTTCATTCATTGGAGAAAATGAAGAGTTGCCCGATTTCATCAAATGTAGTTGAGAAAATTGCATTTATTGCTGAAGATGTGAGGTACAAAACTAAGGCTTCAATAGCTGCAAGTTCTGCCCTTTGTGAGTCTCCCCACACTACAGAACCTTCAAATTTGTTGAAGCCTATAGAGTATGACACAACTCCACATGATAAGAGGAAATTTAACTCTGAAGAAGTTGATAGTAATGAGTACAGCCAAGTAAGCCCCAAAAAGAAAAGGTACATTTTCTTTCTTGTAGTATGGTATTCTATCTCTATTTTGTGACTGTTGAGTTAGCCACTAAATTGTACATTATTTTTCAGAAAGAAAACTTCAAGCACCATTGATGGTGATGGTTGCAAGCGTTGTAACTGTAAGAAGACCAAGTGTTTGAAACTGTAAGTAAATTTGTCTAAGAGTTTACACTTGTAAACATGTTTTGTCATATTAAAGATGATTTCTCCCTTGTCAGTTATTGTGATTGCTTTGCTGCTGGAATCTACTGTGCTGAATCATGTGCTTGCCAAGGGTGCTTTAACAAACCTGAATATGAAGATACGGTTCTTGAAATACGTCAACAAATAGAATCCCGTAATCCACTTGCTTTTGCTCCCAAGATTGTACAACATGTCACTGAGTTCAATAATCGGGTATGAAATCTTCAGTTCAAATTTAGTTGTATTCTTACTTAGCAACTTGATTATTGCATTTTCTTAAACATAGGAAGACAGAAATCAAGTGCCCCCATCCTCTGTGAGGCACAAAAGAGGCTGCAACTGCAAAAAGTCAATGTGTCTTAAGAAATATTGCGAGTGCTATCAGGTTCATATTTATATTTTTTAAAACTACATAACCATCAGGCTGGTAACTATTTTTTTTTTCCAATTACTCTAGTTTAACTTTCTTTCTCTTCATTTTCATAAGGCTAACGTAGGATGCTCCAGTGGATGTCGGTGCGATGGATGTAAAAATGTCTATGGCAAAAAGGAAGGTAAGAACATATCCTAAGAGCTTCTGTTTCTCAACTCCTTATAATATTGTCATTAATACAATCAATTTTTCCTTATTATGTATCAGAATATAAGAAAATGAAATATAGGAGGGTTCCATTCATATGTTAAACAACCGCTCATGTTAAGTATATTATAAAGTAGCAATCAAAGATTAATTTTATAGGCCTTAATGACTATTTATGATCATTCTTTGTTACAAATTTATTATGTACTGAACCTTAGAAGATTGGTTTGCCCTAGGGGAAGTGTTGGAAATTTTAGTACTTCGTTTGAGGATTATGAAGTGATTCCTGGAATATCACAGCTGACATGTTTTTAATACTCAAGAAAAGGGTGAAAAATCAGTTGCTGTAATTTTGGTTAAAATAATTCATTGTTGCTGGCTTTTCAGAATATGTTGCTACTGAGCTTGGTGTGACAAAAGAAATGGTTAGGGAGAGAGCTGGTGAGGAAAAATTTGAAGGCATATTTAATGAGAAGCTAGAAATGGTGGCAACCAAGGAAGATTTCTTGCAGGCTGAGTTGTATGATCTGCACTTCACTCCATTGACACCATCATTTCAGTGCTCAAGGTAAGATCCTTTGATGATGACATCTAACTTTTTCTCAGCAAGAAATATAAAGGAATATCTCATTTATTCTGAAAATAATTCAAATCATTACTTTAAACTGAACTTATTTGCTAATAGCTATTTTTTTCCTTCCCCTTGCATAAAAAATCTAGTCATGGAATGGCTGAACCAAAATCCCAACTTCTTTCTAGAAGATACCTCCAATCACCGGAATCTGATCTTACGATCTTGTCATCTTGCACGGATAATACAAAAGCTCCGGAAACTTCGAATAGCAGTGGCATGCTTCCGCAAAGTAAAGAATCACTGAATGTAGGTTCTTATGATTGGCAACTAGACTACAATAACGTGGAGGTAATGGACCAATTCTCACCAAAAGGTGATGCAGTTGCAAATATATGCCGTCTAACTCCACTATCCGATCAACCCTTGACAGCCATGGCTTCTTTAACTTCGTCCAAAATGAGAGAGTGGAAGAACATTTCACCAGTTCAACTCTCTCCTGGAACTGGCTATGTCTCATCTAGTGGTTCCCTTTGTTGGCGTAGTTCACCAATTACTCCGATGAGTAGGTTTGGTGGGACCAAATCGCTTCAGGGCCTTAACCCTAACAGTGGGTTTTGTGACATTCTGGAAGATGACACTCCTGAGATATTGAAGGATTGTGCTACACCACGTAACTCTGTTAAAATAAGTTGCCCAAATTGGAAGCGAGTTTCTCCTCCCAAGAGGCATTCGCGTGAGCTAGGATCAAGCTCTTCAGGGGACTTGAAAAGTGGCCGCAAGTTCATATTGCAGGGTGTCCCTTCTTTCCCACCTCTAACCCCTTACATTGATTCCAAAGGCAGTACCAATCAGAAAGCTAGCAATAATGAAGATAATAATAGCAGATAATGATGGGCAAATCTTGTGAATTAGGTGAGTAATCCTTTTTCAATTGCCATTTCTATATGGTATTTATACCATACCACTAATCTGTATGCCAATCTTTAATCCTTTTTTTATTTAAGAAAAATATCTTGAACCCTTTTTTGCTTCACTGCAATTTCCTAGGTCTTGTGGCAAAAGACATTCTGTATGTGCACAGAAGAACTATGCTGAAAGTCCTATGGGTTGAAAATCTGTCAGGTTTGGATTTAGATGCTTATTGACCCTATGTATTTTCTTGTATGTATCAATGTATGATTGTGAGTCTTTTCTCACTGTGGTTACAGGTATGGAAGTGGGCAGATGTTTCAAGAATTAATGCGCAAAAGAGGAAGTCATTGCTACTGCACCATCGTCTGCACTCTTATTTCTCTCGTTTTCATAATCATATTTCTAATTGTTTGCATTTATTTATAATTGAATGTTTCCATTGTTCAATTGGATTTGATTCCTCGTGGTTAGAGGAAGAACTAATGAAGGTTGCCCCATATTCACAACTGGGCAAAAATAAAAATTTTCTCCTTTTTTGAACACAGTTTAATACATTTATTTGTATATTTTACAGCCTGATGTGGGTTCCTGACTTCTTCTGGTTCCTTATATTCTGATATGGTGCTTCCACTTTTTCTTGTTTTCAAATGGTCTCTAGGGCTATGCTTGGCAGCTGTGAACTGTCCAAGATATTTGCACGCATAAACATTTCTGCTCACTGATTTGCACGTTAGATCTTTGCTCAAGCTTAAGCTGACTTTATTTTGTTCCGTGTTTCTTTTCTTCTTTTTTCTCCCTCCATTTTCAAATAGGTTTTTTTTTTTTTCGTGTGACATGGTAACATTTTTAATATTAGAAAAAAATAAAGTTTCAGAGAACATTTTCACAGTAAAAGAGTGCTGTTTGTAGAAGGCTCAGATGATAGTCAGTAATAGATTAGCACTTGGTAATTGTAATTTTAAAAAACGTTCACATTAATATTCCCACTTCAGAAAACCATGATCCAACAAAGATACAAACCCAAGCCCATTAGAGTGGGTTTTCCCAATTCAAAACCAAATCAATTCAATCTGCACCCTAAGACACAAACCCAAGCCCATTAGAAATGGGTTTTCCCAATTCAAAACCAAATCAAATCAACTACTAGTGTTCTTTTTTCTTTTTTGAGAAGGAAGTAAGCTTCATAACATTACTCAATGGGCTTTAAATCAGCCAAAATAACAGCGTCTGAATTTGGTGGAATAGACTCCATCCAGACTTCAATGGGAAAGGAACGTCTTGCTCTCTGAGCTAAGGCGTGTGCAACTGCATTGTCTTGTCTATTGACATGAGAGAAAGAATAGCTTTTTAATAAACTAACATAAGACAAAGTGTCTTTTAAAATATGACCAACAGTAGGTTTTTCCATACCACTACCACGTAGAGACTTTGCTACAACCTCCGAATCACCTTCAAAACAAGATTGCTGGAAACCTGTTTCAAAGACCAAGACTGCTGCTCTTCTTGCTGCCAGTAGCTCCAAGGCCACAACTGAAGGTGGTTTTTTGATCCATGACTTGACCTTCAGAATTTCGGATGACAACACCAAGGCTGGCTTCATCTGATTCATCGAACATTGCCTCGTCAAAATTTGTCTTGAAATAATCCTGAGGTGGAGGACGCCAATGCTTTTGAGAGGGATGCCTATTGCCTGTGGAATGACTTTCTTGAAATCCCCGAGTCTTGAAGCTTTGAAGATAATCTCGTGTGAAACCCGCAATTCTGACCAATGGCAAGGAAGGTTCTTGGAGGTGAGATTTGTTTCTGTGGTGCCAAATAGACCATGCTGTGATGCTAAACAACGGAACTGTGTGAGGTTTTTCCTGAATCAACTGCATTAACTCAGAGAAAGAACCCGAAACAACTTTGCTTTTGTCAACCCAGCCAAAGTCTTGTGCCCAAACCGGTTGCACCTTCTCACAGCCCCATAAAGCATGGAGAACAGATTCATTCTCCCTTGAGCAGAGATGGCAGATGAGATCGATAGGCATAGCTCTTTTCTTTAGATTTTCTTTTGAGGGCAGAGAGTTAGTGCATGACCTCCATAAGAAATGCTTGATTTTCCCCGGCACATTCAATTTCCAAATGTTCTTCCAAAAAGACTTCTGTACGGCAGAAACTGTTGGCCTGACAGTATCAAGGGTAGCAAATTCCATAAGACTTTTGTACCCCGATTTTATGGAATAAGTACCAGAGTTTTCTTTAGGCCAAATGAGGATATCGGGTTGAGGAACGGTACACAGAGGCAGGGACTTTATAAGTGTAGCTTCAGGCGGATAGAAACAAAGATCAATGAGATGGGTATTCCACCAACCCGTATGGGCATCAATGAGTGTATCCACCGTGGAGTTAGGTGCTAAAGAAATTTGAGGGGAAACCACTTTACCATTTGGTGAATTCGGTAACCATGAATCATGAAAAATCCTTATAGATTTTCCATCTCCAACCCTCCACCGAGCATCCCTCTCCACAAGTTTTCTAGCAAATAAAATACTTTTCCAGGCAAAGGAACCCGATGCTAACTTTGCTTCAAAGATCGAACTGTGAGGGAAATATTTAGCTTTGAAAACTTTATAAAATAGGGAATCTGTATCATGTATTAATCTCCACACTTGTTTTGCCAACAATGCTTCATTGAACTTACATAGATCCTTAAAACCTAGAGCCCCTTCCGGCTTTGGTTGACACAACACTTCCCACTTCTTCCAATGAATCTTACGTCTAGCACCCCTTTGTCCCCACCAAAATTTCCAAATGAGCATCTCAATATCTTGACAAAGGCCAATCGGCAACCTAAAACAACTCATAGCAAAAGTAGGGATGGCTTGTACCACCGCCTTTAAAAGAACTTCCTTTCTGGCCTGAGACTTATAATTATACACTCAATTCAAAACCAAATTTTATACACTCAATTCAAAACCAAATATACACTCAATTCAATTCAAAACCCACTTTCTATTATTTGGTTTTCAATTATAAGTCTAGTAGAACAATTATACACTCAATTCAAAACCAAATTTTATTACATGAGACTTATAATTTTATTTTGTTTTTATATTAATAATTTGATAGTTAGGAGAGGGACGATTTGAACCAAAAAAAAAAAATATATATATAATAATAATAATAATAATAATATAATATACACACAAAAGTTAGAAATAACCGTAGATGTCTTATGTTAGAAACATGTGGAGGTATTGTAACTTTCTAAAAAAAAAAAAAAAAAAAAACTTCAAACTAACTTTAAATAAATTCTCATATATCCTCTTGTTCTCTGGTTTTCTTCAATTTTTTGTAATCTTTGTTCAAATTTAAGTAACTTTAAACATTTTATTTATTTATATATTCTCCTGTTCCCTGGTTTTCTTCAAGTTTTTGTAATCTTTGTTCTGGACTTGTTTTTCTATGCTAACTTCTAATAGCAAAAAAATTCCTAACTTTTTTTTTTAAAGGTAAGTAATTTTATTGAGTTAAATCAAATTAAAATACATCATCCAAATCACTAAATAGTTTTTCTACTCATACATTAATGCCTGCAGATGAAACTATTATTTCAGTGAGTACTTCTACCAGCTTAATTATTTCCTTCTCTTCTCACATGCTGAAAATGACAATGCTGTAAGGTCGACCCAAGGCTTCGAATCTCTTCAATAACATGACCACACATCGTGTGACACTGACATCTTTCTGGAGCGTTCAAAGCCTGGATTACCCGAAGACAATCACCCGTTGCATTGAAAATAGTCAAAATACTGACTAATCATACTTCCGTGTAGCATACATTATTTATTTTTGTTACAATTAAAAATACTGACTAATCAAACTTCCTTGAAAATGATATGAGTGGGACGTGTTTATTTTTTATACTGACTAATCATACTTCCATGTAACATGTGAAACATACGTTATTTATTTTTACACAATTATAAATACTGACTAATCATAATTCCAGTATCACTGCAGAGCTTTGGGCATTTAAGGAAGGGCCTCTGATGGCCAAACAGTTGGGCAATGAAAATTTATGTGTTGACTTAGATGCTGCCTTTCTTGTTTATCTTATCGCTAATCCATTTGTTGTCAATCTTAATTTGGAACCGCTTCTATCCGATTGCAAGAACATGACGAAGACGTTCCCTAACTGCCTGGTAACTCATGTTTATAGAGAAGCCAACTGCTGCGCTGATAGATTAGCAAAGATGGGGGCTGCCCTCTATACTGAATATCTTTTTTTGAATAACCCACCGCCTGTGGTGGTTGATCTGCTAGCATTGGACAAAGCTGGCCATGTTTGTAATAGACTTATTATTCCTCAGCTTTAAGCGTTGTTTAACCAAAAAAAAAAAAAAAAAATTCAAACTTCCTTGAAAATCATATTAGTGGGACGCGTTTTTTTTTTTATACAAGTAAAAATACTGACTAATCAAACTTCCGCATAACATACGTTGCATTTCATACAAGTTTGAAAATGGCAAAATTACAATATTGGTTCCTCAAGTTTATCTTGTGTGCACAATTAGTTCCTCAAGTTTTAAGTGAGCACAATTAGTCCCTCAAATTTTAAAAATGAGTTGTATTAGTCATTTTATTAATTGTCGTTAGTTGTGCTACTTATGTGTCTAACAGAACAATAACTTGGCATTATTTTTAATGATGTGACATTTTTTTATTAATAAAAATTACAAAATAAATTTACACATAAAAAAACTAGTATTTGCAATTGATTCACAAACCAACCCACGGGAGAAGGGGAGATTGATTGCTGCCGGCGACAGCCCAAGAACAAAACCAAAATTAAAAAGCTCTAATATTTCTTTTTCCCCAGAAAAGGTCATCACCTCAAAATGTTGTAAGGTTTGGTCAAACACAATCAAACCTAGTTGAGATCATAGAGACACTTTTAAAACTATTGTTCACACTTCCATTGTAGAGATCGAAGAACAAGATGGCGTGTTTTAGCGGTAGGGAGAGGGGTCGTCGGTTGTTCTCACACAGTACAAGGAGAAGGCTTGTTGTCTTTGAGATCGGAGGCTTTGTTTTTTCCAAAGGTATCAGTGGTACGGATGGGTGAGGCTAAGGGTTTGTCGGTGAAAGCGATGGCGGTGGAGCTGAAATTCAAAGGGACGCAGAGGAGAGAGAAGCATTTGATGGAAATGATAAAGAAGAAGCTGAATGAATTGTTGCTGAAAAAGTTGCTGAGATCTGAAGAAGCTTTGACAGAGAAACGTAGAGGACGAGAGGGACGAGGAGAATGACAAAATAAGGATTTGTGAGAGGGAGTGAATGCATAGAGAGAAGAGGAACGAGAAATCGATGGGATCAAAGCCAAAGGTGAGATGCACAAAGAGGAGGTTTCTGCCATTAGAGAGAAAAGGACAGAGATTCCTTGTAGAGAGAGAGAGAAATGAAATCACAGAATCAAAGAGGAAAGAAAGTAATGCTATGTTTGGAAGTTTGGAGGGAGAGGAGAGTAGAGAGGAGTAGGGGGGAGGAGATTAGAGAGGAATGGTTATCCTCCACATTGTTTGGATGTTTTTAAAATTAAGTAAGGAAGAGAAAAATAATTAGACTTTTCATATTTTGTAATTTTGTTAATATGGTAAAGGTAAATTTGATAATTCATTTGGTTAAACATTTCTATACTCTACTCTCCCTCCAAATCTCTCCAATTTTGGGGAATTAAAAATGAGGGGTTAGAAGTAGTTAGAATCCCTCCAAATCTCTCCCTCCTCCCTTAAAAAACATCCAAAAAAGATAATTTAGCATACTCTCCCTTCCTCTACTCTACTCCCCTTTACTCTCCCTCCATCCAAAGAAGCTATAAAAGAAGGGGAAGATTGGAAATGTGAAAAACTACAAATAAATTAAAATATTGAAGAAAGAAAAAATTTTTTAATAGCAAAATGCTGGTTTAGCAAAAGGACTGACGGCAAGACTGATACAACTCAATTACTACTGAAACAATAATTTGCATGAATCAATAATTTTTATTTTTATTTTCAATGTTGTCGCTTTCCCAGCTTGCTAAACCAGCATTCTATTTTGTAATTTTATTTGTAATTTTTATTATTAAAAAAATGCTACATCTATAAAAAAAAAAAAAAAAAGCCAAGTCATTGTTCCGTTAGTCACGTAAGTAATACCACTAATGACAGTTAGTAAAAGGACTAATACAACTTAGTTTTAAAACTTGAGGAACTAATTGTGCTCGCTTGAAACTTAAGGAACCAATTGCACACACAAGGTAAACTTGAGGGACCAACATTATAGTTTCGCCTTTGAAAATTGGTATCCCTCCAAATTAATTGCACAAAACCTTTTTAGGCAGACTGGGTCAATGATCCTTGCACTTTTGAATTTTGATAACTAATGAATGGCCAAACCCTTAAAAAACAGTAATTTTTAACTTAAAAAAAAATCGTAAAATAATTTGCGATTATGATAGTGAGTGTATAATATATATAAAAAAAGAGATCCAAATTTACATATTTTTATCCCTAAATTACCTACATTAGTCTATCTATACATGTGTATATATTTATATTCTCGTTACAGTAACAGTGTAAATATATATGGTTATTGTAATTTTGTTTTTTATTATTTTAATATATTTTCTCTCACTTCTGTCATTAGATTCTCTCTCTTCCTTTGATTCTCATCTTAAATCTAGATCTCAAACTCATCAAACCCATATACAAATCCGTATAAATCATCAAACCCATGTTGCAAAGAAGAAGAAAAAAGAAGTAGTAGTTTTGGTGGAGAAATCAACCCAAAATCACCACCCATCCAACCACCACCATCACAATTGACAACCCATTACAAGTTATAACACTTGATAATTCAAATGCAAAATTGACCCAAAATCAATGAAAAATCAGACCATAATCAACTTAAAATCATCCCAAAACTCAATTTGAAGGAAAACCTAAACTTCCTATAGACTGGTTGGAGGTGTCGCTGCCGTCAACAACGAATATGGTCACGCCATTGTGTGTGAGTGTTTATTTGGGATGAGAGAGAGGTGAGAGGAGAGAGCTTAAAGGAGAGAGAGCTTTTCATTTTTAATTTTTTAAATATATAACTAAGAGAGAGAGAGAGAGAGAGAGAGAGAGTAAATGAATATCATAATTAAAAGAATAAACAATGATTATTTAAGTAAAATAGGGTGTAAAATAGATAAACTGTTATGTTTTTTAAAAGTAATTGTGTAAAATAGAAAAAATAGGTTCTTATGCTAAAAATAGATAGAAAATTTTGTATGACTGATATGAATACTCTTAGAAATTTAATAAAGGTCTAAAAGAAAAATTCAAGCACCACAACTTTTGTGCCACAATTTTAACACAATTTTGTTGTGGCAGATTGAGCGGTAGAGAAAAAGTTATTGATCTATATAAAAGCGACAAACAGCCAATCACAATTTGCTATATAAGATAGTTGATAAAAATTTGATAAAAATTGTAGTTCTAAAATAACTCATAGTAAAGTATATAACAAAGTGTCTTAAACTCAAGGATCAAATTTACTATTCTTAAACCATGAGGACCAAAATGAAAGTAACCACAAAGCACGGGACCAAATAGATTTGGTTGCCTAAAATTTAAATACAACTTCTTAAATGAGGAATCTAAAGTACTTTTATTAAAGCACTATCATCAAGTGTGCTAAATGCTAACTTTTTAGCATTTAGCACACTAAATAAAAAAAATCCCTTTCATGCGATGTGTCAAATGCCAAATAAATTTGGCATTTGCTACAATAGCGTTCTAATAGTATAATCGTATGAAAATATGTGCTACACATATTTTTAGTTAATTTATTCAAACTTTTGATGTGTTAAAATAACATTTTTTTAGAATATTTGATATTAATGCTTTAAGTCTATAACACATTGACACAACTACATGAGGAAAACTATGATAAAATTCAAACTTACATTGACAAAAACAGTACTTTTGATGTTATCTTTCACAAGAATAATTAACTTTAGGGTAAATTACATATTTGGTCCCTAACCTTTGCAATGTATGTCAATTTGGTCCATAATATTTCAAATGTGTTAGTTTAGCCCTAACCTTTTGGTATGGTGTCAAAATAGTTATTGTCGTTAAGTGATAGATGGAAAATACTGACATGGTTATTAAAATATTATTATTTTTGCCAACTAGGTTGCCACGTGTCCTTTAATTAAACAAAAAACTATGCCCATTGATTTGAGAACATAATTCACTATGAAAGGAGAATGAAGGGGAAGGAGGGAAGAGAGATCGGAGAGTTTAAGAGTGCTTAGTCTACGATAACAACGACCCACCCATCCATGACGAAGATGATAAAGCTAATGGAGAGGCCTGACTGAGTGGAGATTGACGACCCACCCATCATGAAGAGCTAGCACAATGCTCTCCTCATTGCCGCCATCCTTGTCCTCTATATTTGTTAACCACGTTAGCGCAACGCTCCTTTGTTCCATCACTCATCTCATCATCCACATCAACAAACTCAATCAACTCATCAAGAACCGGTGTGATCTAGTAATATATTACTGAATGATTCTTGAGGTACCTCAAGAATCATTTAGTAATATATTACTAGATCGTGCTTGTGTGATTGTGTCCTCCATATAATTCAACCATTGTTACTAAAGAATCATTCAGTAAAATATTACTAGATCGCGCGTGCCTGTGTGACTGTGTCCTTCATATAATTCAACCACTGTTATGTCTTTCACAAAATTTCTATTTTATTAGATCATGTTTTGATTTTGAATTTTTCACTTAATTCTATACTACACCCCTAAAGTTTGGGGGTGTTTGGATTTTACCCATTGACGTTTCAGAATTTGGATTCTACTCCCTAAAATTTGAGGGTATTTGGATTTTATCTCATAAAGTTTGGGGATATTTGAATTTTACACTCTAAAGTTTCAGATTTTAACCCCTAAAATTCAATTCCGTTTGCATCAGCAACCTCTCCATCCATATTTTACGTTAAGTGGCACATAAACTTGCCACACATGTTTAGTTCATCTAATAAAATGACACTGTCATTTTTATTATGTCATGCCATTTTTAATTAATGAAAAATATAGATAGAGGAGTTGCTGATGCAAACGAAATAGAACATCAAGGAGTAAAATTTAAATTCTGAAACTTTAGAGTATAAAATCTAAACACCCTAAACTTTAGGAAATAAAATCCAACTTCGATTATTCAATAGTGGGACCGTAGGGCTATAAACGAACCAAACCGTTCATGAACAACTCGGGCTCGACTTGATAAAAAGCTCATTCATGTTCGTTTGTTTATAAATAAGCCAAGCTTGAGTCTTAGTTTTAGGCTTGTTTGATAAACAAGCCAAGCCCAAGCAAAAAAAATTGTTTGTGAACAACAGAGCTTGATACAAAACATGCCGAGCTTAGGCTCGTTTATAGCTTGATATATGTTTACTAAATAAACTCATTATTATGACATTAAACATATTTTTTGGAATGTTGATTTATAGCTTGTTTATTCATATATGTTTTGGAATGTTAATTTATTTAGATTTGTGAAGATTAATATAGTTGCACGAATCACAAATGTGGATGTAAAAATTGTATTTTGAATAATTACTCAAGCTATAGACAATGAATAATGAATGGATGAATTTAATTATGTAAAATTGTAATTTGAACAATTTCTAATCATGGGTGGAATTAGAAGTATGATAAAATGAATATATTATTATTATTATTATTATTTTGTTTACTTGAATTTTGGTGATATAAGCATTTGATGATGCAATTTTCTTGAATCCCAAGCTAAATAACTTGACTTAAGCTCGAGTTTGAGCTTGATATTAAGCTCGAGCTTGGCTTGACTAATTAATTAAGTCAAGCCAAACCGAGCTCAAGTTTTTAGGCATTCTCACGAGCTCGAGTTTAAACATTGTTTTTAGGCTTGTTTCAAGCTCGAGCCAAGTTTGAGTATTTGATTTTTATTGATGAGCCAAGCTCAAACATGTACTACTCAACAAAGCTCGGCTCGTTTACCGTCTTAAGTGGGAGGGACTTTGTACTGTATGATTGGTTGACAGCTTGACCCCTAATAATGTAGGTGTTGAATTTTCGCATGAAAGAAACTCTTTATTTATTACAATTTATTTTTATAAACAGCAACAAAGAAATCAGGCATCAGCAACAGATTCTTGCGTCTCCTATAAATAACAACCATGACCCTTTCATTTTCTTATAGTCGCCCACTCTGGCTTTTGTTTAACTAATCCTTTTAGTTTTTACCATGACCATGGATGCTTCCTTAAGAACTTTTTCCCAAACACTAATCCTTTTCCTTGGGTTGCTCAATATAGCAATTGTTGATCCTAAGTTCTGCAGTGGAGAGTCTGGGTTTCATTGCATGGAAAGCAAGCACATGCACTTCTCAGGTTCAAGCAAGATCTTAAAGATCCTTCAAACCGGCTTGCCTTTTGGGCTGGTGATGGAGACTGTTGTCAATGGGTGGGAGTTGTTTGCCACAACATTACTAGCCATGTCTATGAACTACATCTCAGAAGCTTTCCTCCAACTGCGGATGAAGAATATTATTATTACCAAAATAAATTTCAATATCAAGCTTATAGGAGGTCAGTGTTCAATGGTAAGATAAATCATTCTCTACTTGATTTGAAGCACTTGATTTACTTTGACCTAAGTTACAATGATTGTGGTGGTATTCAAATTCCCAAATTCCTTGGTTCAATGGGGAGCTTAAGATATCTTAATCTCTCTGTTACAGGATTTGGGGGAGCAATACCTCACCAACTTGGAAATCTATCAAATTTGTACTATCTCAATCTTAGAGATGATGAATATTCTTCTAGTTTATATGTCATGAATCTTCAATGGCTCCCTAGTCTTCTTTTACTACAACACCTCGATATGAGTTACGTAAAATTTAGCAAAGCCTCGAATTGGTTACAAGAGACAAACAAACTCCCTTCATTGTTAGAGTTGCGGTTGTCTGGTTGCCAACTTTCTGGTTAGTATTAATTTTTCATCTCTCTCCATCCTTGATTTTTTTGAAAATTACAATGCTTCCATTCCAATATGGGTCTTTGGTCTTTATAATCTGGTTTCTCTGGATTTGCTTTTCAATTCATTTCAAGGTCCAATCCCTATTGATCTCCAGAACATGATTTCTCCTTGACACCTCGATCTATCTTTCAATAATTTCAACTCTTCAATTCCCATTTGGTTGTATGGTTTTAGTCGTCTTAAGTTCCTCAATATCACATATATTGATTTGTGGGGTACAATCTCTAGTGCCATTGGAAATCTAACATCTGCCATTAGTATTGACTTGTCAAACAATAAACTTGGAGGAAAGGTGCCAAGATCGTTGGGTAATCTTTGTAACTTAAGAGAAATCAAATTGTCATCCAACAATTGGAATCAAGAAATATCCGAAATCTTAGAAAGTCTATTAGGATGTGTTTTGTATGGACTAGAGGTCAATTGTCTAGTGCTAATCTTTCTCATCATTTGACTAAAAATCTTGGGCAATTTCAAAATCTGGCTTCTACTTTCTTTGGGATTTAATTCAATCTCTGGTCCAATTCCAATTTCTGTAGGAAATATTACATCTTTGAGATTCTTGGATCTTTTTGATAATCAAATTAATGGAACTCTCCCTCAAAGTTTTGGGCAGCTATCCAAATTAGAGAGTATCAAAATTGCTTCAAATATGATGGAGGGTGTAGTATCTGAAGTGCATTTTGCCAATTTAATGAGATTAACAACACTTGCGGCTTATTCAAATCAACTAACTTTTGAAGTAAGTCACAATTGGGTTCCTCCTTTTCAACTTAATTATTTAAATTTGGCATCATGGAATTTAGGGAAATTTCCCTTGTGGCTTTGTTCACAAAAGCATCTTTTCTATTTGGACATATCCAACATAGGGATTTCAGATATAATTCCTCCTGCGTTTTGGAACTTGCCCTTTCAATTTGAATATCTAAATTTCTCTCACAACCAAATTTATGGAGAGATTCCAAATATTGTGGTGAATTCGTCCTTTTCTTCAAGGATTGATATGAGATCAAATCACTTCAAAGGTTCAATACCTTTTCTATCCTCAACTGTGGGGTTGCTAGATCTTTCAATGAATTTATTCCCTGGATCTATTTCTCACTTTTTGTGCTACAAGAAGAATGAGCCCAAAAATATGGAATATCTCAATCTTGGTAGCAATCTCTTATCAGGGAAAATAATTGATTGTTGGATGATTTGGCAAAGTTTAAAGTTCCTAAATCTAGGGGACAATAATTTCACTGGTAGTGTTCCAGCAGCCATTAGTTCTTTGAGTCATCTACAGTTGTTGCACCTATACCACGACAAATTATCTAGAAAATTACCATCCTCTTTGAAAAATTGTGAAATGTTGGTAATCGTGTATATTGGTGAAAATGATTTTGTGGGAAACATACCTTCATGGATAGGACACAAACTTTCAAGATTGATGATTCTCAGTTTTCACTCAAATCATTTCCATGGTCACATACCAAAAGAACTTTGTGCTCTAACTTCACTCCAAATCTTGGACGTTTTACATAATAAGCTATTTGGAAGCATGCCTAGATGTGTTAGCAATTTCAATGCCATGGCCATAAAAAACAGTTCAAATCCTAACATAAATTTCATGAACTTTTTGGGGCCATATGATATGTTTGACAGTGCATTGGTTGTGATGAAAGGGAGAGTTCTTGAGTATAGTACAAATCTTCAATTGGTAAAAAGTATAGACCTTTCCAAGAACAATTTATCAAGAGAGATCCCTCAAGAGTTGATTAGCCTTCAACAATTAGAATCGTTGAATTTCTCATTTAATATCTTGACTGGAAGGATTCCTAAGAGTATAGGTGTTATGGGGTCATTGGAATCTATTGATTTTTCTGAAAATCAACTTTCAGGACAAATTCCTCAAAGTATATTAAGTTTGACATTTTGAAGTCACTTAAACTTGTCGTACAACAATTTAATTGGGAAAATCCCTTCAAGCACTCAGCTACAAAGCTTTAGTGCTTCTAGTTTTATTGGAAACCAACTTTGTGGACCTCCACTTAGTGATAACTAGTGTGTAGCCCCTTGCATATGCATGGGTACAATTAAAAACAATCATAATTATATAGTTCAAATTATATATTATTTTAGAAGATGTTCAAATTATACCTAATACTAGCTTGTAACCTCGTGTATGTGCATGGATACACTTAAAGATATATAATAAGATGCATAATATAATTCTTATATATATAATTTAAATACTATTGATAGTCATTTTTATATTTTGTTAACTCCTTAAAAAATTTTGTAAGGATATTATTAGGTATAAAATGTAAATTATCCTTTTTTTTTTTTTTTTATAATTATAGTGAAGAACTTTTTTTTACGGTTAATTTATTCTAGACTCTTTAGTTTTTATACTTAATAACTCACTTGGATGAGTATTTATGATGTGGTCTCACATTTGCTTCTAAAATTAAGAAACAAAACTCTTTAAGAATAAATAATTTAGGACATATGACGCAAAATTAGAACTCTAATTTGGAATTTTAATTTGAGTTTCTCTAAACTTCACCTATTATTATATATATAGATTAGCTTACACTTTTTTTAGACCATACATTTCTAAAATATGTAATGGTTTCTCATATTATATATATATATATATATATATATGATTTAGAATTTAATTGGTTTTAGACTCTTCGATTTTTGCATCCAATAATTTACTGGCCACAGAAATTAGAAACTTAGATGTACATGTGGTGGAAAATTGGATTCCAATTGAAATCCAATTTAGAATTTAATTAAATTTGGACTCTTCAATTTTTACACTTAATAATTCACTTGGCACAAAATTAAAAATTAAATGGGACACTTGGTGCAAAATTAAGAATCCAATTAAAATCTAATTGAATTTTTCCTAAACTTTTTCAATATATATATATATATATATATATATGTATGTATGTATGTATAAAGAATGGCTTGAAAAAAAGACAATTAAAGAAAAGAAAATAAAAGAAAAAGAGCACCATATGATGCAAAGGATAATAAAAAGAGTCTAAATTTGATAAGGACCCAGTGTAAAAGCCTAGTTTTACACCCTCAATAAAATACTGATACATCATATTTTTTTCAAATAAAAGAATAAGCACAAAATACACCCAATCACACTCCCAATAAAAAGTCATTCACCCAAATATTTAAAATATAAAATATAAAAAAACCGACACCACCATTTGAAAGTTAAAACCCCAACCAAAGTTCTTCTCCTAAATGCTGCCAGAAATGCCTCTGATGAATAGAAAAGTGTTGTTTGTTAGAAATATATTATGGAGTGAATAAGAAATTGACTCATAATGTGTCCACTTGAATATTATATTGAAGTTGTGAGAATCCTTAAGTCCCACATAGGAAATGATAGAGAATGTGAGTTTTGGGTTGGGTTTTAGGCATGTGTGGACTGGGCCCTCTTGTCCAATTAATAATAATATTTTATTATTTTATTTTTTGAGTCAGTAAGTCTGTATACAGCAGTTATTTCTGAAACAATGTGTTTGTTCATTTATCTTGAGAGGCTGACGTCAGTAAGTCTCAAAACACCACAGATTGTGTAAGGGGCAAAATATGCTTTAAAGAGATTCTGTTAAACACAAGACTTGGTCTGAATCATTTATCTTTCACACATTTGGTTTGTGAGTTCTTAATTATTTACAAATTTCTTTTATATATATATATATATATAGTATAGTATTTATTTATTACTTTTGTCTATCACATTTATTTGCGTTATTACTTGTATTTAGATATGTATGTTTTTTATTTTTTTAGTTAATCACCAAAGTAAATTATTGAAATATACTCAACCATCTTAAAGTAAATTTCTTTTTTCTTAATTTATTTTTGTGATGATTGTCAAAGCAATTTCTTGCGTGGTTATATTGTTTATTTTATTTTTGATGAGAAATACGGAATTTTTATTAATAAGAAGATAAGATCAAAGCATCATGAAACACTTGCAACTCAATGAATGGCGGACACTCCTCCGTCCATGTTACAAAGAAATCAATATCTTTTGCATATGCAGCTAAAGCATGCGTGGGAAAGTTGGCTTGTCTCTTGACGTGCAAAACTTCAAAAGAACGAAACTCCTGTAGCTTAAAATGGGTCCCAGCGACAAGGCTAGCAATAGAAATCTGGGCATCCGCGGGGTCCTCAAGAGCGTGAGAAACAATGCTTGAGTGTGTTTCAAAAATTACGTCTCTGACTACTACGTCCCATGCGAAGAGAGTAGCCTCATCCAACGCCTTTGCTTCTGCTTCTAAGGGTCCGAGTGGGAGGGGAAGACGTTTACTTAGTGCAGCAACCATTGAACCTTCATGGTCACGGATGTTTATTTTATTGTTGCGTGTATCGGTGTAATTCTTGAGCAACACTGTTTAATCTTGAGTCCGACGCAACTGTTGTGTTTTATGGTTTTGAAAACGTGGCTGTGGGTTTTTATCAACCGCTGTGTTCCATTGTTAATTCGTTGTTTTTGATAATGGTTCTACGGTTTCTGTTGCTTGTATTTGGTTCTCTCTTTACTGGTGTTAATAGTTTCTTTGCGATTCAATCTGATTGAATAGTTATTTCACTATTTGTAATATTCATTTGTGAACCTGTGCTATCAATTGCATAGTAAACTGAGATTTTGATAATCTTTCAACGCGTGTAAAAGGTATCATCTGGAATTCAGTTTTGAGGATTGGCATTTAATGGGTTACTATTAAACTGTGTTTTACATTACTTTTAAGTTAAGTCTTATCTATAGTGTTTGCAGGCCACTTGTTTGCCGTTGGTTTTAGAGTATATATCATTTGTTGGTTTTTATTAATGATAAAACCATTTGATACATTTACTAATTACAAGGGCAGTAAATCTGTATTGTTGAATACATATTAACAATTTAATATATGTGATTTGGATTGCACTTATGTACTTTTGTGATTCTGTCCTGTGCAATCTCCTTGTGTGCTGGTGTATCAACTTTGATAGTCACGGTAACCAAGTTAACGTTTGACCATTGATTTCTGTGCAAGATTGTAAATGACAGTTAAACATGTCGTTAATACCAATAGCATGTCCTTGGCCTTTTTATGTGCAATAGTGTATGGGCTTGATGAATAAAGGAAATTGGAAATTTCTTTGGAGACAATTTTTTTGAATCCTTTTAAATGCTCTCAATTTTGGGCGTGGCTGCCATCTATTTATTGGTTAGTCTTTTCTAATTCATCAAGTGATCTACTAATTAATAATTAAAATAACATTATGAGAGCTATTATTAATAATTTAAAAAATGTGGATATAAGCTCAATATTTGGTTGTGTCAAATTTGAAAAAGAATGAGACAAATTGCACATTGATGGGCTGTAATTATGGGGCTTAACCCTTAGTTAGAGAGTGTAATGTTTACATTTAGACCAGAGATAATATTTATGTATTGATATAAATGATACATGATTGTTGTGTATAGCCTTTTAATTTGTTTGAGCATGTATAGGAATAGAATATAGGGTATCCCCATCTACTAGACCTATGACTTGACCCCCCTATGGTGCCACATTCCGGGGAGAAGAAGCCACAAGGTTCACAGTTTATCAACAGGACTGAACCTCTCGATGTGCAGACACACTGCTGGACCTGCTCAATCCATTATGAGGAGAAGCCCATCTTGGCTAGGGTCTTGAGAAGAAAACTACATTTCAGGTTGTTCAAAGTTTGAGAAACATCACTATAGCCTTATTTAAACATGCATTGTATATATATTTTGGGCATGTGTGAACTTGATTCGATATTAATGTGTTTAATCCCTATATATGTTTTGTAATATTTCTTTGGATAAAATATATGTTACATGCCTTAGTTGACATACTTGAGTTGTCTAAAATGTGGAATCCACAAGAGTCTGTTATGAGTGCTTATAAGTAAGCAAGGATGAGGCATTAGAGTTTCATTCATTATAAGAATGAAGTTGAGAAATAACTCAATGAATGCAATAAGTACTTGATTACCATAGAACTTGTAGGGGGAAGCTATTATTTCCACTATTTATTTTTTTCATTGAGATGCCTTAAAAGAAAACCACTAAGACACCTTGTGAATTATGGAAAGAGTGATCAGCTTTCTATAAATTCTTTAAATGTGGGGGTGTTTGATGAAGGTGGTGATTCCTATTCCTAAAAGATAAAGAACCATTGATTGAGTTTTCATTGGTTATGGTCATAACAGTAGTGCATAGTGCTTTTCTAATTTATGAATCTATTATTCTTATATGCATGAAAATTAATTAGATTATATTTCAAGTGTTAAAATTTTTTAAAAGAAAGTTTGAGTCTACGTTTAGTATCTCTCGTGATCAAGAGTTGATGGAAGAGAGGTTGAGCCTAAGCGTAGTAAAAGGACAAATTTCATATTTGTTTGATCCAGAGTTTCTAATTTATATGTTAGAAGATGTACTTAAAGTTTCAAAGAAGCAATATCTTGAAGTGCCTTCTTGGAAAAGAGATTGTCAATAGTGCAATAAATTCATCTTAGAAATCTATGCATTGTAGTTGGTAGATCTACCACTTGGGAATTTGAGAGTTGATGAAATTATTGACTATCATAAGGCGAGACTTGTTGTAGAAGGCTACAAACAAAAGAACATGTGAGTTTTCTTAATACACAATAAACCAAAGGGGTTGATGATTCCCGTATAAGAAAACAAAGTGCGTGGGCTTGTTAAATCTTTGTATAGATTGAAGCAAGTTTCAATGCAATATGGCATGAGAAATTTGACTATGAGATGATGTCAAATGAGTTTAGGTTTAATACGACTAGTGTGTGATGTGAAATATATCACAAGAGGCTATGTTGTTGTGAGATATGCTCGTGTATGTAGCCATAATAAAAGCTACCTAGATGATGTTGACCATTAAGTTCAACTCGAAAGATGTAGGTGTTGTAGATGTGATACTAGAAATAAAATTTTCTAATACATCTAATGGACTTGTCTTGTCTCAATCACATGAGAGATGTGATGACAATCTAATGAGAACACCTTATGTGAAGAGCATGTCTTTTTGGGAAGTCTTTATAAACCTAAACAAACACGCATTTTTGGATACTTGTGCCTCCTATTTGTATATAATGGTAAGGCATAGAGTTATGGTAGGTCTCTACATATTTGTTGGTAACAATACCATGAGGCAGTTGCTCTCAAATGGAATTACTTCCAGATTATAAAACAAATCCGTAATTTATTTTTTGAGTGGAGAGCAAGTAAACTGCTCATTGAGGGGAATAGGGTTAAAGCCTATGACCTAAAGTTTCCATGACAGTAACCCCACCTAGTTGACTGGAGATCCCAAGATCTAGGATTTCAAAGGGACAACAAAATTGTGGAGACTAATTTTTATCACCATGGAAATTACATCTCCCACCCATTCCTATGATGAATTAGTGATGTCTGTAAGCGATGTTCAGGGTAAGTTTTGCTTTTTATGATTCTTATATCTTGAAAATCCAAGTGGGGTATAGTAGGACACTCTTAATAAGAGTCACCTATATGAGTGTGAAGTAAGCCGCTTCCATGAGAGTTTTAAGGCTAAATTTTCTAAAACACTTCATGAATTTACCAAGATATGTTCAAGGCCGAAATGAACACAACTATAAGAACAAAATATGTTTGAAAATGAGTTGTGTGAATTCTATTGTCTTGATATACACAAACGGCTGACAATTCAAAAACATCATGTTCACTGATTAGCTAGTATATCTAATAGTCTTTCACAAAGGAAGGTTCAAAGCCACAAGCCACCTCTCTTGATACAGTAACTTTTCTTCTACTCTCTTTGTGCCTGCATTCTCATTTGCATTGTGTTTTATCAATTTCCATTCATGTGGGGGATTGTTAGAAAAAGATTATGGAGTGAATAAGAAATTGACTCCTAATGTGTCTAGTTGAACATTATATTGAAGTGGTGAGAATGCTTGAGTCCCACATAGGAAATGATAGAGAATATGAGTTTTGGGTTGGGCTTTAGGCATGTGTGGATTAGGCCATCTTGTCCAATTAATAATAATATTTTATTATTTATTTTTTGAGTCGGTAAGTCTGTATACAGCAATTATTTCTGAAATAGTATGTTTGTTCAGTAAAGTATATATCCATAGTCCCTCATTCATGAAAAAGATTTAAAAAAAAAAAAAAAAACTCTTCTAGAGAGAAAATATATTTTGTGCATTCATTTGAGTCAAAGAAAGAGAAAAAGACATAGAGTAGTTCACAGAACATGGACCTTATGTGCTTTTTGTCCATGCTGTAGATCATTTTATCTTGGGAGGCAGACATCTGTGAGTCTCAAAGCACCACAAATTGTGTGAGGAGCGAAATCTGCTTTAAGGAGATTGTGTCAAACACAAGACTTGATCTGAATCATTCATCTTTCACGCATTTGGTTTGTGAGTTCTTAACTATTTGCAGATTTCTTCTTATATATTTATTGCTTTTGCCTATCACATCTATTTGTGTTATTGGTTGTATATAGATCTGTATGTTGTTCTTTTTGGTTAATCACAAAAATAAATTGTTGAAATATATCCAATATCGTCAACTAAGTTGAAGTCTGAAATAGATGGTCGGAGCTACCATAGACATGTTGAATCTTGAAGCTTTGGTATTAATCTTACATCCTTTCCTCAAAACAAAAGGATTACAACAAACAATAGGAGAAAAATTCCTTCTCCATGAAAAGAAAATAGAATGATATTTAAGTTTTGCTCTTCCTAAGCTTGGGTTGATTGACATTGATTTTTCTTTAAAAATCAATAAAATACCAAATCTAGAAGATCCAGCCTAGACCATCATGTCCACGGTGGTTCTGGCGTATTTTCCAGACTCTTATGTCACTGATGAAGGCTTTTCGGTCTGGCAGCAACTCCAACAGTTTGTGGAGGAAGAAAGTTAGATTGAGATTTTTTTTTTTTAATTAGATAACAGTGAGAGTGTGATTGAATGAGGTAACACCTAAATTTTTTTTTTTTACAAACATCTGATATGGCATGATATTGTTGGATGGGTAAAAGTAGGGTTTTACAACTCGTACTTATTAAATTTAATCTATAATGAAAAATGTTTTTTTTTCCTTTGTGGCCTCTATAATTATGCATCAGAACTCACATGTCTTATCAATCAATAGTAGTATACTAGTGGGTTCTAGTTAGTTCAACTGATAAAGTTTTTTATGGTTGAATAAGAGATTTGAAGTTCAATTTCTGCCTACACCAAAAAAATTGATTGATTTTTTGGTCTGATGATAAAAAATTATCATTAAGAGTGAACATCATAGATTGAAACTTTTTAAAAAAAAATAAAATAAAATAAAAAAGAAAAAGAGAAGTATACCAAACTTTGGCGGCTTTTCTGATGGTTTGAGTTTTGACTTCTCCGACATATAATATATTCTTTGTCATGACTTTTTTTTTTTTGACCAATTCTTTGTCATGACTTTGCTTCCTAGGACTTTAAAGCCTTTAATAAAATTAAACCCCACATGCTTATTATTGTCTTGTCTATGAAATTTATCAAAGTTCAAGATGCTTTGTTTCACGTCTCTCTAAGAATCTCTCTCTCTCTCTCTCTCTCTGTACCCTCGGAAAAAAAAAAGATTCCGAATCTTTGAGATTTAGGAAGGGAAACATGGTGAGCCATTTGAGGATGGTGTTACTTGGTTTTCTTGTATTGGTTGTGGGGATTAGTAGTGGAGCCTATGGAGCAATCTCTAATGGTATAACTAAAAAGATTGAAAGAATAAATAAGAGGGGTCCATACTTAGGCATTGTGGTGCCAAACTCATTTGAAAGGGACCCTCTTTTGCAGTCTCCAAGCTTTGTAGCTGATGATCATTTTCCCTACTTGGATTTTTCAGGTAAATTTGAGTTTCAGTTTAGTTTGTCACCTGGGGATATAATTTCTTATTTGTTTTTCTACTTGGTAATTATCTATTTGGGTGATATGGAGTATTCTATGATCAGTCCTGGCTTTGGGGTATTCCAAGCTTATATTAACAATAAGAACTTTTTCAATGAGTGTTCTTTGCAACCATTTGTATCAGTTTTTGTTTGTTTCCTTTTTATCTTGGCCCTTTCAACTTGCCTGATGAATTTTAAGGTGTTAACTCATAGAGCGCTTTTTTTTTTTTTTTTTTTTTTTTTGTGTAAAGTGGGAAATGGGGTGTTTATCTGTGGACTACGATTAATTTTCCTTCAAATGACTAAAGTTTGTTCAATGGAAGATATGGAGAAAAGAAAGCAAGTTTAACAATATCACAAAAATGCTGCTCTTCATAGTGGAAATGACATTTCTCCTGAGAAAAAAAGAGCAAATATAAAAATTTCAATTTTTTTTTTTTTTTTTGGGATTTAAAAACGTTGCCTCTTTATAATTTGTTCACAGGAAAAAGGTTTCGAATTGGAGAGCTGGGAAATAAAAAGGTTATTGTTGTTATGACAGGATTGAGCATGGTATGTACATGTGCATTCTAGTCTCCTCACATTTTATTTTTTTCCATTTTATAGTTTTTAATCATAAATAACCGCTGGTGCTAAGTAATTAGCGATACATTTCTTCTTTGACCAGCTTAATGCAGGTATAACCACACAATTACTGCTAAGTCTATTTAAGGTGGAAGGTGTTTTGCACTATGGAATTGCTGGAAATGCAAATCCTGATCTCCAAATTGGAGATGTGACTATCCCCCAATATTGGGCTCATACAGGTCTTTGGAATTGGCAGGTACTAAAATTTAGGATTTGTTCTCTCTCCATATTTTTTTTGTTTGTGATAAGCGAAGAATGAATAAAAAAAATGAAAATTTTGAATCTTGATCTTACTACCCTTTTCCTTCATCTTCTTGGCAATTAGTATGTAGACTTTGGTAACAAAGAGAATCAAAGAGAATGATGACTTTTTTCAACTTTACATTAGGGGGAACACATTCAAGGAAGAATGGCTTTTGATAAATATTTCAAATGCTCATTCTCCTCAAAATTTTAAACAAGTGGCATGTTAAAATAAGTTACTGGATTTTGAGGTTCAATAACGCACCCTCTTGGCCATGTTATTTTTCCCTAGTAGCTTGTCATGTGGCTTTGACTTCCAACCCTGAGTAACTTGCACGGCAGTGACGGCACAAGGGCAAAGAAAATTCACTATGACATTTAATAACCACGCAACTTAACTAATATACACCATAGAAGCATTTGAAATTGCCCCAAAAAAAGAAAAAAGAAAAAAAAATCTAATTCCATCTACCTTGAATGTTCAAATATTGGAAGAGACTGATTGATAGTAGATCTATCTCTCGATGTTGACTGACAGCAAGTAAACCAGCAATGACGTACATTCTAGTAAACTAATACTTAGATACCACAATATTTCTTTTCTAGATAATGTATTTATAAATGACCTGTTCTTCATGCTTAAAATAAAATCATTGCTAGGTTGAACACAATTCTTTACTATAAGGTGAAGGATGATCATGATATTTCCCTCTTCTGTGTGGTTCTTAGTTTTCCCTTCAAGTATATTGGCAATTCACACTGCTTTAATGTCCTGTTTTATATTACTTCACACTTCATAGACTCAGGCTATCATTGTCGTTCTAATATGCCTCATGACACAGCATAATTCTACTTTTCTGCATCATAATTTCTGCAATAGAGTACATCAAATTAGTAACTTTTCATCTCCCTTTTTTGGTTGAAATGTAATCAGAGGTACGGAGATGGGCCCAATGATGAATTAGCATTGGAATCTAGTGGAGACTACACCAGAAAAATTGGTTACCTTGAGTTTTCTGACTATAACAATGTAAGTAAAAATGGGAAGCCTATAGCAAATTTTTTGAACAATGTTTGGTATCAACCAGAAGAGATCTTTCCTGTTCATGGAACACCTGAAGTTAGACAGCATGCCTTTTGGGTTCCTGTTGACAAGCATTACTTCACAGTTGCAGAGAAACTCGAGGTAATTAATCTATCTCCTACTCACCATCTCCATATGATTTTTTACCTTACTAGCTAGTGTTGCAAAAATTTTTCACTACAAAAAATATACTGAATCCAATGTTCTCATCAGAACTTAAAGTTGGGGAGTTGTGTCAACACAACTTGTCTACCAAGAACACCAATTGCTGTGAGGGTCAAAAGGGGAGCTAGTGCTAATGTTTTTGTTGACAATAGTGCCTACAGATCATTCTTGAATACAAAATTTAATGTGACTCCGATTGACATGGAAAGTGCTGCGGTTGCTTTGATCTGTCTTCAACAGAAGACGCCTTTTATTGCAATTAGGTCTCTGTCTGATTTAGCTGGTGGGGGGTCTGCATTGTCCAATGAAGCCGGTATCTTTTCTTCATTGGCAGCTCAAAATGCAGTTGATGCTGTAGTTAGATTCATTGCCCTGCTTTCATAGTCATAAATGCAATATATAATTTTTTTTTTTCTCGTGCACGAAAAGGTATTCTCTCATTCAACAACTTGACACCCCATCAATAATTGATTACCACGTGTAAATGTACTCGAATTAATTTGTATGAACATTGGAATTCATTTAATCATATCTGCATAATGCTTGTGCAGTGAGATAAATTTTTATTCTTTAAGTCATCTGAACTTAAGCAAGTTTCTGAGCTAGGCACATTCTATGTTGTATTTGTGCCTTTGTGGTTTACATGCTGAGATCAAGTTCTAGCATCAAGGATCAACTTTGCCCCCAAAAGGGAACCATTAAGAGTAGTAAATGATGTCTCACGTGATACGGGAGCTACTTTATAATTTCGTTTGAAATTATTTTTATATATATATTAAGACCTACATATAATACTTATTTTATTGTATTATATTTATATTTGCCCACAATATTGTTGAATACTTTGAAACTTGATTTTCTTAATTCATATTTTATTTAAAGAAAACTATATAAGACTATAACATATTATAATATCTATGGTTAAAAGTAGATTTTATTTTTTAAACTAATTAAATGATTTTGAAATCTATAAATAAGAATTTAAAGTATAAAATACTTTTATATCCTAAAATTACATAAATTTAAGTAACTTCTCAAACACTTTCTCAACTACTCTATTTTCACAACTAAATATAAAGACCTCAATCACAAACACCCAATTCATTATCTCAATGAAATGAAGAAAATCATTTGTAAGTATCAACATAAAGAGAGCGTGATTAAACAAAGAGAAATTGGCTAAAAACACATCTATTTATCAAAATTTAATTGTCTTTAGTTGGATTTCCGTATAATTTTTTATTTATTTTAAAAGTGAAAATATTTTGAAATCATCATCGATTTTTATTTTTATTATTGTGGCTCATATCGCACAAAATAATAGTAAAAAACGTACAAAGAAACCTAAAAAGTATGAGTTCTAACATAAATATATAAAAAATAACTAACTTTATAAATAATCAATTAGAATGTTTATTTTTCTTTAATTTAAAAAAAAATACATTTATAACTGTCCCAAACCAAAATCTCAAACACTCAAAGACTTAAAGCGAATCACAACATTCACAAAATCCACAACGTTCGACTTCAACATCAAAACGTAAGTTAGCATCACTGAATAAAAAATGAAAGCCTCCTTCTTTGGTCATAGCCTATTTATACGGGCTAGATACAAATAGTGCTGCAATGTTGGAGTTATGTAGGTGTCGCTGGAAGGTTGAAGGTAAATGACATCGTTTTTTGTATGAGTGTATTTGAAAGGAGATGGCATGAAAGGCTGTAAGCATGTGTATATAAAGGAGTAGAAGTGAAAAGTGTGAATGGAAATGCAAAAAGTTGTGTGTATGAGAAAGATGAAAAGTCTTGAAACATTGAACCAAATGAAACAAATAGCAGTCTTAAAACATTAAATAAAAAATGTAACAAAAAGTAGTCTTGAAATATTGAATAAAAGGAAATAAAAAGTCTCTATTTTTAAATTTGTTTTTATCTCTAATGTGGTTTAAGAGTATTTCAATTCTCTTCCTAGAGTGCGCCACATGATAGAACCTCATGCTTTCTTGTATAAGTCTCTACTTTTATATATATATATATATATATATATATGTGGGGCCCGAGGGCCTGGTGACCCCGGCCTACTTTACACCTGGCCCAGGGCCCATGCCGAGAAAGGAGGTTCCTCCGAGGACGATGCGTGGGAGCCTAAACATTAGAAACCTCGCTGAGGATAACCCAGTCCTCGGCGGACCGAGATTAGCTTCAGATGGGGAAACGGGCCCAGGACAGGTTGTCACCTCCGCACTAAATGCGCTCACCTAGCCCTCTGACCACACTAATGAAGATGTGACTCTTGGACAGGGCAATTTTGATTATTGTGAATTACTTGAGTACTGATAGTGCTGCTGATAGGATGGACAGTCAGAGGGAAAGCGCATGGATGATCAACAGATGGAAGAGAGAGATTGGAGGAAGAGGACTATATAAGAGGGACCAATAGAACAACAAAGGGGAGAGAAAGGGGGGTGAAGCTCCTCGGATAAATGCCGAGGAGAACTCTAAAAGGGAATTTGGGTGCACGGCCTTCATTGGTGATGAGTCCATGGTGGGGTTCTGTTTGTCTGCAAGGGCCAATTTCTTCAATCCACTCTCTAGAAATATATTGTTTGGGGCCTATAGGATTATTTCCCTCCTAATTTTAGAGGGTCCTTACAAACTGAGTCCCTACATATTGTTTGGGGCCTATAGGATTGCTTCCCCTCTAATTTTAGAGGGTCCTTCTAAATTGAGTCCCTACAATAAATATTTATATTTATATTGATTGATTGATTAATTGATTGTACTATAAATGATGTAACACCGAACATTGAAAACAAAGGGGGCAAAGATAATGGGGGACTTGAAGTGGATTGGTTTTACATGAGCATGACACTTGGATTTGTGGTTGGGTTTTGGGTTGTTTTAGGTCCTTTGCTATTGAACAAGCATTGGAGATTTGTATACTTTCAGTTCCTAGATCACTTGGGATACAAGCTTAGGGGCGTTGTGGCACAAACTTGGTAGCATTGTAAGTAATGTTGTAAGATCCTTAATACTTGGTGGAAAATTATGCATCCCTATAAATTTGTGTAATAATTCTTAGTTCTGATCTGTTAAAAGCAATACACAATACATGATCCCCAGTTTTTCTTTAAGATCTCAGTGATCAATTCGTGAAGTCTCAAATCTCAATGAAAGAGAAGTTTATTAATAAAATTTATAACGAATTCAAAGGCAAGTGGATTCCTTGCAAATGGTTCGCCATTCAGATATATAGAAAGAAAGAATCAATATGAAAATAAAGAATTGTTTCTCTCCTAATCGCTCTTGGAAGTGTGATATTAACTGTCAAAGATTCCAAACTCTAAAGTCTTCATCATTCTTCAACCAACTGTATCAGTATTACCACTTGCTTGAGCAAAAGTTATTAAAACAAGCCTCAGTTGGATTGCACATCAAAATTTTATGACCATTTCGGTTCTTACAAATAATAAAATTATTTATTTTATATAAACATCACTTCTTCAAAATAAAATTTTGGGTTTGATAATCAAGAAAAATTGTAGGGGTCTCTATTAGCTTACCTTCTCACCCAATTGAAGGAACATGGAGGGAAGCCTAAGGAGAAACATTTTGCTTCAGCTATTATGCTGTGAATTCGCCAATGATCAAAGGACTAGCACATCGATACGGGATTTTGATTTGCTCTCAACTTCAACCTCCACCAAATTATGGTCTTTTGCTAGCAACACTGTCCAAAGTATAGCCTTTACTTCTGCTTGGTCAGGGATACTGGTGTAAGCCTCTTCTGTAAAATCGAACACTAAGGTCTCTCTCCAATCCCTGGCAATAACCACAAGCACGAGCAGTCCTTGCCAACAACAATGTCACAGTTGAGTTTAAATATACCAGGTTGTCTTGTGGCTTGATCCACTTGTTAACCCCTCTGGACCTACTCAAGCTTGAAATGTCCAGCTTCGTCTTTGAATGGTCAATACTTATACCATTCCTTTAACTTTGAATCATCTACCTTATTGACCTTGGTATCCTTTTGGGTTTGCCATTCCTCATACGTCAAACCATGGAGATTTAAACTAATGGTGAGCTTTATACTATTGGCGTTTCAAGTTTTAAATTGGCACCTGGGCAGTCCAAAATTTTAGAGATTACTCTTACTCTTGGAACCTGGGAAATTTGGGACAAAGCTATTTGAGCTGGGTGGCTACAGCTTGGGTCGAATATGACCTGAGCTTGAGACTCTGGTTTCCCTGAGCTACGGTTGAACGGCAACAAGTTTAGAATAGCTCAACTGCATCCCATAATTTCTAGTATTTATTCTGCATTTCAAAATACATCACTTCTATGCAAAATCTCAAAGATACTATGAGTTTTTCATAATTATTTAAAAATAAAAATAAAAAACAAAATTTCCATGACAGAGATTCATGTACCTCCCTCCAGTATCCCTCCCCTGTTCCTCTCTTTACTCTTTTTTAATTCTCCGGAAAGAACACAACACACCCCCCACCCCCACACCACCCCCCCCCCCCGGGTAACAATTACAACAAAAGAAAATAATAATAATATAATAAAAACAACAACACAAAACCTTTAGTGACCAACAAACCAAATACAAAAAGACATGGTTAAAAATTTTATTTAAGAGAGATCACATGGGAATAGGAACTCAGCCTTGCCACTAATTAATCATATGATAAACTCCATCTATTCTAAGTACCAATTTGAACCCTTATTTTGTATGCTTAGCTTCCAGCTTGCCCCTCTAGTATGACTGGGATCCATCGAGCCCCAAAGTCGCAGTCAGCCAATTACAAACTTCATCAGTTTCTTCAGGAATTGTATAGTGACCTAACCTGCACGCGACATTGAACAATAAGGAGACTTTAACTCTTTTTCTTTTTGTGGGGGAGGAGGATAGCTAAAAAAAGAGACTATATATTGAAAGAAAAAAATTGTAGTCTTTTCTAAAGGTGTTTAAATACCCATTGTAAGTTCTAAATGTAAGATTTCGAAATCCAGCAGAACTTAAGTTCTCCGCTGATCTCTTCCCATGTTCATATGCTACCACCTCATCACCTGCAGCACGAAAATAAAATATCTTGATTTATATGAGAGCAATTCACTTTCGGTTTTTTCCCAACTGAGATCTTTCCTATAATCCTTTTTATAATTCTATGGGTCAGGAGTCCTTTGAAAATAGCAGTTCAACCCAAGAAGCATCTTTTATCAATCAACAAATGAAATCATGGTTCAAAAAATATAGAGAATTAGATGTCTACTACACAGATTTATCTTTACCAAACCTAGAATTAACTACATGATAGGTCAAGACAATCTATTCCATCCCCACAGGTCAATTAAGAAAATTATTTTCGTCAGAAACTTTTTACAATATGTAGGAAAGGAAACTATATGGGAGCCTAATGCTAGAAACATTCTATATATCAATTATCATGAGTGCCAATAAAGCCAGGTTGACTAAGTTGTCATGTATATTTAAGTTGCAATTTTCTCTCATATTGGGTGGACTTAACTAAAAAAACACTGTGATTATGACCCCCCTTCCCCTCTTGCTTCTTTTATTAGCGTCGCTTGATGTGCTTTGAGGAAAAACAATGCCGTACTCAAATTACATGTTAAAATTTGACAAAAGCCAAAATACATATGCTGAATTGTATGGTCAAGGTATATCAAGAAATTTTGCTTGATGAAGACCAAGACATATGGAACATAATTTTGCACAATCAAGATACATCAAGAAATTTAGCTAGATGAAGACATTCAGATGGATTACTGAGTGAAAAAACTGGCAACGAGACATTCGTGATAACTCAACTATATGACTTTAAAATGAAAGCTCCAATAAAGGTACATGCACATGCATCTGTGCATACTTGTGTGCATCTTTATCTGCAGGTCTATTAGAAAGAGAGAGAAGAGAGAGAGAATGTATTCTCCCCCCCCACCCCACACACACACACAGAGAAACAGTTCCATTATAAAGATAGATTATTTTTAGTATTTGAATCTGAGATTGACCCCTAAGCACATTAACAAGTCACAACTTTAAAAGGTTGAAACTGATCTTTTGCATTATCAAAATAAGTGTCTCAGCAGCTTGGTGGCTCCTTAACATGATTATAAATGGTAGGAATGACTAGCTTAAGTGTTTCCATTACCATAAATTAACAAAAAATAGTATAAAAAAATTCCAATTCAAAAATGAATTGAAACCATATTACAGAAATCTGATAAATGAATATGTATACCTAGGCCATGGCAGAGAAAAATGGGTAATGATGCTGCACGCCTTGCTGCCTCATGTGATCCCTCCATTCGGTTCCTCAAGTTCCTAGAAAACATTAGCTGATACACTGAATATATTGCTTACTAACAAAAGAGCATGTGGATGATTGAGTTTACAAGCTGGTGTCTTCGTGTGTTACGAGTTTTTCAGTGTACATGTATATGATAGAAGCCAAACCTTGAACATGGGAGCCAGCCACTTAGACCAACAATTGCGCTTAGATTGACAGGATAAGGGTTTCCATTCCCATAATTTCCTGAAACAAGGCATATAGCAGAATAGAGCGCAGTTGCAGCACCCATACTGAAGCCCCCAACACCAAGTTTGACTGTCCAGTAATGATAAAATTACATAAGCTTTAGTAGTAGTAATACAACAACAACAGAGCCTTAGTCCTAATTTTTTGAGGTCAGCCATGGATATGATAACAAGACTTTTTTTTTTTTGATAGGTAAGAAAGTAATAAAGGAATCAAAATAAAAAAAGAAAAACAGAAATAGAAGATAAACAGAGGTCATGGTAGTGAACAAAGAACAACATAGCAACAAAAAGAAATAAAGGAATCAAAATCCTATTCTAAGAGACAAAAGAAAATCAATAATAGTAGAACAATCCGAAAGATCCCAACACCAAGACCAATCGAAGAGAGTCCGCTGGCACAAATCTAACAATTGGGCCATTGATTTCTCGATATCCTCAAAAGAACACCGATTACGTTCAGTCCAAATAGTTCACATCAAACAGCCTGGTACCAAATTCCAAATATCGGAATTATATATCCCAAGCCAATGGTGCCAACAACAAAGTAAGTCTGCAACCGAACTTGGCATGACCCAATCAATCCCAAAGTTTATATAGCAATACTCAGCTCCAATCTATGTGCTTCTCAGAAGTACAAACCAACCCAGTATTTATCCCCCAAATTTTTTATTTTTTTATTTATAAAAAGGGTACAAATACACTGAAACCCATCCGTACTCTTCTTTCCATCCAGGAACTCACCTGAAAGGTTTGTGATTGCACACCTACCCTCCCTCAAATTGTCACATATTAAATAACTGTTTTGCCCCTAGTCTAAATATTATGTTGAAATATTATAGTAAAAGACTGAAGGATTATTTTCTTTTAATTGGTGACAGACTGAAGGATACAACAGTAACCCTGTAGCTTTCACCTATCTGGACAACCTTGACAGACAAAGTAACATTTTCATAGGCCTCTCAAATTATAGAGGACAGGACTAGAACACACAACAATAAGAACAGTGGAAAAGGTTGAAAATGATAAAGTGGTTGAAGTATCTTGTAATAGCTAAAAACTTAAATTTTTATTGAAGATTATGCCTTGTTATAAATTTTAGAAGAGAAAAACCCTTGGGGAGAAAGAGACATAAATATACCAAAAGTAAATGAATTACACATGAATCACGAACAAGAAACTTTCTGCACTCTTGTAGCATGCTAGGCTTCAATTTATATTCCCTAAATCACCACATCCAAATATATCTTTACAAATTTTAGTACTATCTGGACAAAGAAGTGTAGCCAAACAACTAAGGAAATCATAGAGTAAGATTCCTAGACTCATCAAAAAATAAAAAATAAAATAAAGATTCCTAGGAAAGCCTAATAAACCCTGATTGTGAGGAAGATTTTCAATTTGTTAAGGAGTACAATGGACATCCCCATAAAATTTATTCAAATTATTTCACTTTAGGTTTTACATCTGGTTTTAGCAGTAGATAGGCATTATGATATGGAGACAACACAAATAAGAGAGAAAGGAGAGGAAGGGGGGGAGGGTTTCCTGTTGAAAATGCTGGCAATAAACCATATAGGCTAATCCACTTGGTGTAAAAACACTGCTAACGTATTTCAATGCCACTATAAAATGACATGAACTCATAGACAACCAAGATTAACACCTGAAAGCAGAAAACTAAGGAGCATAATCACAATTTATTATTAATGCATGACTCGCGCAAATGCTGATAAATGAAAAATTAGACAAATAAGGTAACTGATATACTGCTATAAAAATGTGGGGAACCAGGTGATAAAATGATAAAAAGATCAAAGTAATTTGAACTTGACTTTCTTACACTATAAGAGGAGAAAGTGAATGAATTTTTCACATAGTTCTCCCAAACTTCAGAACTCTTTGTTTTTCCAGTCTACTGAATACATAAAATATTATACATGCATACATACATACATACATACATACATACATACATACCTCCTTAAAATCCTTTATGTTTATTTCATATAACTAAAAGAAGAGAGCATTCAAAGCTAGTGAGGATTTAAAGGAGAAACCTACTATCAGCAGGCTCTGTTGACAATAGGTTGGCAACATGTGCTGCTGAAGCATCTAATCCCTCCAAATCATCAGGGGCGTCTTCTGAAAAATCTCCTACGTCAAACCCTGATATAAATCACCAAAGCACTTTAAATTGTATTATTTAGAGTTGCAAACAGAAAAGGGAACTGAATCAGACATAAAATTCTTGAGACACAACTAACATAAGTTACTTAATAACTAATTTTTTGGCACACACTGATGGAATAATAAAATTTGCAATCAGCAAGAATTTAATGGTTTGTTTTATCATAAGAAAAAAAAGTGAGGTTTCTAAAGCTGTAGATCTTACAAGCAGTGCAAGGAAATCCACCAAATAATCGTACTGGCCGAGTAGGAGCAGTGGGGCAAATCCATTTTATCTAAAACATTAATTTGAATAGAAACAAATAATTAGCACTCTTCTAGATGTTCAAAGAATTAGGGCTGCTATGCATGCTTCATTTGCATACGTTGAGAAACTACTAAAAAAATTGAAAAAGCATACTTATTTCTTACATTTGGAAGAGGAAGGGTTTCCAAGAGCTGGGACCAGCTGCAAAACAAAGCAAAGATAGAAAATTCACCTTAGCCACTATAGGCTACCTTCATCTCAACTGATAACATACTTGATAGAAAAACAAAATGATAAAATTCACTTGATAAGAGCATTTCCAGAACATCTCAAGAAATTTGAAAGCCATACAACCATCTAATAAACAACCAATAAAATCATATTAACTATCTAACCATGGGACCACTTACAAAGTTGAGAACAGGCCTTAACAAAAAATGTTATAAATCAGAATATATGCCAATATAAATGCTTCAGGTCAATCTGGTTTCAACATTTTTTAGAAATTTAAGAATTATTTACTTAAGCATTAGAATTATACATACCATTAATGAAAAATATATTTATCTAAGTTTAAAAGGACAACCAAGCTAGTGAAGAAGTGGTCCCCGTTCTAGGCTACGGCATATATAGTTTTTGGATTCAAGGCTTCCCTGCATAGCTTAGAATAAAAAAGAGACAACAGAAGAAAACGACAGCTAGACATTTTTTTAAGTTGATGGCACCATACAACTCCCCCATCAAATCAATCAGAACGAGAATCTTCAAAAAAGGAAAATTGAACTCAAAAACTTAATAAAACAACAAACTTTCTTCAGCATAACAGGACAAGACATTGACATTCTCTTACTCCCTTTGATTTTAGTACAATACAAGTCCGCCACTATTAAAAAATGGATGACTCAAACCAGATGCTACTAAAAAGCATGGAATAAATATATTCATATAGATGATTATTAAATCTCAAAAATTTGAATCTCATATGTATTGATCCATGCACGTTCGAAGAAGCATTAATTAGTAAAAGCCTGATAGTAATACCACATGTATAACGTTGAAATGACAAGCCATAACTCAAGTACATGTATGACTTTCAAATCCACCTATTAAACAACTTATAACACACTAAGTGTTTCCTCAACCAAGAAGAAAAAAAATTTTAAAAATTGGAAACTAGTAAAGAAAAGGACCATCTCAAAACCATTATTGCATAATTGATACCGTGAGCAAGGATAGATTTCAATATAGAACTAACTTTAATACCTTGAGCCCTTATCACCAAGGCCATGTAGCCAAACTATAGTAGCCTGATGCCTCCCTTTGGGCCTGACCACATGGGTCCTTCCAAACTCAAATGTCCTTGTAGCAGTTCCACTAACTGAGACATTGGAGCAACAAAGTTAAAACTAACAAACATGTTTGATTCATTGGTACACATTAGCAGGTGAAGAAAACTGACCAGAACCTATACTGGAGCTACTGTTGCTCATTATTCTTTATCTCTCAAATGTTTGCACAGTGCAAGCCACTTGTTGCAATGGTTAAGATAAGCTCCTGCAATGAAGACAATCAACCTTGACCACCTCTACTTATACCCAAATGGGAGGGTGAAAATGGAAATAAATCCCATCAATCAATCTGCATCAACTATTGTTGTTTACACCAGTTCTACTTCTACACCATCTGAAATCTATTAAAAAACAAATAGAAAGTGAAAGGAACCCAAAAAAGGGGCAGAGATAAAATAAAGTGGCCCAAAAGGCATGAAGTTTTATGTGCAAAGAAACCACAGCACGCCAATGCAGAAAAATAAACTAACAAAGCTATTAGTTTGTAATGCACAGAGTGAGGGAATCTATTCTGTAGACAGTAAGTAAAGTAAAGCACTTCACCCAAAACAAAAAAACCCAAGAATAATATCCCATATAATTAAAGAAACAAAATTTTATCTATACTTCCAACTCACAGACAAACACAAAAGCATTTAACTTTTACGAGTATATTTTGATGAATGACAGATAACCATTAAAACTAAAAAAAAAAAAAAAAAAAAAACAGAAATTGAAATATTCACAGGGCCAATGTGATAATGAAAGTGGCATGTATGTAAAAGATCTGATTAAAAACCAAACATATACAGTGACAGAGAGAGAATATAGGAGGTGAAAAGGCAAAGTGGGGTTTAAGCTTTTTGAGTTTTTGTACCAACCTGGTGTGGAACCAACCTAAAACCATATGGGCTTTTTATCTTTTCAGACTTTGATTTGAGCTAGCTTAGCTTGGCTTCCCACAACTTTTCTCTCACCTCCTTTTCTTTTGTTTGTTCTTGTTCATACTACTTCACCAAAAACCCCTACAGCTACAGGAACAGGGCACATAAAAGCTAGAAATTCCAAAATACAATGTCATTTTCTTACTAGTAACCATATGACTAAACTACCCTTCGAATATGGTCATTTTCTGACAACTGCGGTAACTGTATGACTACACTGCCCTTCAGATAAGTGCACGTTTGCAAATCTTTATTTTATTTTTTATTTTTTATTTATTTTATTTTATATAAATATAAGTCCGGTTCAGTCACTCACACTCCCACCGACTACCACCGACCAGCAAGTGAGATTCAATGCAAAGATTTGAATTTCATTTTGGAAACCGTTCTCTAAACAAGCTCTTAAAGTGGAATATTTCGGTACTGATGTGTATTAGATACTATTTCAAGATTTCCGTTATGTATATAAGTAAAAGATTTAGGTTTTCAAATTTCTAATTAGATCAATTAGTAAAATTTAGTGTTATCAAATAAAAGATTTAGGATTCAAAACTTGCTTATAGAAAAAACTGATTGTTGTCTTTGGCCTCAAGGGTGGAAGAAGGTGGGGCTTAACTAATGCATTTTTATTCTCTTTAATTACTCTTATATCGCACATAACTCCTTTAAATCAAAATGTATATAATGTATACCATACATAATATAATTTAATTATGTTTTATTCTTTATTAAATTGATTTGTATATTCTTAGACATGTCAAGAATTTTTTTTTTGGCAAAGATGTAAAGATTTACTTGATGTAAATATTTTTGTTTATGTAAGAAAATATCATATATTAAATCAAAATTACAAACATTCTTCATAAATAAGTAATAAATAAATATAATATATATATGTGTGTGTGTGTGCGCGCGCGCGCGCATGCGCGTAATTTTTTGGACTTAATTTTTATTATATATTTAGCTTGGCCTTCTTTGAAAAATTTTATCACTTTGCCATTGCTTTACCTGATAATGAAGAGCAATTATTATGGAATGGAATAGAAAGAACAAAATGGAATTCAAAAGATTGATTCGATCTCAAAACACGTGAAGTCATCAACATGGTACTCAATTTTCTCACATAATAATAGATAATAGATCTCACTAATCAAATTAATGATGAGATCTACCACATTTATGTGAGAAGAATGTACATCATGTCACCTTACTCCAAAAATACCATGTCATTATATTTTGAGGTTACCTAATAATTTTCTCATCCTTTTATATAGTTTAGGATGGGCTTGTAAATAATTTCTTAGTTGCTGAATTCAACCCTAAGGCACTTATAATATCTCTCAGTTCACACATGATAAATATGAGTTATCCAGATCAAGTTAACCAGGGACGGAACCACCCTTGGTCTTGCCTCCCCCTAGAATTTTTTCAAAAAATATTATTATATATATATGTGTACTAATTTTAGCAATTTTATTCTATAAAATTACATTTTGTTTTCTTTAACAATATCATTGATTCTTTTAAGAGTAATGCTATACTCAAAATTTTTTTTATAACATTTTTACAAATTTTTTCGGTAACAAATTTTTATTGGTTAGCATATAGGCACACCATTCACATCATTTTTTTACTTACCAGTAATAAAAAGCTTGTAGTTCTAGCATTTTCATCATTTTAGTGACCATAAAAAAATTTATAGATCTAAAATCTAAAACAAAATATACAAGCCAAAAAAAAAAAAAAAAAAAGCTCAACAACAAAAATTACCTGTAAAAATAAAAACAAAATTAAGCTTAATTAACTAATTTTATCTAAAATAAATAACCTTGCCCTTTAAAAAATTCAAAACAAAATTAATTTTGTTCTTACCTACAACAACAACAACAACAACAACAACAACAACGGAAAAAAAAAATAAAAAAAAACCCAGTAACTAAGTAACAAAATCAGAGGTTGAAACCGCCACATACAGCCAACAATAAAACCGTCCCTCCTAACTCAAAGTTCTGGCTCTATCGCTGAAGTTAACCATAATAAGAAATAACTTTATCTTCGATTCATTGCTTAAGTAATTTCAATATCTCAGCTTGCTGTTTTTCTAGCAGTAGAGCAAAGTGTAGCAATCTTACCCAGAATTCAAATTAGAAGAAATTATGTGGCACGCATGCAATATTAATTATGTCATTTCAATTGTTTTCTTGTAGAGATTTGTTAGACATCTACATGCAAAAAGTGGCAAACAATTGAAAGATTCACTTGGCAATCAATGCTCGACAAATCGTGGTGCTATATTGTCATTTGACAAGATATTTTTTTATATGATTACCAAAGCTTTATTGGTTCTCATTAGGGGTGTTCGCGGTGCAGTGCGGTGCAGTTTTGAGCCATTTTTAGCACCGCACTTTGCGGTGCGGTTTAACTAAAACCATAACTGCACCGCACCTTATTTTTACGGTTACTTGTGCGGTGCAGTGTGGTGCGGTGCGGTTTAAAGTTTAGACAAAACCATAACCGCACCACACCTTATTTTTGCGGTTACATATGCGGTGCGGTGTATAAGATGCGGTTTGAATGATTTGAAGTTGGTATATTTTTCAAATTTTAAGCCTTTTCTACTCAGCTCAAAACTAATTTTTCCCTTTGTTTTGGTCCAAGTTTTAAACTATTGAGCTATTTTTTCTTTATTTTGGGTAGGCTTTCCTAATCAACACTGGCTAGGGTTATCAAACTTTTTTTTTTTTGTTTTTAAACTAGGGTTATTAAACTATTAATAATATATTTAATATTAAAAATAATTAAAAATATTAATATATAGAGAAGGTGCGGTTTGTGCGGTTTTCTTATTATAAAACCACAAACCGCACTACACCATGCGGTGTGGTGCGGTGCGGTGCACTATTACTTGCGGTGCGGTGCGGTTATGTCATTTTGCGGGCGGTTTTGGTACGGTTTTTGCGGTTTGTGCAGTTTATGCGGTTTGGTTGAACACTCCTAGTTCTCATATTATAAAATGGAGATCACGTTTTCTAATTTTCTTTTGACCTTGAAAAGAGTTTTGCTTGCGTGTAGGAAAGAGAGGGAGGGCATTTTCAAAATGGGCTTCCTCCACTTTCATTTTAAGTTGTGGTGAGAATTATGAACCAGTGCTCCACTTCACAAGTCACAACCCAAATCCCAAATAGCTCCCCCACATCCCCTCTCTTTTTATTATTGTTAGAGATATATTAGCCCATTAACATAGGCCCAAGCTTAATTATACTTTGTGTGCAAGCCAAGTCTTCTACTTGTACTAGAAGTCTATTAGTCTAGGGTTTAGTCTACTATATATACACATGTTATGATTCATTGTAACACAGGATTTGTACTACACTATAATATATTATTGATGTAGCCCTTTAGGGTTTCCTCCGTGGATGTAGGCCGTTAGGCTGAACCACGTAACCCTCGTGTGTTATTGTGTTTTATACTTTATACTTTCGCTTCCGCATCCATACTAGCATATTCAATATGGTGTATCAATGCTAATATTTAACAATTATAATTAATTGTTTTTCGTAAGATTGAATTGTACAAATTTGTAAATTACAAGTTCATAAATATTAATAATTATTTATAATTTATTAATAATCTAAATAGTCTATTTTTAATAAAAATTATATATAATTATAATTTTTAACAATACAATACTGATGAATCTAACTTAAATTATATAACTTTAACTATTAATTAGTTATTAAATATTAACGTAGATTTATAAAGGATTAAAACAAAAAAATAAGCATATTATTTATTATATATGGGAAAAGAATAATTTAGCAACAAAAAAAAAAAAGAAGTTAATTCATGAACATGTTCGAGTTTGTTCGGTATGAAAATGGATTAAATTTAAATATATAATCTAATTTGGTAATAAGCATGGCCCTATTTATGTGTGAAATTGTTCCAACACTATCTTAAGATTTATAGTTTAGTTTTATTATTAATTAGTGTATAACCCGTGCATATGCACGGTACAATTAAAAAAAATTACAATTACACACATATATAGATTCAAACTATACTCTCTCTCTCTCACACTTTTATTTTTATTTATTTTTTTAATTTCTTTTGGATATACACATGAGTTTACTCTTTCTTTTTTACTTTTTTGTTTTATTGAGTTTTTGATAATTTATTTATATTAGATTATTCGTTTTTTGCACCTCATTAACTCACTTAGAACAAAAATTTTTAAAATTTAAATAGGACACGTGGCGCAAAATTAGACAACAATTGGAATCAAATTTAGAACCTAATTGGATCTTCTTTTAGCTTTACCTATGCATAGATACACTTAGGACTGTGCAAACCTTCACCGAAGCCGACAAGACCGACCGGCACCGACCTTCCTACACTGCCACTGCCACCGACCAACAGAGTCGATGCTGGCAATTGGAACGCAAATAGAGTTCCGATGCCGATGCGATGAAGACACTACTTACGGCATTGTTTACCCAGTATCCTTTTTTAATTTTTTTTACTAAAACGTTGTCGTATTGGTATTATTATTAAAAAAAAACACACACACACACACACACACACACACACACAAAACGGCACCGTTTTATGCTATGTTTTCAAATTTCCCTAAGTATGAATTCACTTTATTCTCTCTCATAACCCTTAACTCTCTCTCTTGCTTTCGTCTCTAGCCTCTCGCTAGCCTGACGCCTTGCCTCTGAGCTCTCGCCGCTCGGCTCGGCTGGCCTTTGCAGCAACAGCAGGCGCTCACAGTCACCAGCTCACCGCAGGCCCACGGCAAACCACTGGTAAGCCATAAGCCCTTTTCCTCTCTCACCTCTCAGATGCACACATATAAAAACCAAATCCTGTGTTATAGTTTTGCATAAACCATTTTGGCAATATAAATACAATAATAAATAGTTAAATACCAAAGAACATGTTTATGATAGCAAGTTTTGCATAAACCATTGTGGGATAAATGAGTTTTATTGAGTTACATTAATTTATGATTTTGGTACTCAACAATCCAAGGGCAAAATTTGTGCACATATGAAGTCATCTAAACTCTAAAGCCCATGGCATAACAAAACCGGATTCCTTCTTGCTCTCTTGCTTATAGTTATAAAGCTTGTCATTTGAACTTCTAGTAAAGATATTTATCCAATTAAATGTTTATCATCCATCTTAGATTGTGAGTAAAAGTAGCAACTTGCAAAAAATTTAGAGGTATATATATCCGAATAGAGCTAGATGTGAGTGATTTGCAGATGACCCTCTCCTCTCTCACCTCTCGGCAAAAACAAAGCCATAAGCTTATCATGTTTTTTAATTTTTATCACTTTTTCAGCACTTGTTTGAGTTTGAGTCATACTCACCTACCTTGTAGAATTCTTTTTCTCAAAAAAAAGAAAAAAAAAGGAAGCTTGTAGTATTCTTTTTGGGAAATAGATACAGTACATAATTTTCTTGAAGAATAATTTCAATCACATACACGAATGGTTATCGTGTAGTTAATTTATTTAGTTTTTAGTTAATGGAAATACGGTACATAATCTTCTAGTTAGTTTTTTTTTAATAACCACCTAATATTCTACCTCCAAATGATATTCTATTCTACCCCCAAAATGTTTTTTTTTTATCAATTTTTCAGCACTTGTTTGTCACAGTCTACTAAGTAGTAAGTACTAACGTTTTTTTTCTTCTTCAGCATTTTAATTTTTGAGGGAGACGAGATTGAGAGAGTTCACACTTTCAATCCTTCACCGAGAGGTAATCACTAAACACTAATCACTCACTATATTAAGCATTTTCATTTTAAATTTTTAGTACTCAATAAAAACTGCTTTAAGTTTATATATATATAATTAACTTTTATTTTATATTTATATTGAGAATAATATGATGAAATCCTTGTTAATATCAGTGACATGAATTGTTGAGTAATTGTTGAGTAATGACTAATGATTGTTAGTCTATTATTGTTGCCTTATTGTAACTAAACTGATTAGTTATTTCTATTATTGGATTTGGTTGTGACATTCATTGATTGAGAGTGAGCTATTTGATATTATATTTGTTGAAAAATTATAATTTGACATTGTTATGGAAACTTTATTTTTTGGTTGGTTTGAAATTTTTTTATTAGATGGATGTCGATGCTCCGCCTGGATTTGGTGCCCCTAGGGACCCTAACCCAGCTCCTCCTGACCCTAATCCACCTGAACCTGTAGCACCAATAGGTCTTGGTGCATCACTTCCCCCACTATCACCTAAACAAGGTGGTAAGGACCCGTCTATAGTATGTCAGCACTTTATTAAGTTGGCTGGTCTTGATCCCAAGAAGCCTAGGTCTGAATGCAAGTATTGTAAAAATCAATATAATTGTCATGGTAAGACAAATGGTACTTCAGGCATGTTACAACACATTAAGGTGTGTAAGAAGTGGCTTTTTCCCCATGATGATAAGCAAAAAATTTTGTCTTTCCAAGCTAAGAGGGAATGGAAAGTGGTTTAAATGTGTTAGTGGTTGCAAAACTATATTGAAGAGAAGATAAGGTTGGCGTTGGTAAGGATGATCATTATTGATGAATTTCCTTTTAAATTTGTGGAGCGACAAGACTTTCAAGAATTTACGGAAATAGTTGAGCCTAGGTTTCCTATTCCCTATCGCACTACCATTGCAAGGGCTTGTATAAAGATTTATTCTAGTGAGGTGGATATTTTGAGAAGGGCTTTTGTTGGGCAACGAGTTTGTGTGACAACGGATACTTGGATGTCCATACAAAATTTGAACTACATGGTAGTCACCGCACACTTCATTAATGATGGGGATTTGACTTACTAAAAGAAAATCTTGAACTTTTGCCCTATAGCTAATCACAAAGGGGACACCATAGGTAGAGCGGTTGAGTCATGTTTGTTGAAGTGGGGTATAGACTAATTGTTTACAATTACCGCAGAAAATGCTAGCTCTAATGATGTGATAATTGATTATGTGAAGAAGAAAACAAAAGAAAGAGATAGTAGCATATTGAGTTGTGAGTTCATGCATATGCGTTGTTGTTCGCATATCTTGAATTTGATAGTGCAAAGTGGGTTGAAGTCCATTCATGAATCAATTGCCAAGTTTTGGAATGCGATGCGATATATGAGAGCCTCTCCTGCAAGGTTTGAAAAGTTTCAAGAATGTGTTGAAAATGAGAAAATCAAAACCAAATGTTTGTTGTCTCTTGATGTGCCAACAAGGTGGAATTCCACTTATCTTATGTTAGATTGTGTTTTGAAATTTGTGAGAGCATTTGATAGGTTGGAAGAGGAGGATGGGCATTATAAACTTTATTTTTGTGAAGCGTATGGGAATGGGAAAAAGCCCATTGGTCCTCCTAACTATCTTGATTGGGAAAATGTCAAGACCTTTGTGAAATTTCTTGGCATATTTTATAAGGCGACACTTAGATTTTTTGGGTCCTTGTTTGTCACTTCTAATACATACTTCTATGAGCTAATTAGCATTGAAGATCAATTGCAACAGTTGTGTAGTGTTAATGGGGATCCATTTTTGAGGAGTATGACGGTAGAGATGAAAAAAAAAAATATGATAAGTATTGGGGAAGTACATATAATATCAACTTAATGCTTTTTATTGCTGTTGTTCTTGACCCAAGGTATAGATTGAAGTATGTCAAGTTTTGGTTTAAGGAGTGGTATGGAAAGGACAAGAGGGATGCAATGGACTCTAAGGTTCGGGATGCATTGAAGATGTTGTATGTGGAGAGAGTGGACCAAAATGGAGTTTCAAGTTCTAGTGGTAGTGGTAGTGGTGCTTCATTGTCTAGGGACTCCAGGCCAAGTGTTGGTAATGCTTCATTGTTTGATCGCATTAAAAGCTATAATAATAGGTTTAAGCAATACTTGGCGGACGAGGACAGTGTGGAAAGCAAATCTGAGTTGGATAGGTATTTGTTGGAATCTTCTGAAGACCCTAATGTGGAAGATTTTGACATCTTGATGTGATGAAAAATGAATTCTTCTAGATATCAAATCCTTTCCCAAATTGCCCATGATGTGTTGGCTATTCCTATTTCTACAGTTGCATCCGAGTCTACTTTTAGTGTGGGAAGGCATGTTTTGGATTCGTTCCATAGTTCACCATCTCTTAATACAGTTGAAACTTTATTTGTATCAAAAATTGGTTGAATGATGCAAAGAAAAAAAGACTAATAAAGTTTCGGGAGTGCATGGATAATGTGGAGGATATGGATGGTTTTGAGATTGACACTGGTAAAAATATATATATATATATATATGTTCATTTTGTTTGTTGTATGTATCAATTATTCAATTGTTTATTTATTTGCTCAATGCTTAAGAATCATTTTGTTTTGAATGGGATTGTAGAAATTGCATATGTTTGCCCAATGCCTATGGAGGAGGATCCAAGCACCGTTGTGTTGGATGATGATGAGTGATGTGCTACTCTTTGCTTGGAGTTAATTAGTAGTTAGTATTATGTAAGTATACTTGCTATTATCATTCGTTTGTGTTAATTATAAATATTTTATTGTTCATAAATGTTTTTTTGTTATTAACAGATATTTATTTTATTTTGTTTAGTATTTTGTACGAGTTCTAGAATGATGCATAGTACACAGATTTACTGGACAAAGGACTTACAAGAATTAACATTCTTTTGCCTATATGCTAATTATATTTGTACATGTTATTGGTAGTGGACTTTTCACTAATAGTAGTTATTTAGGTATTCATGGGTGGGATTATCATTGGGGATACAAGCAATTAGCATTCTTTTGCCTAAATGCTAATAATTTGTATATCTTTCTTTTGGCATTTGTGGACTACAAATGGTTTTGTAATACGTTATTAATTGGATACATTAACGCTTATTGTTATTGACACTGACACACACAGTGACACTAATGATATTATATGCTATATGATAGTATTTTGAGAATTGAACTCTTATTGAGGCAATTTCAAAATATTTTTGCATGGTGAATGAAATGAAAAAATTTGGATAGTTTGTCATGTGTGAAACTGTGAACAAATTGTTTATTTGGGAGTTGCTCTTTGCTGTGTAAAAAATTTTGGGAGTTGCAAAATTGTGAACAAACTGTGAAACTGCAAAAATTTTAGGAGTTGCTCTTTGCTGTGTAAAAAATTTGCACAGATTGTTTATGTGAATTAAATGATGAAATTTGGATCATTATTGTAGGTTTTGGGTGATCAGATTTTTGCATAGATTGTTTATGTGAGCCAGAATTTTTGCACAGGCTTTGGGTGAATAGATTGTTTATGTGAGCCAATTTGGATCATTATTGTTTGCACAGATTTTTGCACAAGTTTTGCGTGAACAGATTGTTCATGTGAGCCAATTTGGATCATTATTGTTTGCACAGATTTTTTGTACAAATTTTTGCACAGGTTTTGGGTGAACAGATTGTTCATGTGAGCCAATTTGGATCATTACTGGTTGGGTGAACAAATTTTTTCTATAGGTTGAATAGATTTCATATATATATATATATATACACATATATAAAATGTAGGGACACGATTTTCAGACTAAGCCCTAAAATGTATGGGATCTTGGCCTAGTGAGCCCAGTACAATGAATTTGTAGAGAGTGGGTCAAAGAGCTAGGCTTTAGTGCATGGATAACAGTTAATATGGTGTTCATGACAATCAAACAGAGATGAATTGAGTTTATCAAGGAAAGTTTGTCCTCGGCACAATCAGAGGGGCTTTGTTTTAGTAAATATTGGATGAGAATAGTTATAAGAGTTCTTGAAATTGCTACAGTGCTTTCTCTCTCAATTGTCGGCCCCCCCTTCTCTAAGTTTCTACCCTTATTTATACTACATCTATTCCTTCACCTTTACCTAACACGTGGATAATTGATGGTTTATCATGATACTTGTCCCATTAGCCCCCTCTAGAAGTCTTCTGGGGTGATTGTAAGGCTGCAATAATACTGTGCAGATGTCACTTCCTCATTAATGCGGTCAGGGAGTTAGCTGGGGTGCATTCAATGCGGTGACAGCAACTTTTCCCAAGATATTTTGGGATTCTTCTGTCTTTTGTTCCTGCAATGCTTATCCATATTTCTAGAACTTCATGGATCGCACCTCTAGATGGCAAGCATCCTTTACAGATCTCGACCTTGGCTAGTCGAGGACAAATTCATCCTCGGCAAAAACTCCTAGGCCATTATGTTCAATATTGTTTTCCTTATCCACTAGCATGAGTTTCCTTGGCTATACTTACCCATCCTCGAACGGCCCCTTATCCTCGGCTTGGGCCTTAAGCCCAAAATCCAGTTGTATGATCTGGGCACATGACCCCACATAAAACAAATAGAATTTTTAATGTTTCAAACCGACCAAACCGATTAAACCGAGCCGATCGAACTGCACTGCTATAGGTCGGAAAACCGACCTTAATCGGTATGCATCGGTTTTAATTATTATAAAATCGATCCCTATCAGTTCGATAACAAATTTGAGAAAAAACCGAGCCGACCAAACTGCGCACACCCCTAGTTACACTTAAAAATATACAATAAGATGTATAATATAATTCCTATATGTATAATTTAAATACTATTGATAGTCATTTTTATATTTTGTTAACACTTTAAAAAATTTTGTAAGGATATTATTAGGTATAAAATGTAAATTATCCTTTTTTTTTAAAAATTATTGTAAAGCACTTTTTTTTTACAATTCATTTATTCTAGACTCTTTAGTTTTGTACTTAATAGCTCACTTGGATGAATATTTATGATGTGGTCTCATATTTGATTCTAAAATTAAGAAATAAAACTCTTTAAGAATAAATAATTTAGGACACATGGTACAAAATTGGAATTCTAATTTGGAATTCTAATTTGAGTTTCTCTCAGTTTCACATAATATATATATATATATATATATATATATATAATGATGACTACAATGAGCAAGATTTTTGAAAATTAGATGCATAACACGAAAGGGCTGGCCGACTCTCCATACCCGGTCCCCACAAAGACATAGTGAAAGGAGAATGAAAATTATGAACTTATCAACTTTAGAAAATCTTTTTGGTAGTTGATGAAGAAGTCAAGTAGTCTTTGGCTTTGGAATAATAATCATGAAACCGAAGTAAGACATTGAAACAACTTTCCCCTACTTTGTGGCCTTAATTATTTAATGCATGAACACCATATGCCGATGCCACTATCAACTAGGTCTAAGACTCTAATACCATTAAGAAATTGATCGATTGCCTATGAATGGCTCAGAATAAAGACTATAAAAAAAAGTTTCAGATGATTTTATATATATGTATTTTATTTGGTGCATTTTTGGAGTTTAATACTAATGCGACATTCCACATGTACATGTTCACCACAATCCGGATGACATCTTTTCAAGGTTTCAAACGTTCAAATTTAATATGCCACTTGCCATACAAAGCCATAAGAGCTTTTCAGTGGACTCGTGTGTGACATATAGGACTCAAGATTTATAGTAGGAGCCAACCAAGCCAAGATTTCGTCACATCTAAAATATTGATAGTGGGGTTTTAAAAAGATAGAAAAGATTGATCAGTACGTACAAAGTGGAAGGATTATCTTTGACAGCACGATTTAGGAGCCTAGAATTTCTTATGCTAAATGATAGTTTTTCTATAAAAGAAACCTTTTCATGTGTTGTTTATGACATCTTTGTTCACATTGAAAACTAAAATGAGTATGAAAGTATGAAATGTTAAGAGTGTTGTAACTTAATTGATTGACATTTTTTTATTTTTTTTATCTGTTGTTCTCTTTGTTTGTTACTTTGTAATGTTTATTAGAAAATAAGTTATTTTCCAAGAAGCATTTTTTATATATAAAACTATATCATTTTCCTAACATTGATAGCAACTTTAAATTAATTAAAAAAAACGGAGAATGAAGACATTTAAGGTTTAAATTCCCTCTCACCTAAATATCAAATTATAAAAAATAAAATCAAAAACCTTTAAAGCATTCTATTTTGTTTGTATGATGGATTTGTCTTAAATTAGATATTTTATAAGATGAGGTTACTTTTATTCAACTCCTAATATACAAGGATTGAGTTAGGATTTGATCTCGAGAGATCCAAAGCATGAAAGAATTCTTTTTACCATTCAAGAATAAGGGAAGAAAATATACAAAATAGATAATTATTACTACATTTCAAATTAAACCATTTATCACTCTCCCAAAAAAAAAAAAAAAACCATTTATCAAAATGGAACTCGCTATTTTTTAAATTCCCAAAACCATCTATGATTTATTTTATATTAAAATTTGTAAAAAAAAAAAAATTTCAATGTAAAAAATTAAAGAGATTGATCATAAAACCTTCTTCCATTTTGTTATAATATTAATGGCCGAACATGCTTAATTTGTGATAAAAATTGGAAATATAAGTACAAATACAATCGCTTTATAAATAAATTAGTAAGCAATTGATCTTTCTAGTGATCCTTTCTATATATTGGCACAATCAAAAGACATTTAATTTTTTGAATTCTAAACGATGAACTACGTTAAGCTCATAATGATGCAGTTCTATATCTAGCAATAGTTTACCGAATTTTATCAAAAAAAAAAGTTTACCAACTAATAAATATTATCAATTTTAAAGTATTAATATGCCTCCCAAGGAGAGGTTCCCTCTCTCTCAAACGCACTTTTATAGATATTTTTGTAAGGTGTTAGGGATTTGTTTTGATTTGGTGCATTTTAAAGCAACTTGGGAAAAATTTAAATTTTATTTGGGTGAGCCAGAAAGTTTTTGAAAGCTCATATTTTTTCACATCATTCTTCTAATACACATATATTTTTTAATTTGATTTCTAGAGTTACAAATATTGCTCCACTATATTAGTTTATTTATGTTTTAATCCTTGTTAGTTTCTAATTTTTCTTTTTAAATCCAGTTTAGTCTAAACTAATTAGACTCTCTATTTTTGTTAGATAAAGCAATCCATCACTAATATATATATATATATATATATAATATTAAATTCTAGTCACAATCTCAGGAAGATGTAGTGTATTGGGTGGGAGATATTTCCCCTGTGCATTTCTACTATTTTATATACTGATGTACACCATTTATAGTCTTCAGTAAAACAGCACTATCTTTTTTTCTTAAAAAAAATGTAATTCAATGGTGCTTGATCTTATCTAAACAAAGTCTAATTATGTTAGATATATTCATCTTCTCAAAAAAAATAAGTTAGATATATTCTCTACCACAAATTCTTTAATTCAATTTTTTATGATTTCTCATTGAATAAATATATATCATATATATATATATATATATATATATATATTTTAATCGCATCGCACAAGTTAGCAACTTGTGTGTATATATAAACTTTCAAATATGTCTAATTTTCCATTATGTCAATTCTTTTTACTAAGTCATATTTTTTTTAGAATAGACTAGCATTGTAAGTATCATAACAAAGAAGAGACAAGGATAAAAATGATCATATTCATTGAAATTCTTAAAACAAAGTCTACAGCATGTTGCGTTAAACAAAAAGAAGAAGAAGAAAAAGTTTGTAGCATTTTTGCGAATTTCTTTCTTCTATCTCGAAAGCCCTCCCTATATCTATCTTCGAAAAATTCGATTTTATTTTTAGTCTTCTTCTTGGTAATTATAAGTTTATATTAGTAAATTAATTAATTATATATCAATTCCGCAGATTTTGTCACACAATCAACCTCTAAATAAATATTATTTAAGCTATTTTAGTAACCATTTATAAAACATTAACCACCTCTTATGTTTGTTTGTTTGGGGTAGTTTACAATTTCTTTTGTTATCTTTGAAACCAACCTGTAGGGACAGGGTTTTTGGCTACCCACGTCCAGTGGACACGGGTCAAAAGCCCAGCGTACCCCGCAATGAATTTATAGAGGAGGGATTCAAGAACTAGGCGCTAGCGAGGAATGCAACGGCCATGCACAGTTGTATGTGGGTTGGATAAGCTGAACGTGCGGTGAAATAAGTAAAAGTGCTCCTCGGACGTGTTTTCCAGAACTTGGAGTTCTAATAATTTCTTCTTCTTAAAATGAACAAGAAGTTCTCTCAGTACATGCAGATTACCATCATCCTCCCGTCCCCCTTTTAGGAGGAATTCCTTACATTATATATCCCCCTTCCAATCAATCTTAGCCCTACATTTGTAAACGGATTAGGGCATCACTTGAGTGCCTGTCCCATCAGCCACTTTCTCCTTGCCTCTGTAAGTGGCTACAACCAAGGCGGCACTGTTGAGGCGTCCCTTCCTCATTAATGCGGCCAGGACGTTAGTTGGGAGCATTTAATGTGGAGGTGACAGTTCCTCTGGGGTGCGCTCCTCCACCATGCTTTCATGTCCGGTATTTGGTACCCTCCATCCACTCCTTGAATGCTCGGGGAGGCCCCCTCGGACTAAGTGCTGCTTGCGCGTCCTAGGACCTCGGACTTCCGGGGATGCTATCATCCTTGGCGTTGTTTAGAGGGTGGCTGGGTGCCACACTTCAGTCCTCGGTCAATGGGGGCGTCCTCAGACATGGGCCCTGGGCCTGGTTGGGAGTGGGCTGGGATTGCCTGACCATTTCTTGGCCCCACACAACCAATTCCTCTTTTATGTTTGGAAAATATGAAAATTCTCCCAATTTGTTATTTTTTTTAGTTAAATCCAACAGAATCGCAATGATTAAAAATGCAATTCAAGAAAATAACAATTGCAAACCTAAACTTTTTCTCTTCCTTATGGTGTACGAGAGTACGACTAATAATTTCTTGAAAAAAATAGGAAAATAATTGAATACTCGGGAAGTACCATAAATGCGTACTCCTTACTCTCACATAAATTGTGGGTCTCACTATAAATTTAATTAGTATGACTCATAATTATGTGAAATGAGAGAATATGCATTTATGGTACTCCGGGCTTACTCAATAATTACTCAAAAAAATAATGTTGGATATAATTAAGAAAGTAACAAATTTGGAGCATTTACTTATTTCCCAAATACATATACACGAAAAATTGATTAGTTTCAAAGATAAAAGAGAGGATTGTAAACTACCCCTTTTTGTTTTTGTATTTTTTAGAAACTGAACTACCCTAAACATAAGTGAGGGAAATTTTTTTTCCCCCAAACATTAATGATATGTTAAAATCTGAATCATTTATTCAATCATAAGAACTCTAAATATTCTAATCCATCTCAACCGTAGAGACCCAGAGGAAACATACATTTGTTAAGTTCATTCATATTGTTTATCCAAAAAAAATAAAGTTCATTCATATTGGATTCCGATCCAACCGTTCATTATTTTTTCCTTTTTATTTTTTGGGATGTGGAGTATGGAAAATTGGAAAGTTGATTTATGTGAGAGGAATCTGCATAGCTGTAGCATTCTGTGTCGAATCCTTCTCCATATATTTTTCTCTCCTCTGATCTCAATATACTACCTAACTAATATTATTATTTTTCTCACTATTGGCTAGAATCTAGATTAACATGCAGGGAATACTTCTGAACTTCAACCATTCTTATTGTCAATGAGTTTTTGTCAAATTGTTCCAAAAAAAGAGAGATCAACAGTAATGGATTCCTTCATTTCCTTGGCTTTAAAAATCTTTCTTAGAATAGACAGGCATAACAGGAAAGGGAAAAGTAGAGGGATAGAGAGGCACGACACCTGTATCACACATAATCTCCCCCCTTTTCCGGGTCAGATGCATGAAGTATTGAAGTATACATAAAGACCTGCCAAACTCATTATTAAAAAATGGAATAATATGTATTTTAGTTAGTTCAACTAGTAAAATTTATTATCATTGAATAAGAGATCGATTTAGGTTCGAACTCTACCTTCATCAAAAATTGATTAGCGTTTTAGACTATTGATAAAGAACAATATCATAGAGCGAATTTGATGAGCTATAGGACTTGGATCGAAGAAAGGTATCATGCAAAAATTTCATGTAATTACTATGTCCAGCTTTCCATAACTGGATTTTCAAAAACTTCCGCTGGGATTTAATTGTAAAGAGTAAATAGAGCATGGCAAAGAATTGTCATAGATCTTTGGTTGGTGTTTGTATTGTGCCAAACTCAAAATGTAACGACATCGATCAAACTAGGTTTATCAACAGAGGACAAGAGTTGGAACTTGGAAGGCACGTGTAATTTGGATTTGCACTCTTATTTAACGTTCTCAAATAATCATCTTCTTCTTATTTTATTTTATTTTTGTTTTTCCTTGCTAGCATCAGCCACGACCATTTATGGTGGTTGCTGACTAGAGATTTCAATGAAGTAACTGTGCAGATAAAAAATGGGGTTGTGATAGTAGCCCCGGCCCGCATATATAAAAGAAGACTTCTCTGATTGTTTGACCAACATTTATCGGCTGTTTCTACTTTCTATACATGGAATAATGAAAGGGAAGGAAAAAATATTGTAACAATGAACTTGGATAGAGATTTAGGGAATGACGGTTGGTTAGGTAGACATCTAAATCTAAGACATGGACAGGAAAGAGTAGTGTTAGGATCACATAAAATGACATAATTTATACCATAACTCGTCACGTGGTGAGTTGTGAATGATAGATGTGTGGACAACTTGACATGTGAGGACACACCTCTACCACTCACAACTAGGGGTGACAATTTTTACCCATATCCATGAACCTACCCATTACCCACCTTATTTGGATAAGTCTTAACCCAACCCATTTAATATTTGGGTTAAATGGGTAAAGACCCATTTGGTTATTTAATTAGATGGGTCTAAATGGATAAATCCACTAATACCCACTAAACCCATCTAAAATTTAAATAAACAACATAAAATCTAAATTTCTAAAAAATGACCAAAATACCCCTGAAACCTAATAAAAGGCCAAAATACTCCCAAAATCCAAAAAATTACCAAAATACCCCCAAAACCCAAAAAATGACCAAAATACCCAAAAAACCTAAAAATTACCAAAATACCTCCTGAAACCTAAAAAACGACCAAAATACCCCCAAAATCCAACAAATGACCAAAATACTCCCAAAATCTAAAAAACGAACAAAATACCCCCAAAATCTAAAAATTACCAAAATACCCCCAAAACCCAGAAAATGACAAAAATACCCCCGAAACCTAAATATGACCAAAATACCCCCAAAACCCAAAAAAAGACCAAAATACCCTTAAAACCTAAAAATGAAAAAAAAAATACCTCAAAAATCTAAAAATGACCAAAATACCCCCAAAACCCAAAAAATGACCAAAATACCCCAGAAACCTAAATATGACCAAAATACCCCCAAAAACCTAAAAAATGACCAAAATACCCTCAAAACCTAAAAAATGAAAAAAAAATACCCCCCAAATCTAAAAATTACTAAAATACCCCCCAAAACCTAAAAATTACCAAAAAATGATCAAAATACCCCCGAAACCTAAAAATTACCAAAATACCCCCGAAACTCAAAAAATGATCAAAATACCCCCAAAACCCAAAAATGACCAAAATATCTCCGAAACCCAAAAAAATGACCAAAATACCCCAAAAACCTTAAAATGACCAAAATACCCCCGAAACCGAAAAAATAACCAAAATACCTCTGAAATCTACAAAATGACTAAAATACCCCCGAAACCTGAAAAAATTACCAAATTACTCTGTAACCTAAATAATGACTGAATACCTCCAAAACCCATAAAATTACCAAAATACCCCCCTAAACTTAAAAAATGACCGAAATACACTCGAAACCTAAGAATTACCAAAATACACCCTAAACCTAAAAAATTACCAAAATACCCTCTAAACCTGAAAAATGACTGAAATACCCCTAAAACCTTAAAATTACCAAAATACCCTGAAACCTAAAAAATGAATGAAATACACCAAGACCTAAAAAATGACTAAAATAACTCCAAAACCTAAAACAATGACCAAAATACCCCAAAAACCTAAAAAAATTATCGAAATACCCCCAAAACCTAACAATTACCAAAATACACCCTAAACCTAAAAAATTACCAAAATACTCCATAAACCTAAAAAATTACTAAAATACTCCCTAAACCTAAAAAATGACCAAAATACCTCCAAAACTTTAAAAATTATCGAAATACCCCCAAAACCTAAAAAAATTACCAAAATAGCCCAAAAACCCAAAAAAAAGACCAAAATACCCCCGAAACCTAAAAATTACCAAAATACTCCATAAACCTAAAAAATTACCAAAATACTCCCTAAACTTAAAAAATTATCGAAATATCCCAAAAACCTAAAAAATGACCAAAATAACCCCAAAACCTAAAAAAATGATCAATAAAAACCCTTGAAACCCAAATTATGACCAAAATACCGCTAAACATGTAAGATGACCAAAATACACCAGAAACATCTAAAATTACCGAAATAGAGGTTTAGGGTATTTTGGACATTTCGAGAATATTTTTGACAAATTAAAGGTTCTAAGAGTCTTTCAATCATTTTATAGGTTTCGAGGGAATTTCAGTAATTTTTTAGGTTTCGAGGGAATTTTGGTAATTGTTTAGGTTTCGGGGTTATTTTGATCATCTTTTAGATTCTAAGGGTATTTTATTCATTTTTTAGGTTACGAGGGCATTTATGTCATCTTTTAGTTTTAGGGTTATTTCAATAATTTTTAGATTTTTGGGTTATTTCAGTAAATTTCTAGGGTTCAGAAGTATTTTGGTAATTTTTTAGGTTTCAGGGGTATTTTGGTCATTTTTAGATTTTGAGGGTATTTTGGTCATTTCTTGGGTTTCGAGGGTATTTTCGTATTTTTTGAGTTTCGGGGGTATTTTGGTCATTTTTTGGATTTTGGGGGGTATTTTGGTCAGTTTTAGGTTTCGGAGGTATTTTGGTTATTTTTTCATTTCGAGGGTATTTTGGTCATTTTTTGAGTTTCGGGGGTATTTTGGTCATTTTTTTTTGTTTTGGTGGTATTTTGGTCATTTTTTGGGTTTTGGGGGGATACTTTGGTCATTTTTGGGTTTTGGAAGTATTTTGGTCATTTTTGAGTTTCGGAGGTATTTTGGTCTTTTTTTGGGTTTTGGGGTTATTTTGGTCATTTTTTAGGTTTTGGGGGTATTTCGATAATTTTTTAGGTTTCAAGGGATTTTGGTAATTTTTTTAAGGTTTCAGGGGTATTTTGGTTGTTTTTTAGGTTTTGGGGGGTATTTTGGTCATTTTTAGGTTTTGAGGGTATTTTAGTCATTTTTTAGGTTTTGGGGGTATTTTGGTAATTTTTAGGTTTCGGGGGTATTTTGGTCATTTTTTGGGTTTTGGGGTTATTTTTGGTCATTTTTAGGTTTTGGGGGTATTTCGATAATTTTTTAGGTTTCAAGGTATTTTGGTAATTTTATAGGTTTTGGGGGGTATTTTGGTCATTTTTAGGTTTTTGGGGTATTTTGGTTATTTTTTGGGTTTTGGGGGTATTTTGGTCATTTTTTAGGTTTTGGAGGTATTTTGGTAATTTTTAGGTTTCGGGGGTATTTTGGTCATTTTAGAGATTTTAGAGATATTTTGGTCATTTTAGTGGTTTTTAAGCATATATGGTGAGTCACAACTTGCCACATGGCAAATTGTGGTATAAGTTATGTTATTTTATGAGGTCATAGCATTCCTTGACAGGAAATTGTGGAGTTTTATATCATCTGGACTCTAGAGTGTATGAAAATTCAGCTGCAGTAATCACTACAAATAGTAAATACTGCAAATAACTTTGGCCCCAAACTATAAAATTTATAAATTAATTCTGGACAGAGCATGAGAAGTTTTTGTCATCGGTCAAGCATGGCTGGGAAACAGTAGCAAAATGGACCCTGTGTTTAACCTCTAGGCAAAGTTTTTTTAGAAATTATCCCAAAATATACTTTATCTATTCAAAGCAATATGGGTGTACTGTTTTCATCAATAAAACGAATACTTCCATGGTTTGATGATGAGCGTTACATTGAAATCTTGAAAGAGGATCCTTGATTTCCCAAAACGATGGTGACTACATGATACAAGGGTACGTGCGTGTGGGAAAGGGAGAAAAGTTCTACTCTCAAACCCTAACACCCAATGATAGTAAAGAATGAAAATTTAAAAGGGCCAATTCAATTGTCTTTTTATTTAGAGTGAGAATAAGGGCTTACTCATGGATTCAAAAAAAGAGAATTAGTTCATCTCGGAATGGGCCCCTAAACAAAAGAAACATGATGGAAGCCCTCAATCAGTCACATAACCACTATATATGACTATGCCAGTCCACTTAAATAAAGGAATAAATACAGTAGTCTCCCACTTGGGACGACTTGACTCTTGAGTCATTCAACCAAATAATGTTAAATGTGAGCAAGCATCTCAAAACACAACTCGGTCGAGAGTATGTTTGTAAGTACCCAGTTATATCAACATTTTATCGACTGGATGCATAACATATAATCAAATGCTTACAAGTTACAACCACGAGATAAAGGCAATAGAATGTAAATGTGACACTAAAATAAAATTTAAAAAGGACATCAACACACTCAATTCCATAAGAAGCCTATCAAGACTTAATCTAAATGTCTCCTGTTGTGAAATTTAGACCCTAATTACAATTAACCAAGTACTCAAATTGATTAATTAGTCAAATTATGCAAATGTGTGATTTCATATGTGATAGGTACAACCATATCACAAAAATAAAGTGTAAAAGAAAATAAATTTGAAATGGCGATATGGTTACGATGGAAAAATACCTCAATGGGTGGTTTAAAGGTAGCCACCAAACTTGAAGAATTCATTATGTAAGATTGAAGTTGCAATTACAAGGAACATTGTCCGATCCCAAAGTAACTACCTTTATCAAAACTTACTGACACTATTCTAGAGCAACTCCAGCCTAGTTGGACTACTCTAACAGGTGAATCTCTTCGGTGCACAATACAAATTCGTGATTGATCACTTCACCACAACTCTTGGATGCAGTAGTCTTATGTAGCAGCTTCACATAAAACACTAATAAGATCTTCAATGGTTGGTGTCGGAGTCGATGCTTGGTAAAGAACCCTTGGTGCACAAAAGTCACAATAAAATCTCATTTTTCATTTTCTAAACTCACTAGTTCAATAGGTAAAAGTTAGGATTTTCTCTTTTAATACCTTGGGATTTTTTCCTTTACAATTTTATTAAAAGTTGGCTTAGTGGGCCTTTATATAGGCTCTTAATTAGGGTTACAAAACCCACTTATACACGCAACTTAAGTTAAAACGTTCAAGCCAAAACCAAATCCATGAACGGTGAATCTCAATTAATTGACCTAGTTTCAAGAATCATTAAGTCTCAATTAATCGGCTAATGTCAAGATAGCAAATTCAACAGTTCTTGAGCAGTGTCTTGTGTCTTCAAATGTCATCTTCAGACACAATCCTAGATATTAAGAACATACAACTCAAAATACAATTGAACAAGGTTTTGGATACAAGTTTCCAGCGCCTAATAATTTTGGACCTAACATCTTGCATCATAACATTTATCATGCCATAATCAACCAAATGTGCACACAATAAGATATAAATAGTGTTCACATCACAACATGCACATACACACAAAACTTCCACTAGCTCAATATAGCAACAAACTCCAATAATCCCATATGAGTCAAATGCTCCTTAAACACTTTTTCAGCTAAACCTTTCGTTATTGGATTAGCCAACGTATGTTCTACGGAAATGTGCTCAACACAAATATGAGAATTAGTTACTCTCTCTAACAAGCAAATACTTTATCTCAACATTCTTAATGTGGGAAGAGCTCCTAGTGTTCCGAGAGAAAGAAACTACTGCTGAATTATCACAAAATATTTTCAAAAACCTTGCAATGGAATCTACAATATCTAGCCCTAAGATAAAACTTTGGAACCATATAGGCTCATAACTTACATACTTTGCTTTCACAGTTGATGAAGTGTCTGTTTGACACTATTCCATTAAACAACCCAACTTGCCATAATAAATATATAATTGGACGTGGATCTCTTGTCATCTTGATAACCACCATTATCAGGATCAAATTATCCAACTATATCAAGAATTTCATACTGACTTGTTTAACCCGCAATCAACTCAAAATGACCAGTTACATATAAATAAATATTATTTTTATCTATAAAAAATTTGAATTAAATATAGTTGTGTAACTAAAATAATTATATTGGTCATGCTTATAACCAATAAAATTATTTTAGTTACGCAAAATCCCTAACCCTTTTACCAAAAAATACCTCTTTTACCTTATTTTTCTTAGATTTTATATTAAACAAGTTGAAATTGGCCATGTTATATCAACCTTCTTAATAAACTAAGTGTGTTAGGGTTGAGGAGTTTTTGACACAATTATTAAATCGGTCGATTTAGATTTATGTATTTGAATATCTTTACCATGACCCGTTAACACAAATTAACACCCCTATTTAGCCACATCGACGCAACATGATACCTCGAGCCCAAAACTAGGTACCGTGTATCCGAAACATGATATACCTCCTCAAGAGAAAATACATCATGTTTTAGATACATGAGTCCTCCCCCTCACATGAGGGTGGACCCCAAAGTTAGGCACCGTGTATCTGAAATATGACACACCTCCTCCTTGGTTAAGAGGTCAGAGAACTTGTCGGCTTCACTGTAAGTGTAAAGGCCTAAAAGAGGAGAAGGTATATCATGTTTTGGATACATGAGTCCAAGGGAAGACTTATGTATCCGAAACATGATGTATTTTCTCCTTTACGATGTTGTATCTTGTACTGTCATTGCATTTTAGTAATGATTCTGGATTTTTCTAGTCTCTTCAGTCTTCACGCTCACTCTCTTTTCAACCCATTTCACAGCAATGAGGTTGTATCACGTACAATTATTATGGTCATTTCGTTACACTTCTTTGCTCATATCATGTGGGATTAAGATATCCTAAAACAGTTAACTATTTTAGTTTTCTGAAACAATTTGTTTTATTTTCAATACTGGCAGCCCAAAGATCATATTCATATGTAAAACTTGTTTACGTAGCAAAAATTAACCATGCGGATTAATGAATACTTTTAACACTGAAAAAGGTTGGGAAACATTATCCTCAACATTGCTTTGAAGAAATTCCAAATAAAAGTACAAATCAAACGCGTTGTACTTGCCAATTCTATCACCATTAATGGAACCCAATATATCCACTTAAGAATCCATGTTGGCCTCCATAACTTTTTCCATTAGCAAAGCGGTCTTCTCTTGAGCTTTTGCAGATCCTCTTACAGAAAGATCTGCTAGCACAGTTGAAAAGTCTGGCACCATCAAAGCATCTGCCATATAGCCCTCACTTTCTTCAAACAAGCGAAGAAGGATTTCAGCCGCGCCCTCCTTACTCAACATGCACCTCCGTTTCAACACATTCACCATTAAGCTCACAACATGGTCAGTTTTTCTCAAAGCATTTAATCCTTCGTCAAACCTAGCAAGGAGACACAGAACAACAAGAGAAGTCCCGGCAAGATCCTCACCATCAGCGCTTTCCACTATGTTAATAAGCACCGGAACAACTCCTGATCAAATGGCTACGGTGCAGTTCCCATGGAACTGGACAAGCTCAGTCAAAGAACTTAGGAGGTGATGGGAAGCTAGGCTCCTGGGTCCAGATAGTGCCTTGGTTAGCAATTGGATGGTACCAGCTACTGCAAACTTTGCCTTGTTCTTATCAAGCATTGCCAAACAACAAACCAACGAGGAAGTTAATCTGCTAGTATCTGGAGAGCTTGGCGCAATCATGGAATTAAGGTGATAAATGGTTTCCATATCTGCAAGAGACCGCTTTAGATCAGGGTTTAGAGAGATATTGAAGAGGGTGGACAATGAGAGAGCTTGGATGATTGAAGAGGAAGATTTGGAGAGAGTAAGAAGGGCAGGGATGGCACCATCTGTTTGTGCAAGCAAGTTCCTGTTTTGAGGACTAACCTTCGTTATGGAAACTAGCATTTCGAGAACTTTCTGTTGAACTTCATGGGAGCTTGAGAGAGTGCTTCAAAAAGAGATTCACCAACGGTTTCACGAATCCGAGCTGATGACATTGTGTAATCTGCAGATATGGTTTCAGAAAGCAGAGTAGCTGAATTGGCTGAACTGTGCAATGGGAAGATGGAACATATCAACTATACCAAAACATGAAGGATTTTTCAAGTAGGGCTGACATGTAGATGGTTCCAAGGCTCAATAGAGCATTGGAAGAACCTCTAATTCTTTCTTGGGTTGTCATTTCTTCTAATCGATATACTCAAAGTTTCTGAGAAAAAGACTCCCTTGTATTATCAGGCATGATATAAATTCAATATATTCATACAAAGGATGTGACAGAAAGATGCCCTATTAAAATTGATAGGCGTCCATGTTCACATATAGTAGTCGATTTTTCGAACAATTTAAGGTATTCAATATATTTAGATGCTCCCATATAAGGGACAACAGTGCCAAAAAAAATATGAGATTTTAATGCATTTTTTGTAAAAATAAAAGGCATAGCTTTAATCGATACAAGAGAATAAAATTTACTGTTGAACAATACCAAAAAGATATCACTCGGTTCCATCAATTTTATACGTAAATAAAATACTTTTGTTTTATAATTTATGGATCCAATTTTGATAGGACAGTACATTCACAAAGTAAATGTGTGCAAATGTTCAAAAATCATCTTATATGCTCACTCCATAGCACAGTTTCTCATATTTAAGATTTAACACACACATAGGGAAAAACAAGTCAACAAAGAGCTAGTAGGAATACAAAAAACAAAAACCAATGAGTAAATAAAACTAATAACAAATCAAAGTGACAGAATTCTCCTTCAAACTGTTTAAACAAAAATTCTGATAACAATTCAAATAACAATCAACATATACTTTTAATCTCAACTAATTAATAATCATCTGACCTATTTAGATAAATTAATAGATCAATAAAGTACACATAGATAATCTGAATTGCAACTTAATAGGTTTGAAGATAGTCCTCCAAACTGTTTAGAGTAAACCCTTGTCCTACAGAAAACACCAGAAATCACCATTTACAATTGATTTTGTGAACGAGATATTATTCTTAAATCATTACATTACCAGCACAATGAACTTCTATCAAAAATCCAAAATTTTTATTACAATCAATTAGCAAGAAATGTTGTTTATGTGCAATTGAAAACGTCCAAAAAAGGAAAAACTAGCATGATAATGCATTCCAGAAGATACAATGATATAAGAGATCATGAACACCCAAAAGAAGAAAATGTCCCCAATAATTATTTTGATATTGGAGAGGGTAAAAGATAATTTATTGATTCAATGAATGACCAGGCTTTGAAACCAAAAACCATCAACTTGGTCAAGGTAATGTCAAGAAACAAGGATCCACAAAGAGGAAACAGGAAAAATGTGTGTATCACACTACACCGTATAACGAATTGTTTGTCGTCATCTAGTTAAATTTTATTCTGGCAAAAATTTTCCAAGCTAGATCAATGGTGGTGGTCGTCTCCATGGTCATCAGGAGGACCCCCAAGGCCAACCACTTCCAGCTGTAAACATAAACAACAATCATGAGGAGCCTCATTCAATTAATTAAAAAATCCATGATAAGACGTTATAATAAATAATTAAAAAGAACTGCATAAATATATCTTTTACTTCTTCTTTTTGTAGGATTGGGACCTGGGGGGGAGGGTATTGGAGGGGCTTAAAACAACAACATATGGAAGAAAAATGGAATAATTTACCTTGAAATATTGAGAACAGACAGGGCATTCATGTGGCTTGCCTTTCTCCAGCCAAAACCACACAACATCGTGCTCATCTTCTGTTAATTTATACAAATTTCAAGACCCTATCAATTACTATAAACTACAGGAGTTCAAGGATTGCAATGAATTTTTATTGCATTAAAGAAGGGGAGAAATCAAAATTAAAAATGAGCAGAAGGTTTACCTCCTTCACCACCAGGGCATCCAACTATACGTTTGTCAAAGACAGACTTGACAATAGCAGGTGAATCCTACAAGCAGAAAACATTACAGAACCAGACATTTAAGGTCATCTTTAAATCTCTATAAACCCAAATTATGACAACTAAAATACCATAACCATTCATCAATTAACTCTATATAATAAAAATTCAATAATAGATGCTGTAGGAGCATGTTTTGTAAGTCGTTGATAGCATATACGCACTTTGCCTTTAACAAGTTACAAAAATAGTATCTCTTGGGTTCAACCTATGGAAGCAGTGGAATTTAGGAAGGGGCAGGCTCAACATCATTGTGTAGCATACTGTAGATGAGAAGAAAGAAAAGGAAATAAATAAGAGGATAAGAAATAGGGTGGGGTGGGCATAGGACAAATTGGGGATTTTGTCTAGGTGTGCTTGTAGCGGGTTAAGGTTTAGGAGGATTTGTGGATCTAGAGTTTAGAGTTGTGGAAGAAAGGGCTAGAGCTTAAATTTGGTTAGGGTTTGATAAGATTTGTATGGCTACTTGATAGAGAAAGAATGTGGGGTTTATGGATTTGATAGGTAAGAGGAAGGGTTTAACTTGGGGTTATAAGTTAGGAAGGAAATAGAGAAATTGATAGTATTCAGAGGTAAGAACAAAAACTACAAGAAAGAGAAGAAAAGAGAGAAGAGAAAGGGAGGAAAAAGAATAATAAGGTAATAATTGTTAAAAGACCAACTCGGCTTCAAAACTTAACATGCATAAGATCTTCTAAAAATTCTAGACTCAATTAAATTACCAAAATACCCTTAATTTGCATAAGTTACTGAAATTACAGTTTTACTCCAGAATACAAAATTGTCCATTAAGTTGTTATTTTAAACCCAAATATATATATATAGTTCCCCCCCCCCCCCCCCCCTTCCCTCCTTTAAACTAGGACAAATATAATTAGACCTTTAAAACCACGCAACTTTTACTTCAATTGGACTTTACAAATAGGCCCATAAAATATATTTTGAATAGACAATTTGTGAAGTAGTAACAAATTAATTTTTTATAACTACATTAAGTGTCCTCAAAAGTTTGAAGGAAATGATGAAGAAGAGAGTTCATAAAGTAAAAGTACTAGTGGGAAGGGGGGACGGGGTGGGGGGGTGGTGAGGGAGAGTTGTCTAAGTGTAAGGGCATAAATTTGATAGCAAGAGAAGTCACTTCATGTAAAAATTCTGAAGGGTAGTCTTGTAGGACCATATTAGATCTTACCTCCAATAACCTGCTCAGAGGTTTTTCCTTGGAAAAATAGGGAAAGAGGGGAAAAGCTTTTAAAAACACACACAAAAAGAAACTACATAGCAAAAGGGCTAAAGAGAAATCACAAGATGGAAAAGTATCTTATATTGTAATATTAACATGTCACCTTGTATGCATGTTAGCATGCATGGAAGTAACTCCGTATGCTTGTATCTGAATATGTATTGAGTATAAGTATATGTATATGTTATATCTTCACAACTTTGTTACTTCTACTATGGGCTATGATTTTCAACTTATATCTGAAGGGTTATAGTATACATTCGTCTTTCCAGATATACACCAACCAAATTATGTCATCTTGAAACCTTCACCCTTTGAGAAAGTGGTTTGACAGATTACTTAAGAATTATAAAGAATCTCAATTTCTCCCTTCTGGAGAACAATTAAGCTGATATACTAATCACAATTTTTCTTATGAAGTTGTCACACACGCAAATATGGAAAAAAACAGCACTTATGATTATTCTGGAGAACAATTAAGCTGATATACTAATCACAATTTTTCTCATGAAGTTGTCACACACGCAAATATGGAAAAAAACAGCACTTAGGATTATACTATTGCTTATACCTTTTTTGATAGGTAGCTGAGGATTATACTACTCCCTTGGGTTAGGACTTAGGAGAATTAGTCCTAGGACTCCATGCGTGTATATATGGACCTCTCTGTTTACAGTTTAGTTCCTCAATACAAAAGAATACATATTCTTCAGTTCTCATTTTACATGATGAATTGCAAAAAACCAACAGCAAACTATCACTATTACCTGCTAATATCCTAAACAGTGATGGCTATCTTGAATACATTAGCATGGAATAGTCAGTGCAACATCATTAAATTTTTATCAGGGGCAATAACCTTAAAAGGCTGGAGAACAGAAATCCCTTCAAAGGACAATGTAAAAATCAGGACATTGGTAGAACTAAAGGTAAAGACAAAGTTCACTCGTGCAACATGCTTATCTCTTACAGCTGATTCCCAAACTCAGATTCACACCTATCGAACCTCTATGTCGCAATTATTTATTTATTTATTTGGATTGGTAAGTTACACACACACCCAATGGGTCTTTGAACCCAAGACCCCACCCTCCACCTAGAACTACTAAGGGGAGGAGGTGCCAGTTGAGCTAGAGCTCATTGGCATTAATGCAATTATGTATATAATGTTGTTCACGTCTTTTATTTTACATAGAATAATTCATAACAAGAACACAGAATTCCTATCAAAGAGTTGATTTACACAAAATGTGTATGTGTTTTCTTCTCAACAAAATTTCAGGGGAAAAAGAAGAAAAAGCTGCTATGATTATGAAAAATCGGCAAAGAAAGCTAGCAGCAACATACATCTAGAAACAAACATTTTGCAATGCAGCCGTTATCCAACCATGCACGAGAGTATAAAAACTTTTCAAAGTTACATGATTAAGTCAAAATAACATTCCCAATCAATCGAAATTGCATGTGACATCTCAAGAACAAATAAATTAAAGATAGGAAAAGAAAAAAAGGGGGACAAGAAGAGAGGTAATTAAGAATTGTTAGAGTTGTGTTAGTATTCAATCCCTCATTAGAATGTAAGTGAAGGAACACCAAAGTAACGCAATAAAACTAGGAAAATGCTAAAGCTACTACAAAATGATGCGGCAATGAATACGATTGTTTGATTTTAACAACCTAATTAGTGACATATCCGAGGCTCTGTTTGTTTCGGCATTAACAATTTCTGAAAAATTAATCATGTTTCCAATAAGTTTTTTTTCTAGAAAATTATCTCAATTTCCTGTATTTGGTAGCAACCTTAAAATGAGTTGGAAAACTATCACTGGACTTCCCTTATATAATGTTATTTTTCTTATTTAGCTTCACTTGAGACAAAGTTGCTTTCCCAAAAATTTTAGCCGAAAACAACTCTATCTAATTGCAAAGCTAAATAAGGAAAGTTACGAGCTTTTTTTTTTTTTTTTTTTTTTTTTAATACTACAAGGTTACCTTGGTACCAAAGGGGCCAACTGGATAATTGATTTCAAGAACGTTCCTTCCCTAATTAAATAAATAAAATTAGTTATAGAAATGGAAATCTCGTAAATATTTATATTTAAAAATAAATAATAAATAATAAATGAAAAACCTGAAGGGCAGCCTCAAGTTCCTCTCGCTCATGTCCAGTAGCAATGGGCATTACATCTTCGACCTTCTTCAAAGTATTACCTTACAATGATTTCAATTATATTATTATTATTATTATTATTTCTAGATACCAAACAACATAAAAATAAATATTAAAAAAGAAAAAGAAAAAGAAAAAAGAGGAGATACCGGAAAGAGGGGCAGAGAAAAGAGTGTGAGAGTGAGAGTGAGGCGGCGTTGTTGCGGAAGAGGTGGTGGTAAGCGATCGGACGATAGTGAGGGAAGGAGCGGATGATGGCGGTGATAGCTTTCGCAGGAGGAGCTGTGGTGTTGTTGACGACGATGACACCGCTCGCCTCCACATTTTGTTTGATAGTACTACACTAATTAACTCTCAACTCTCAACTCTCAAGCCAAGCAGCCTGATCGATCATTTCATGCATTGTCTTGTCTTTTGGGCCCTTTTATATATAAATTTCAGACTACTACTAGCCACTAGCCATGTACCACGCGTCTATTCCTACTTCAATTCTTTTCTCTTTTTTTCCATTTTTCTTTTATTTTTATTCTCAAATATATATATATATATATATATATATTTTTTTTTCCCTTTTATTTTCTTTTCTTCTTTTTTGTTTTTGTAATTTTAATACTGTAAGGTTGTTTTAGTAATGTAGTTTATATTTTTTAAAAATATGTGCAGATAAAAAAGTATATAAAAATACTTGTAATATTGTTTATATACTAAAAATTATTACTTAAAATACCTTACCAAAGGGGCCTAATCTTTTCTCTCAATCAACTTTTTAACCTTAACCATTGTTAGGGGCATTTTTGGCACAACCAGTCAAGTGAGCCAAGGCCCATAGGCTTCATTTGGCAGCAAAACAATGGCCGAATCACACGCACAAAATAATAACATGAAGGCCCATACGGCAGACCAAGAGGAAATGACGCTATTTTTATGTATGTTACTTAGAAGGCAAAAATGGAAGTGATAAATTAACCCAAACAGCAAGCCCAATTCCTATTAGCATAAGGTGATAGGGGTGTGGACGGATTAGGTTGAGCAGTGGAGGCCAAAATTTTAACTAACCTGGTAATGGCAAGTTGGCAAATTCCAATAAGCTACTGACCCACCGATCTCTAAATCCGGCAAACCCGTTAAAAATCTTAGCAATTTCGACTCGGTAGATTAAATGGGTTGAAAAATTCAATTGATTATATGAAATTATTTCAAATAAGTTGAATAATTGTTTACTCCCTTCAATAAAAAAATAAAAAATAAAAAATTACATCTTTAATTAATAATAATAACAAATATGACATTATTTTTAATTAGAATAACTTAAATTTTATCACACTGAAAAGAAAAACATCTTAGAAGTTAAACTTAAACCTACACATATAGTAAGATCAATAATAAAATCTTAGAGAGAACAACTGAATTTTATCAATAAAGAGAAATGTGAAAATGAAAAAATAAAAGGGAAGAGAAAGAGATGAGAGAAATAAAATGGGTGGATAAATGAGGTAGAGTTTTGCAATATGAATAGTATATAAATATAATATAATATATTTATATATAATATTAGATATAATATAAGCGGGCAGGTCAGGTTTAGGTAGGTTAAAAATCACATGTGGGGAAAAGGTCTTAGAAATACATATAAAAGTCAATCTACACAACATTTTTTACAACTACTGGCATAAAATATTGTGATTAAAAAAAAATTAAAAAAGATAAATCAATAGTCGTCCGTGTTAAAATAGCCGTATTCTAATTACAATTATTATCTAAGCAAATCGTAAAAAAATATTATGAACAATTTCAGACAACAACCACATTATTACAACAAAAAAATAAAAATAAAAAATCACTGCAATAACATTAGAGCCATTGCAATAAGATGTTGTTGCAACAATTAAATAGTCGATGCAATGTGTTGTAATAAAATATGAGAAAATAAATTTGTGCATAAAAAAAATCATTGCAATAAACTCAAAATCTTTTAATAACAACTTTGATGTAACAATCTATATGTTGTTGGAATACATGATTTACTGCAATAGATATCTTGTGGCAATAGGCTCTTTCTCCACTGCACTAACTCTAGCTCACCCTTTTTCCTTCCTCCATGTCAAATTTCATTCCGATTAACCTAAAGACTCCAAGCAATAGACACCGCAAGAGCTATCTTGTCCTCTTTGAATTTCTCTACCATCATCATATGCCATAAGAGATCATGGAAACCATTAAACTAAGTAGACCAGGACCAACCAAAGATTCCAAAACAATCCCATATTTTTCGAGCTCTAGAACAAGACCAGAAAAGATGGCTCGAAGATTCACTGCTAGTTATGCAATCCTCACATAAATCATCACTGAGCACATGTCGATGCACAAGATTTTCTTTAGTAGGTAGAATATCCCGGCAAGCCCTCCAAGCAAAGTGTCGAGCTTTATGAGGAATATGTAATTTTCATAACAGTTTCCAGAATTAAAGTAGTTGCCTATGATGTGCATAAAATATATACAATAAAGTACTTTCATATTTGCATTTTAGCCTTATTTTTAGCCTATCATCTGACATGGATCCAATCAATGAGATAAAGGAGAACTCCAATACATACTTATGTGCACTTCGGACAAAGAAGAAACCATTCTGTGTTCCAGACCACATCAACTTATTAGATGGCCACTTACCACTCAATGGGATACTTCTAATTGTATCAACTTCAAAAGGTAGAAAAAGATTCTCCAGTACTTCTAACTTCCAACAGCAATTATCAAAATCAATAAGGTCAGCAACCCGTAACTCTGGATCAGAACCAGCTCTTGGGGACACCACTTTTAAAAATAATTATTTTATACATTTTCTTTTGTACTAAATAGATGCTAATTTCAAATTACGCAACCCCCCCCCCCCCCCCCCCCCCCCCCCCCGGGCCCCTTTGGAGTACTGCGGTTATGATGCTTGTGAAGTCACCTAATCCATCTAAAGCCACTATAACGTTAGCTGAAATCTCATCTGCTCTCATCTGCTTGTATGAGTTTCCAATCATGGGAGTCAAACCATGATTGAAAGCCATGATCCACTATTGGTATTTGCTGAATGAAAGGCGGCAATTGATCATTGACTAATTTGGTCACTTTTTCAAGGTTCATTGCCAGTATTTCTTTCATAATGGTACGCATTTTAGTTTCATTCAATAATATAAAATAAACAATTATTACAATAACTTGATACCAATTACTTTTACAATTTATTCTAACGAAAATCTTGAATTTACAATCTATTGCAACGAAGATATTATTGTATGATTGCAATAACCTCTGATATTAATTATATAGCAATCTATTGCAATGACAAATATGAAATGTTGGAGCATTTTAATATTATTTAATTAATATGAATAAATATGACAATGTAAGTATAAAGATGTGAGAGTTAATATGGAAGATAAAGAATTAGTGGAATGTTTAATCCACATTGAAAAGGGGAGAGACTCTTTTATTCTTTTTTATTGTGGTAATTAATGGGCTGATATGTAGGGATGTCAATTCGGGTTAGTGTGTCGGGTTCGTGTCGTGTCGAGGTAAGAGTATTCGACTAAATGGCTCAACCTTAACCGACCCATTTAATAATCGTGTCATGATCTTTCAACCCTAACCCGACCTATTAATAAGGCGGGTTGACCTAACCCAACCCATTTGACACACTTAATGAACAAGTCGTGTTAGGTTGATGCGAATATAACACAACTCATTTCAACAATATAACATCTATTTAGAAATAATTTTTTTTACATCCCAAAAGCAATGCATACACTTCAAGTCTTCAATTCACATTCTTGTAATCTTTAAAAGCAATACCCATCAGATCTAGTTTATAAACTATCTCAATAAGCCTACTTGCAAGATATGCAGATGGTGTCTAACACAAATACAAACACCAAAAAAAAAAAAAAAAAAAAACACAAGGCACAAGATAAAAGCTACAACCGTGGCCTTAATCAACAATTAATACATCTCATATATTAATAATGGCACATGGGTTCAAAGTTTATAGAACAAAAGTATTGTGTAGAAAAAATAAACACATGAGAGAGAGAGAGAGAGAGAGAGAGAGCAATGATCGGTTTGAGACTTTGAGTTTGAGAATTGGGTGTGAAACTATAAGATAGTAGAGTGAGCAGTATGGCTGAAATTAAAAAAAAAAAAAAAAAAAAAAAGATATTTATAAGAAGATTTAGGGTTTTTCGGGTTTAGAGATCTAAGGTTTGTAAAATTTCAATTTCCAATTATATCCCTTATAAGTTTTTGTAATTACTCACTTTTCTTATTAAATTTAAAATATACGTTGGATATAAAAGGTATTTGACAAATCTAAAATAAAATAAATATTTATTTTTTATAGAAGTTAAACAAGTTGTGTTAAGTGGGTTATTTCGGGTTGACACAAATAAATTGGCATGTCAAACGTGTCTATTACGAGTTACGCGGGTTGACCCACTAATGACACGTTTCTTATTGTGTCGCTTTTAGGTCGACCCGTTTATGACCCAAACCCATTAAGGCCCAACCCTAACCCGAAAAAACCAGAGTCGGGTTCGTGTCGTGTTCGCGGGTTGGGTTGAGCATTGTCACCCCTACTGATATGTATTGGAGGAAATATTAAGCTAGATACATTTATAATATTTTCCATATCCATTGGTGAGTAAATTACCTTTTTATTATGGAAAATGAAGAGTCATTCACCCACTTAATGGATTAGCTGTTTGGCCTATTTATTTCTTCAAAAACTCCTTATCTCATCCATTTAATTGTGTAACTCCTGTCTATTAGATTTATGTCTAACAATTAATCTTGTAATGACCACTACATCAGAATTATGGACCTAATTAAACAGATTAATTTGGGTAATAATTTTGTGAGGCCCATTGAGCCTATAAATAGACTCATTCATACCTAATACAAGTAACAGTGTTATGCAACAAAAAATCCAACAATTACAATTATTCTTATACACTAAAAAATAGAGAGGTTCTTCGCAAGGAAGGATGTTCTTTCTTGTGGAGTTTTGGGGTTTAACACTTTGTGCAGATGTTGTTCTAGCCATCGACATTTGTTAGACTGTTGTATCCTGGGGGAGACAAGTCAGAGAAGGTCTGCATCGGTTAGAAAATTTAGCCAATTAAGGGCTTGAATCTCCTTAAAGAGAACGAGAGCTGCACCTCAATCCAAATAGTGATGTGTTTTTTTTTTATCTCAAATTAATAATATTCAAAAGTATTATTTAGTTTCTCTTTGTGTTTCTTCCATTATTATTGTATTTACACCAACATGAAACAATAATTTAGATATCAAAGTAGTAACTTGATCTGAATTATTTTTGTTAAATATTTTGCAATCTATTGCAATAAGAGTCATGAAGAAATAGCCTATTGCTACAAGATATCTATTACAGTAAATCATGTATTTCAACAACATATAGATTAGGGGTGTGCATGGTTTGGTCGGTGTGGTTATTGGGCAAATTTGCAACCACACCGCAGGGATCGGTTACCACTTCTCCATCTCCAATCATCATTGCCAAAGGTTGGTTCTCCGATCTCCATTGATACAGTTTTTGGGCATCGAGTTGGTTGAGTTGATCGGTTTTTCTAACTCACATACTCACAGATTAAAACCCATATGTTCACTGCCACAAATTGAAACCCACATACCCACAAATCAAAACCCACATGTTCACAACCATAGATTGAAACTCACATCCAGAAATCTTAGAGAGAAAATCAAAAGTTCAAAAAGAGCTAACTAGTACATTCATAAAAATAGTTGATTCAAGGAGATTGGAGGAGGCAACCAGATTTCAACAAATAGATGACAGTAGGCGGTGGCTAGGGTTAGGTTTTATGAGTGAGAGAGAGAGAGACGCATCAGAGAGTTTGCTATGAGAGAGTTTGGTCCACATGCCAAGTCGATTACTATATTTAAGAACTAATGACCCCAAGGGCCAAAGCCCAACCCAAATCAAGTGAGAAAAATTGTGCAATTTGATTTCAACGGTCAAGCCCAAGCCTAACCCAAATTAAGTAGAGAAAACTAAGTTTATAATACCAAAAACAAAAAAAAACAAAAAAACCAAACCAGCCCATAAATATCAAAACCCTAGCCTCAGTCCACATCCCTCCCTCATATTCCATTCTTATCCCACCATCAACTCTGTTACAAAACTCTCTGTACATGTTTTTCTAAATCTCTCTCTGTCTCTGTCTCTGTCTCTCTCTCAATGTGGTTCGGTTAGCATCGGAATACACCATCCAGCTCTGATAGGGATATCGCACTGACATCAAAATCATCTATCTTCTCCAATCGCTGACTTTGGTTCAATCGGTATCGAGGCAGAGGATTGGTGCAATTCGGTGCTTGCACACCCCTACTTTTGACCAGATTCGTGGTTATTCTTTTTTATTTATTAAATTTTTTCTTTAAAAAAAAAAATAGAATCCACAAGTTGTCTAGTTGTCCCACTAAATCATAATTAGAAATTTAAAATAGTGCTACTACAAGATGAACATTAAACAGAGTTGGTGAAACAAAATTGAGAGAGAGACACCAAAGTTTGAGGCATACTAAACCGTGTGGTAGCATTGACTCATCGTTGCATGATTTGGGCTATGTGAAGTGTCACAGCGGTGATGCCTTTGGAAGAATGGCTAGGTGATGCTTAGCAGTGGGGTTTTTTTTTTTTTTTTTTTTTTTTTTTTCCTTTGAAATCAATACATCTATCATCTATCATCTAGGTTGATAAAATGGTTTTTTTTTTTTTTTTTCTTGTAAATTTTGAAAGGCTTAAGGATGGGCTTGGTGGTTAATTTTTGTTGGAGTATTTGGGTGAAATTTTAAATATTTGTTGTAGTGTTTGGGCTAAATTTTATTTTATTACATGGCCAAGAACTAAGTTGAGGGCAAGGAAAAATTTTGTTGGGTCAAGGGGGGGTTGGAAAAATTTTGCTGGGCCAAATCTTAATTTTTATACATCTATACATAGAATATAAATTTTTTTCACAATTGGGGGGGGGGGGGGGGGGGGGGGGGGAGATGGCACCCCTTGGTCCAATAATAGCTTCATCCCTAGTTTGTGATTTATATCAAGAAACGCACCTACAAGTGAATGTGACAATTGCTAGGAAAAATGGATATCATGTTGGTAGATGATGGTATTGGTCAAACAATCATTTCAGGTAATAGAAGTCATGCCAAAGGTTGGAGGACATATTATTCATCTATAATAGTTAATTAACAAGTTTTAGCACCTATTTTATTCTTTTAATTCAATTTATCTCTAAAATATTTAGCTATATAATGACTTATATGTTAAAATTTCCTTTTGTTATGTGCAGTTGTTGAAGGTTGTGGTGGGCCTTTTTGTGTTTTGGACTGGATTGCTTCTACTGTACTACGACCCATGATTCTGGGGTAAGAGAGTCGGGACTGTCCTAACTGAAACACACCTTAGGCCAGCTTGTGTGCAAGTTTGGCCCTTTTTGTGCTGATGCATCCTAGAAGGAATCTTGAACGTATTACATACTTACGACAGGAAAGACTGTTGCAAATGTTATAGCAGGAAACACAATGCAACAGGATAACTAAAACATTTTAACTAAAACATCTTCTACTAATAATAATAATACATGAGTAGCTCCACAAAGGAAGAAATCACAATATGATTATGAGAAACAAGGTCACGGCAAAGAAAAAATTAATAGCAAGATGCCAAGTTAGTCATTAATCAACCAAAACAAGAGAAAAGAAGATTAGTCTGCTAAAAGAATGGGCTTGGCTCTTTAGCAGATTCAAGTCCAAAAAAGGGAACCAATCTCTAATGTGGGTAACCTCAGAGGGTGCTCTTGTCGTAGAAGTTACGCACTTTGGAAAAAGGACCTAGATGGCTTAATCTTGGATTCTTGATTCATTAGAGAGTGGGCTATTGAGAGGGAGAGAAGTGGGTAGCCTATTTATGCATGTTTTTGGTTCCTATCACTCATATTTTTTCTTTACTTTAGGTTTTTGTATTCTTTCTTTCTTTCTTCATTTGCTCTATTTTCTTTTCTTTCTTTTTGTTTTTCTATATCTCTTGTTTGCCGTTTTTTCTCTTCCTTCTCTTCCCACTGTGCACGTTTATGGCCTTTTATACTGCCTATCATGACAGAATTTGCCATTTTTACCCTTTAACCGCTTTTGGCCTGTTATAGGTACCCTTCCAGGACTGCCCACTAGTCTGTCGGCTGCCCAGCCACCACCACTATACTGTGTTGGCTATGCCACGCCTCATCTCTAGACAAAATTGATTTTGTATTGTCTCTTACCCCCCTTGACACTCCTATCCAAATAAGGGTTAAACCTTTCCCTACCAACCTCTATAGCATACATCTAGTGATTTCAGCTCATGTTTACCTCTTTTGGGTGAGATGTCATCCCAGCAAGACATTTCTCTCAAAAGAGTTTGAGCGGGAACCCTAAAATAGGCCCCCCTTTCTCCCCACCGCCAGACTACACCCTTTCATATCTCTGACCTGTGGCCCACCTCTCCTGTATTTGCTGGGTACAGATAGGTGGTGCCTGAGCCTTGTGTGCATGCTTCACTTCCGTCCGAGTCCATTGCTTTTCTAGCTCTCACGCGTTTGCCATTGCATCTAGGTTTGTCTAATTCTGCTGCACGTTTTGGTATTTGTTTAACTCTTGCAGCATGAATGATGCATGGGCCTTTGGGCTTTCGTTCTCTGCATCCCATCTCTTCTTTGAGCTAGGCATTGCTTGGGTATGGGCTTTCTCTTCTTTAACTTCGCACATGTCCCTTTTTATCCTGCGTCCGTGGGTTGATTGGTGTTCTTGTCATGCCACTGCACTGCTCCTGCTATGATATCGCTTATCTTTTTGCCTTGTTGTTACCTCTGGGCTTAGAGGTTGAAGCATCTGCCGTGTCAATTTTTTACATTACTCCTTCTTTTGGTCTTTATTGCCCAACTTTCTTGCTAGGCCAACCTATTCCATACCTTAGGCTTCCTCGGCCCATTTCATTCTTTGGGCGTCCTTGGCCCATTTCATCATTCCCTACCTCTTTCACTCCTATAGACTTTTGCTAAATCCTTTTGGTTTCCCTGGCCTAATTACCACATCCTTACCTTTGGGCTTATTGACCTTTGAGCCAACCCTATTTACTAATTCCTTCCTTTAGGCTTCCCCGTCCCATTTTTACTTTCTTTCCATCTCTTACAATTCCCATGAGCCTACTACTTCATTCTTTTGGGGCTTCCTCGGCTTGTTTGCTTTCTCTCAGGCAACTTATTATTTTGGTGGGCTTGTTGACCATTATTCCTGTCAGTCTAGCCCAATGGTCTTTATTTTACTATTCTCTTTTTCCATCTTTTTCATATTGTTGGATTTCTTCTGCCATTGGGCCCTTTTGTCAAAAATGGGCATCAACAAAGGTCAACAGTTTATCGCGGTAAACATTACATTTGAGAACACCATAAGTCCATATGATGGCAAAAATATGGCACTTCAATCCAACTCTAACCTTTCAATCTACTATTGCTATGGTATTTGGGGTTATCAAGATACTTTATGTCCACATGCTAATCGTGAATTATATTGAGAGTGGAGTAATGCTAGGATCATCAAAATTGCACAATTTTATGCCACAACTCGTCACATGACGAGTTATGATTGGTGAAAGTGTGTCAATGGGCCAAACTATGGCACTTCAATCCAACTCCAACCCTGCAGTCTATTATTGCTATGGCATTTGGGGTTATCAGGATACTTTATATCCACATGCTAATCGTCAATTATATTGAGAATTGAGTAATGCTAGGACCACCAAAATTGGCACAATTTCGTGCCACAGCTCGCCACATGACAATTTGTATTTGGTGAAGGTGTGTCAATGGGCCATGTAGGGACACACTTTCACTAATCACAACTTGTCATGTGGTGAGTTGTAGCACAAAGTTGTGTCAATTTTGGTGGTCCTAACATTACTCATTGAGAGTGCCAGATATATGGCTCCATGGCTTTCATATTCGATGATGTCGTTGTTGTGTTTCAAAGATCTGATATTATTCCAAGTAGGAGTGTTCGTTAAACTGCACAAACCACAAAAACTACACCAAAACCGCTTGCAAAATGGCATAACCACACCGCACTGCAAGTAACAGTGCATCCCACTGCAAATAATAGTGCACCGCACTGCATGGTGCAATGCAATTTGCGGTTTTATAATAAGAAAATCGCACTACACTGCACCCTCTATATATTAATATATTTATTTTTTTAATAATAAATATATTATTAATAGTTTAATAATCCTAATTTTCAAAAAAAAAAGTTTTTTAATATTAAATATATTATTAATAGTTTAATAACCCTAGTTTTCAAAAAAAAAAAAAAGTTTAATAGCCTTAGCAAGTGTTGATTAGGAAAACCAGTCCAAAATAAAAATTAGCTCAATTGTTTAAAACTTGGCCTAAAACAAAGGGAAAAATCAGTTTTGGATTGGGCAGAAAAAGCCTAAAATTTGAAAAATATACCAGCTTCAAATCGTTCAAACCGCATATTAAATATCACACCGCACATGTGATCGCAAAAATAAGGTGTAGTGTGGTTATGGTTTTGGCTAAACTCTAAACCGCATCGCACCACACCGCACTACACATGTAACCGCAAAAATGAGGTGCAATGCAGTTATGGTTTTGGCTAAACTATACCGCAAAGTGCGGTGCTAAAAATGGTCCAAAACCGCACTGCGAACACCCCTAATTCCAAGGCAAGTTCAACAAGGACAAGCTAATATGATAACTGCCCAAGGCCGTGAAATTCCAACTGGAAAGATAGGCATCTCATTTTATTGCATCAATAACTTGCATTTATAATATTTAGTTGTAATAACTTATAATTCTTTGTTGCAATATAGGCCATTCTAGCTAGGAGCTATGTTTGGTACTCATTAACAAGATCTATGTTTCGTACTCATTAACAAGATATATTAGACACACCTTTTTTTTGTTGTTGTTGTTGAGAAAGAGATATATTAGACACTTGAACAAAGTCTTTAGCAAGTTTGGATGTAACTAATTTTTTACTAGTATCAATGATTTCTTCTTCTCTCCTACTGCTACATCCTCCCCCTTTTATAGAGATTTTGAAAGGTGGGTTGGTTAGGCTGTCTAGCCTCAAATTTAGCATGGGCTTTCACACTTGTTTTATACGTGAAGTGTTCTTTAGTCTTTATCTTTATTCCAATTAGTCGCAGACCCATGCAGTACACGAGACAGTTACAATTTTTTGTGTTGATAAAAAACTTTGGTGCTTCCTTTCAACCATACAATAGAGTGATTAACATAAAGTTCTTGCTTCATGCGGCCTTATTTTGTAATATTAACTATTTTGAGTGTTTGTGTGAAAATATATATAATCATTCTTGTCAGAGAATGAAGAGGACAATATAATTTATCTATAAAAAAATTTCTACCATGGTATGTTGAATAACATATACATTACAAGATGAGCTTTATATGTCAATAGGAAAAAGATTTCATGTACCTAGGAGCATCATTTAAAATTTTATGAGAACCAAAGTTATAACAATCTCCTAATTTTAATCTGACTTAAGCTTGTTTACTCATTCTAAGAAGCCAATTAGTGAATCATTGGCTGAAATTATGAAAGATGAGAAAATAAAATGATATGTAATTAAATAAAATTAGGAACTTCCAAAATTTGAGAAATCCATGCTTTCAAATATGCAAATCATCTTATGAATTTGTCTCTCATATCCATTATTTTACGTTCTTCATAATTATATAAAACTTGCATGTTCTATAAAAAAAAAAAAAAAAATTGCAGATCTGGCGAGTCAAAGGACATTCTTGTAAAATTGTGCAATAGGATTTATTCTGGAGTCTGGACTATTGGAACTTGGAAACTCTCAATTCAACGCCTATAGAATACCATTAATGATGCATGGAGGCTCCAAGGCCATGTCACGTTGGTAAGAAGAGATTCCTATATTAGTAATTTTACATGGCGATTACTAATATAATTATTGTTAGAAATAAAGTCTGATTGGAATGTGTAAAGTTTGGGCAATGAAAAGGTTATTTGGGATGTGTAAAGGCTGAAATGTATAAAGCCTATAGGGGAAATAAATATCCATAATTGTACTCATCATTACAATCTTATCCCATAAACTCTACAAGCATTCTAAGGTCCTATATATATGTGGGATTTCTTTACTGTTATTGAACACATCTAAGAGAGATCAAAAGAATTGTGGATGACCACTTGAATATAAGAGTTTATCAATATATATTTCTTGTTCCTTTTACTTTGTTTTAAATACATTTCCATCATTTTATAACACGTTATCAGCACGAGTCTCTACCCAATTTCAAAAGGAAGTTGTAATCCCATTGTTCTTCAATCATCAAAGATTATTTGTGTAGTTCTCTCAACTCACTGTAAGTTTTCTTTTTAAGGAATTAGTAATTATCCTATTTGTTTGTATTTACGTTTTATGCTCATAATTTTAGTGATTTTTAATTGATTAAAAATTTTATGAGATTCACACTATCCTATTGTTGTATATTGTTATGAGATTCACATTATCCTATTGTTATATGTTGTTATGAGATTCACGTTTAATTGATTAAAAATATATTGTTAAAAATGGTTAGTGATAAAACAACTCAATCATACCTATAGTTATATGTAATGCGTTTTGATAAACTTTAAATATGTAAGTATTGTTTCATTACAATCAAATTTTGAATATGTATGTGTAGTATTGTTTCATTAAAATTGTGTATGAAAAAAAAAATTAGTTATTTAATTTCTTTTGTAATTATATATTTGATATAGATGTCAAACTTTACAAAGTTTAAATTTCTTATGAAATTATGTAATTAATTTCTTTTGTAAATATATATTTTAGCTAGTCATTTCTTATCATGGATCCTTGATATTAAGATTCATCTAGAAGCAATGAATCTTGATAAGATCTATGTTGATGTAATAAATCCTGAAGATATTATTATGGATGACAACAGAGTATACTAGAAGGATCGTTCAAAAGCAATAAGTTTTATTTGTTATTATTTACATAAAACTGAGTACTTTAATATAAAAAACCCCTTAGGATAATTACAAGTTCTAGAAGAACTTGATCATCCTAAAAGCTTAGTATGACTAAAGTCGCAATAAACTAAAGGTGCAAGTGAGTTAATCTAGCACTTTAAAATCAGCCCACAATTAAAATTATATAATAGAAGACACATATATCATGTTTCGAATGTGCTCCTGCAGTAGCAATATCGAATGCATATGTTCATAAAGTGTTATGAACTAATGTTTAATCTTCTAATGGCTGAACAAAATAATGAGTTGTTGCTGAAAACCATTGAAGGGCCATGAAATTAAGTGTTATAGGTGTGGAATGGAAGGTCATTGGTCACGTACTTGTCGTACTCCTAAACATTTGGTAGATCTATACCAAGCCTCCATAAAAGAAAAGGGAAAGGGAATTGAAACAAACTTTGTTGATCATGATGATCTTGAAGATCCCATGAATTATCTTGACCCTCCAAATGGAGTGGATATGACTCATCTTGATGTCTCTGATTTCTTTAAGGATGTTAATGGAAAATTTGATAATTTGATTAGTGATGGAAATGTCCATACCAATTAATTATTTTCTTTTATTATATTATCATATTCTAATAAGCATGATTGGTGATGGAAGTGTCCATACCAATTAATTATTTTTCTTTCATTATATTATGGCATTATAATAAGTATTTTTATTTTGATATGTTCTATTTATGTTTAAAGTAATAAAGTTTAATTTATGTTTTGCATATATGATGATGCATGGGTCCTACTGATAAAATCAATTCCAAGATGAATAAAGAAGATTTTTGTCTAGCAGACAGTGCAACACCTCATACAATTCTTAAAGATAAAAAATATTTTCAAATTTTAAAATTACGCAAAGCCAATGTCAATACCATATCAGGTTCATCAAACTTAATTGAAGGCTCTGGAAGAGCGATTATAATGTTGTCAAAGGGCACAAAATTTTGTATTGATGATGCTTTGTATTCTTCTAAATCAACCAGAAATTTACTCAGCTTTAAGGATATACGTTATAATGGTTATCATATTGAAACCAATAACGAATGCAGTAAAGAATTTCTTTATATTACTTCAATAGTATCGGGCCAGAAGCTCATATTAGAAAAACTGCATATTTTCTCTTCTGGGTTATATTATATTACAATGAGAACAATTTAAACAAATGTTGCAATACACCAGAAGTGTTCAGACCCAAAGGTTTTTATGCTTTAGTATGATCGTCTAGGTCATCCAAGATCAATAATGATGCGTCCAATTATTGAAAACTCTCACGGACATCCCTTAAAGAACCAGAAGATTCTTTTACCTAGTGATTATCCATGTAGTGCATGTTCTCAAGGTAAATTAATTACCAAACTATCACATTCAAAGATTGTTGTTGAGTGTCCATCTTTCTTAGAAAGAATTCAAGGTGATATATGTGGACCAATACACCCACCTTGTGGTCCATTCAAGTATTTTATGGTTTTAATTGATGCATCAACCAGATGGTCACATGTATGTTTACTTTTTACTAGAAATGTTGCATTTGCTAGGCTTCTTGCTCAAATAATTAGGTTGCGAGTACAATTTCCTGATTATCCAATTAGGAAAATTCGTTTAGATAATACTGGTAAATTCACATCTCAAGCTTTTGATGACTATTGCATGTCAATTGGAATTGATATTGAACATTTTGTTGCCCATACACATACTCAAAATGGTTTAGCTAAATCACTTATCAAGAGACTTCAAATTATTGCTCGACCTTTGCTTATGAAATCAAAATTACCAGTTTCTGTTTGGGGTCATGCTATTTTACATGCTGCATTATTAGTTCGTATTAGGCCAACTGCTTATCATAAATTTTCACCATTGCAACTTGTACTTGGCCAACAACCAAATATTTTTCACTTACGCACATTTGGTTGTGCTGTATATGTACCTATTGCACTCCCATAATGCACTAAGATAGGTCCTCAACGTAGACATGGAATTTATACGGGTTTTGATTCCCTATCTATCATTAGATATCTTGAACCTCTAACTGGTGATATTTTTAAGGCACATTTTGAAGATTGTCATTTTAATGAAATAATCTTCCCACCATTAGGGGGAGAAAAGTCGTTGCCTGAAGCACGGCGTGAGATTACTTGGAATGTTTCGACACTATCTCATCTTGATTCTCATACAAATCAATGTGAACTGAAAGTTCAAAGGATTATTCATTTGCAAGGAATTGCAAATCAATTACCGGATGTATTCACCGACAATAAGAAAATAGTGAAATCTCACATTCCAGCTGCTAATACTCCAGCACGGATTGAAGTCCCTATAGGACAACCAATTAATACAACAGCAAATAAATCAAAGCCACACCTGAAGCGTGGAAGACCTATCGGTGTTAAAGATAAAATTCCCCGAAAGAGAAAAGTACAAGAAAACAAGTTGCAGCTTATAAAGAGGCTATACCCAGGAAACAGGTCACAGAAATAATTGATCTATCCAAAACTTATGAATAAAAATCTCCTGAAAATAAATATCTTGAAGAGTTATCCCCTGAAGAGGATCAGGTACCTGAAAATAACGAGATCTCGATACATTATGTACATACAGGAGAAATATGGGATAGAAATAAAATTGTTGTCGACAACATATTTTCATATAAAGTTGCCCTTGATATTACCAGAAGTAATGATAATGAATATGAACCACAAACCGTTGATGAATGTCAACGTAGAAATGATTGACCAATGTGGAAAAAGGCGATTCAAGCAGAATTAAATTCACTAAGTAAACGTGAAGTTTTTGGACCTGTAGTCCGAACACCTAAAGGTGTAATGCCTGTTGGATACAAATGGGTATTTGTACGTAAACGAAATGAGAAAAATGAAATTATAAGGTACAAAGCGCGACTTGTAGCACAAGGTTTCTCACAGAGACTTGGTATTGATTATGAAGAAACATATGCTCCTGTTATGGATGCAATTACATTCAGATTTTTGATTAGTTTGGTAGCAAAAGAAAAATTGGATATGCAATTAATGGATGTTGTTACACCATATCTATATGGATCATTAGATAATGATATCAACATGAAAATCCCTGAAGGATATAAAATGCCTAAAACATATAATCCTACATCTCGAAGTATGTATTCTATCAAGCTACAAAGATCCTTATATGAGTTAAAGCAATCCGGACGCATGTGGTATAATCGCCTCAGTGAATATCTTTTGAAAGAAGGATTCGAGAATAATCCAATTTGTCCATGTGTTTTTATCAAAAAATCAGAATCCGAATTTGCTATTGTTACAGTATATGTTAATGATTTAAATCTTGTAGGGACTCCAGAAGAGTTAACAAAAATAGAAAATTGTTTAAAGAATGAATTTGAGATGAAAGATCTTGATAAGACAAAATTTTGTCTTGGCTTGCAAATTGAACATCTTCCAAATGGAATTCTTGTTCATCAATCAATATACACAGAAAAAGTCCTAAAGCAATTTTACATGGATAAAGCTCATCCTTTGAGCACTCCAATGATGGGTCGGTCACTTGATATCAAGAAAAATCCATTTTGACCACAAGAAGATGATGAAGAAACTCTTGGTCCTGAAGTACCATATCTTAGTACAATTGGTGCCTTCATGTATCTTGCAAATTACACACGACTTGATATAGCATTTGCAGTTAACTTACTAGCAAGGTATAGTTCTACACCAACTCGAAGACATTGGAATGGAATTAAGCATATTTTACGTTATCTTCGTGGAACTACTGATTTGGGATTATTTTATCCAAATGGATCAAAACCACAGTTAGTTGAATATGCTGATGCAGGTTATCTTTCTGATCCACACAAAGGCCGATCACAAACAGGATATTTATTTACTTATGGAAATACTGCTATTTCATGGAGATCTGTTAAGCAAACAATTTCTGCTACTTCCTCAAATCATGTAGAGATTATCGCAATTCATGAAGCGAGCCGTGAATGTATTTGGTTGAGATCGGTAATTCAACATATTCGTGAGAATTGTGGATTATCATCAACCATAAAAAGTCCAACGATATTATACGAAGATAATGCCGCTTGTATCACTCAAATGGGGGGAGGATATATCAAGGGTGATAGAAACAAGCATATTGCACCAAAATTCTTTTATACACATGAGCTCCAGAAGAGTGGTGATATTGATGTCAAGCAGATACGATCATGTGATAATTTGGCCGATATGTTCACTAAGCCATTACCAACTGCGAATTTTAAGAAGATGGTGCACAACATTGGTATGCATCGACTTAAGGATATTCGATATACTCATGAGGGGGAGTAAAGTTTCTAAAAGATGTGTGCTGATTGTACTCTTTTTCCTTCGCTAAGGTTTTTTCCCACTGGGTTTTCCTCTGCAAGGTTTTAATGAGGCAATCCTAAGGCACTAGAAGATATACAAGAATATTGTACTCTTTTTCCTTAGCCAAATTTTTTTCCCACAGGGTTTTTATTTGGCAAGGTTTTAACGAGGCATATTCTTAGAAAGTGGTCATCCAAGGGGGAGTGTTAGAAATAAAGTCTGATTGGAATGTGTAAAGTTTGGGCAATGAAAAGGTTATTTGGGATGTGTAAAGGCTGAAATGTATAAAGCTTATAGGGGAAATGAATGTCCATAATTGTACTCATCATTACAATCTTATCCCATAAACTCTACAAGCATTCTTAGGTCCTATATATATGTGGGATTTCTTTACTGTTATTGAACACATCTAAGAGAGATCAAAAGAATTGTGGATGACCACTTGAATATAAGAGTTTATCAATATATATTTCTTGTTCCTTTTACTTTGTTTTATATACATTTCCATCATTTTATAACAATTATAAATAGAAAATTGGAGGTGGGATGGGCTTAAAATAAATTCTTAGAATTTCAGTAGGGCATAATGCAAATCGAAGTTAAAATTTGATGCCTAGGTGGACATGCTACTCTTACTCAATTATTTTAATGGTAGAGCCAAATTACGACTCGTGAAAATAATTGGGCTTGTAGCCCTTATATCACTAATAAAATTAAAGGTAAATTGTAAAGTATACCTCTAAAATTTAGGATTGTTTAGATTCTATATCCTGAAATTTGAGAAATTGGATTTCACACTTTGAAATTTGATTCCATTTGTAAAACTCCACCCTCCATTTGTTTTGACCATTAAGTGACAAGCTATCGTGTTGATATGTATTTTATTTTGCCAAATCAGTGCTCTTTGTTTTAAGTGAAACAATGTTGTTTTTTAGAGGCTAATTTGGCAAATAAAAATAAAGATCAGCATGCCAACATGTTAGTTAACAACAAAAACTAACACAAGGTGGGGTTTTGCTAACAGAACCAAACTTTAGGTGTAAAATCCATGAAACCCTAAATTTTAAGGGTGTACTTTACAATTTACCCTTAATTTTATTAGTGATATAAAGGCTATAAGCCTAATTATTTTTACACTTCATATATATATATATATATATATTGGAGAGTGAGTCATAATTTGGCTCTACCATTGCAATCATTGAGTAAGAGTAGTATGTCCACCTAGGCATCAAATTTTAACTTCAATTTAGATTATGCCTAGGGGTACCAATGTTTGACCCAACCTGCGAACATGACATGAACACGACACGGGTTTTGTGGATTAGGATTGGGCCTTAGCAGGTTTGGATCATAAATGGGTCAACTCGAAAGCAACATGATAAGAAACGTGTCATAAGCAAGTTAACTCGCGTGACCCGTAATAGACACATTTGACATGCCAAATTATTTGTATTAACCTGAAATGACCCATTTAACACAACCCATTTAACTCGTATAACAAATAAATATTCATTTTATTTTAGATTTTTCAATACCTTTTATATCTAACCTATATTTTAAACTTAAAAAGAAAAGTGAATAATTACAAAAATTTACGAGTGATGTAATGGAAATTGAAACTTTATAAACCCAGTCATGATCAACTCCTCTAGGCTGTAAAGGTTGGAAGACAAAAATAATGTGTGTATATTATGAATAATTTCTGTACCAAAATATCTACAGAGGTGAGAAAATTAATAGGTTAACTCTAATGAACTTGGAAGCTTTGTAACAAAATATTGTGCATCCCTAGGGAACTATTTGTTTGCAGCGTTCAACTGTCCCAGCTTTTAAAGAATAGTGGATAGATACCAAAAACAATGTGTAACCTTGCACAACTTGCAGAAGGCTAGAAATACTAGCAATATATTTGTGCATACAGGTTGCATAAAGAAAGTTCCGTTCTTTCATGATTTACCAGCATTCTTCGCTTTCTCACTTTCTCAATATGAGTTCTTCTAGGAGTACAAACTTTGTGCCACCAATTTTGTCACGTCCCAGATTATAAGTGAGCATCCGATATCTATCACTTTTATATAATCCTACCAGGTTCACAGTTAGCCACATTAAAGTTGTAACATAAACTGTGGCGCAAAAGTTGTCCACGCATTCTCTCTCTCAACATAGCATATCTCACTTAGCATTAAACAACAATTGATAACCTATGCTGTGACTAAAATAGCACAATATTTAAAGGGAAAACCCAAAATGATCCAGCAAATATAATATTCTTAATTCAACAAACATCCTCGACACATGTCGGCTCAAATGATAACATTCTAAATGAGCATTAAAGCTAAATATTTAACTAGCAACTAAAATATCTGACAACATTGAAAATCCGAAGTTAAAGTTCCATCATAAAAATGCAAGCCTCCAGTCTATGAAAAATAACATTAGCTCCTTGAGAACCACCACTGCTATGCTTTTCACCGTTGGCCAGAATCAGGAGAACCATCTCCATAAGAGACCAGGCCCTTCTTCCCATCCGGGCTTCCAGATGATGACTTTGACCTGTCTTTGCTTGCCCGCCTAGGGGATTGGGAGTCCAAGGATGACCTTGATTCTGATGGGCTCCTGCTCCTAGAAGGTGATCTCCTCCTCTCAGCCCGTGGAGAGGCACGAGATCTGTATGGCTCAACTGGTGAACGGCTGCGGCTGTAACGCCGACTTCGGTAGGGTGGACTCCGTGATGCAGACCGTGTCCTACTTCTTCTGCTTCTGTATCTGCAAACAGGTCATGTAGAAGCCTACCGTAAGAGAACATTAATACCAAGAAAAGCCTGGAAGTGTTAAACATGGGAAATGAGAATGAGATACATATAAAGAAAAAGGGGAACTCAGCAGACTTTACACTTTTTGGCAGCATTTTTTCAACCTCCTAAAGGTGTCTAATCAAATAAATTTAAAAAAAAAAAAAAAAAAAAAAAAAAAAAATCTAAAAATCGACAGTCCTACCCTTACACCACCCCCCCCCCCCCCCAAAAAAAAAAAACAAAAGGGAAAAAAAAAAAGGCAATCAGGTCTTGTAAATAAAAAGTAATAGTTGAAACAAAACTGGCGACCACAAATGCGAGACCACAGACCTTGGAGGAGTTCTTCCTCTTGGTGGTGGGCTTCGAAAACGCCTAGGGGAATACCTTCTGTAACTTGAAAATCTAGGAAAGCAGGCATGAACAGTCAGTCATTGGCATTCAAGTCTGACAAACATTACATAATTATATTTTGAAGGTCAAAGCATTCACAACTAGTTGCTACTTACCTCTCACGATCACCTCTACCACCATAACGATAAGATCTCACAGGAGAAGCAGAGGGGGTTCTGTATCGTCGTGCATAAGAGTACCGATCACTAAAACCACGCCCCCTTCTGACACGCTTGGGTGATCCATCTTGGGAAACACTTCTCCTTCTAATGCGCTTGGGTGATCCATCTGGGGAAACACTTCTTGATAAACTCCTTCCTCGGTCAGGAGGTGACCTAGCTCTACGTGCAAGGTTAGGGCTCCTAGAATAACTGCGACGATTATTTCTGCTTGGAGCCCTCATTGGACTTCGGCTAATTCTCCTAGAAGGGGCCCTACCTGAGCTTCTGCTTGTACTTCTTGGAGATCTGACTGGGCTTCCACTTATGCTTCTTCTAGAAACTCTTACAGGGCTTCTGCTAATTGATTTTCGTGATGAGGTTCTTGGTGGGCTCCTACTTGGGCTCCTTCCTGCCAGTGACCTTACTGGGCTTCCACTAACAATTCTTCGAGACCGGGCCCCCACTGGGCTCCTAATGATACTTCTCCCCTTCCAGCTCCTTGCAGGACTTTGGCCGACACTTCTAACTGGGCTCAGACTGCTGTCACTTCTAACAGGACTTCTAGCAGGACTCCTGCTGATACTCCTCCCTGGAGCAAGTGGGGGGCTTCTACTACGACTCAGGCTTCTGCTCAGCCTCCGTTTTGGACTAACACTTGGACTCTTGCTCAGACTCCTGGGACTAATGCTCATACTCTTACTCATGGTCCTCTTAGGACTTATGCTTCGGCTCCTGCTCATCAACTTTTAATAAAATACCAGATCTTGAACAATCGATAAGCAAAAAGAATAACTGAGGTGTGACAAGAATGGAGAGTAGACCTAGATTTGCCAGGGTGATCATCTACTACGTCAGGTTGTCTATCTTCGCTTCTGTCAGATTTAGTGTCTTGTTCGATGCCATTGCTTCTCTGCTCTCCATTCTCCTTGGGGGATTTTCCCTCTTCCTTTTCAAGCAAGATGGCTTCGTCCCTCTTTTTGCGACGGCTGGGAGCAACTTCTTTCGTGGCCAAGGGAAGCTGTTCTGGAGCTGCATAATATTAAAACAAAGCAGCAACACAAAACATGAATCACAAAGTGATAAAATGATTCACAACTTTAAATTAGAGAAATACAGTTATCATTTTGAAACAAAACCAAGTATAATACAGCTAATACTATAGGGAGGGAATTTTCCTCAAGAATATGAAACAAAAAATAATAGCACAATGAAGTTAAATCTAACCAGTATTCTGAGAACGGTCTTTCCGCTTTGGATCTTTTCCAGGAACATCCAGGTCATCACTATCAGAGCCGCTTTCACTTTCACTTTCAGTATCTGTAGAACCATCTGATGCTCTACAGAACAGAAAGTCAGAATTTAGCAGTGTCAATCGGAAGATGTTATACACAAACATGAAACACAATGCTTAGGTTTCACATATGGCAGCAACCACAAACATCTATGTTACACATTCCCAGCTCCAAAATGCATCTCAATCATCCATGCCCCACATAAATAATAACCAAGTGATTTCTTATCATTACAATACACATAAACATTAAGCAGAAGACAACAGGAATATTATGTCACATTCTTTAATTCAAGCTCCCCTCTCTTCCCCCCACCCCCCAAGCCCTTTTTTTTGAGGTGTTTGTGTGGGTACCATTTGGGTTAAGAGCCAGAAAATCTAAGATATTATTATACTATTAGCAAACTAAACACACACAAAATAATGATGAGAAGAAATGGACATGTTACAACTGGATTAAACCATGACAAACAATACACATTATTTTCCCAATAAGTCACAATTCACAGGTATTTAAAATTTAAAGATTTCATGCACACAACCTTTTTGATCTGCGCTTGGATCTTTTATCACGCCTCTTTCGCCTTTTGTCACGTCGTTTATCCCTTCTTTTTCCCCGTCTGTATTTGTCTCTTTTCGAAGATCTCTTTCTCTTCTTACGCCTTTCATCACTTGAATAACTAGTGTCAGATAATGAGGACGAATCCAAGTCTGAATCACTATCAGATTCAGATGTTTCCAAATCAGTATCTGAGGAACTCTCAGATTCAGATGAATAGTATCTTCTTCTCCTTTTCCTTCTATCTCTAGATGATTTCTTGTGTTTTCCTTTCCGCCGTGCTTCATGATTATTTGCATCCAAAGATGCGTCCTTCCCAATTTTCAATTTATATGCTTTTTTCTTGTCTGCACAAAGAATAACCAAAAGGCTATCATTCACAGAGAGAATTTCTCACAAAACTAGGAGCTGATAAGTACAGAAAATAAAATATGTATGCCTACAGCATTGAAAAATTAAATGCCATCCATTATAAAAAATTTAAATAAAAATACCCTCTCTGTTCAAAATTGAGAGTCCCCTCTTTCTTTTTTGGGATGCCCCAAAATGTGGCCCTCTTGATTAGTCAAATATAAAAAACTTTTTAAGTTTCTAAAGTAACCCTTTGGAGAGAAAATTTGAAATTTATTAGATTTTGAGGATAATCCTGACCATTGTCGCCTTTACCAAGGAAGAGTTGAATTCTCCCAATGGGACTCTCAACTTGTAACAGAAGAAGTATTTCGTTTAACAGTTTGTAAATAAAACTAGGATATTGTAGCTCCATGATTCTTACTGTCATTTAGTTCACCACAATTGATGATTTTAACTGTCACTGTTGGACTCCCATCTTCATCACCCACGTTTTCAATTTTTGTGAGTAATTCATGCCCATGAACAAGCTTCCCAAAGACAACGTGCTTCCTGTCAATATAAGAAAAGGCTGCTGAACATACCAAAGAGTGTACACACAAGAAATAACTTAAAGAAGTATCATGAATTTTAAATTTTAACACAGGTCGCCATTCGGTTCAGCTTGTGTTCATCCTAAAAGAGAATGTACAGCTTTCAAAGCTTCATTTTTTCTATAGGTATAGTTGCACTTTTGCCTAACTTATATTTTGATGTAAGGCATGTATAGGAGCCTATTTTCATCATTTGTTAATTATTTATATTTTCATATAATTTTTGTATTTTTTGGATTTGGGAATTTATTTCCATGATTTCAGGTGTTTTCAAAACTCTCCTAGTCAAATTAAAGTCTTATTATGGTGCTATATCAATTGGTACTATATCAATTAGAATCTGTTCAACAATATTTTTACTTAAAAAATAAATTTTATTGAGCCTTTACATAGGCTTGCAATCCATATAACGAAAATAACAATTCATCCTCAATAAAATTTGGGGTTTTTTTTATTTATGGCGGACTCCAAAGTTTTTCCTTATGGATTCAAGAAGCTCTATATGGATTCTGTTTGTTTCACTGTAAAATGAAAGCATTTTACATTTGAAAACATGTTCAGTCAAAACATTTTCAGGTGTTTGGTGTGACAATTTTTCACGCACAAACCACCAAAACTGGTGCCTCCCAGACGCCAGACCAGAAGCCCATCCATGAGATGGGGGGAAGCCACTATGTTTTTGTAAAATGTTTTACCAAGTTTTTTTGATAGAACGTTTTACAAAATTTTAGGAATGAATTTATGGTCAATGGCAAACATTTTCAGGTTTGACCAATTTTTACAATGAATCAAACACGATAAAATGCTAAAAATGTTTTTAGGAAAATATTTTACAACAAAACAAACAAAGCATAGTCCTTTCATGCTTTTTGTTTCAAAACTCATTAGCACCGTGAAAATGGAAAAAAAGGCAACAACAAATGTAACCACCCTATTGACAATGATCATGGGGTTTCAAGGCCTCAGGAAAGTGATTCAAATTCATGGTGAGGGAATGGAAATGACTTGTGGACTCCATGAGATTCACAACATGCTCATTGATCTTGAAGATAGCAGTGATATTTATGTCAAAGATTACACTCGTTGTTGACTTGTCAATTGACAGGTTTTAATTTTAATGATATTCCACTGGCAAATCATATAAAGAAGAGTTCATAGATTGAATCTTAAGATCAGATCTTGAAAATTATTTTGCTTAAGCAAATATCCAAGAAGATTTCAAGGTGCAGCTTGTATTGAGCGATGCAGCAAATTGGTGGAATGATATAGAGAAATTCCAAATGCAAAGGGGAAGCCTAAAATTTCTTCACAGCCAAGAATGAAAAAATGATGGTAAATTTTTTCTTTCCTAGTGATTTTGAAGAATATTGTTTCATATGGATCTAAATTGTAAAAGATTAAATTCATATAGTATGGATAATAATTTTGTCTTCCAAGTATCAAGTGGAGCTAGGTTTAGAGTTCAGTAACTTCAAAACAAATTTTGAAGAAAACATCAAAGATGTTTTTTTACAAGTAAAAATTATCAAAGATGTTGACCCCACAAATTAAGATTGAAGACAGAGATAATTTTTTGCAAGAAGTTGCAAAGGCTAAACAATATATGTGTGTATATATATATATATATATATATATATATGGCGTTGATTGAGGAGAACAGGAAAAAAAATCATGTTACAAAGATTATTAGAAATTTTGTGGAAGGTTTAAATAAAGTTATTATGAGTTTTGAGCCAATAACCCTCAAATCTCAAGATCTTATTGAGAATATATCAATGTCCATTGATTTTCTGGAGTTAGAAGATTTTAATTGCCTTCAATACTTTATAGAAGAGATTTTATTGCAAATCAATTGAAGAGTGAAAAGAAGAAATTTTGGGTTATACAAATTGTGGAAAAAAAAATTCAAACAGGTTTTATAGATGGTCAAATATGCTTCTTTCCATTTTTAGCAGAAAATTTCAATTTTTAGATGAGAACTCAAAGTCAAGTTTCATTCAAGTAGAAGGTTCTAATGTAGGACAACATATATTTTAGGATTTTCCTAGTCAAATTAAAGTCCTATAATGGTACCATACCAATTAGAATCTATTTAGGAATATTTTACTTGAAAGAAAAGTTTCTTTGAGCCTTTTAATAGGCTTGCAATCTGTAGAACGAAAATAACAATTTATTTTAGATAAAATTGAGGTTTTCTTTATTTTAGGCAGATTCCAAAGTTCTTCCTTTTGGATTCAAAGAGAAATTATGGATTTAAGAATTTACGTTTAGCTTGAACATGATCTAGGCCTTTCACACTTTACATTCTGAATCACATTTTAAGCAAAATAAACCAATAAAGATATGCTATACCGAACGCACACTAGCACTAAAATCATCTGTCTAACAATAAAGCAGATTAGACATCCCTCTCACCATTTAAAAAATTAAAATTAAAAAAAGAAAAAGAAAAAGATAAGACAAACCTGTCAAGATGATGATTGGCCTCAAAGGTGACAATGAAATGAGAACCTAAAGTATCTCGATCAGCAATTGCCATTGATAAGAGACCAGGTCCATCATGCTTGAGGCTGGGTGACTCATCTGAAAAAACATGACAAGCAATTGTTACACATCACAATTGCAAGACCAAGAAACATTACAGCTTGCATAATCAATCTATTGAAGACAAAGAACCAACATATATAATGCATCACAATTCTTCATTAATCTGCACATATCAAAATAGATACATGCAGAACTAATAAGTGCCTTTTTCAAATAAAAGATATATTGAAACAAAAACATACTGCATCACATATTAACTACATAACCAATTCCCGGCATTGAACAAGATAGAGAACTTACAATGACCTGAAAAGAAAAAAAAAAGTATGAAAAACATGGAGTTGCATTGATTGAATTCCAATTCTCACTCATTATTCCTTTTTTTTTCTTTTGGTTTTTGGCAATCTTTTTTTATATGAATACAAAAATCCATTACATCTTTCAGAAATTAAAAACATGTTAAAGCTATATTTCTTAACAGGCAAGTTACACCTCAATGGGCCCTTAACCCACAAGCTCCCGGAAGATGTGTCATTTGAGTTATTGGTCATGCTAAAGGTAGAAAAAAAACAAACAAACAAAATATTTTGTAGTGGAGACTGAAACAAACTGACAACCAATACTGCTAAAAGCTTTTTGAATAAATAAAATTTACAATTACTGTTCTAATACAAAACTAAACTTCTCACACCCAATAAGTAGGAAAATTAATACAATAAAAAATAACATAAAAAGGGCACTAATGCATATTGCAAGCCTATGATTTAATATACTGACATCCAAACGAGGCAAATAAAACACCTTGCCATGAAGCTAGACAACCAAGCATTTTACACCCTTATCCCATAGAGATTGTCCACCTTCCATTGTAGTATTCCCATAACGTCTGTCAATTTATGAAAAAATGATGTATGGATAAGAACTCCTAAATCTCTTGCAATCATGTTTTAAAGACTTTAGGAACTATTGTCTATGTTTAAATGCTAAACTGGATGGGTAGCAATGGAAAAATCAAACCTGAACAGTAAGTGTTAAAGTGTTCCTATCATCTCCACAAAATATTGACTTTTTAAAAAGTAAACATGGCACTTGATTTATTTGTTGACACTCACAGTAAAGGACCATCAAACTGAAAATTATATTTGTAAACATGTAACAGGTTCAGCTATCCAATTTTTGAATGGTAAATATGATTTCTACTTCAGATCAATATAAATAGCTTGATAAGATATTGAAAAATCTTTCTTCATTGTCCTTCAGAGTTCCCATTTCTCAAAAACCCAATCCATAATTTTGGACTCAAAAGAGGTTTGAGATAGAAAGAGATAGGTATAGCACTCTAACCTGGAAACTCTTCCCCGTATATGCTTTCTCCACCGGTACCTATGAAAGGAGAATTAAATTTCAAAGTCCAGAAAAGAAAAAGGTTCCATCTTATATTGTCAAATATTTTTGGACAAAGATTAAAACCATACCCAAAATATTGCATTTCTTGGGTTACTTAACAGATCAACCAAGAATAAGGACATTGAAAACATAAACTTTGGCCACTTCCAGGGAAATAAAGACAAAAGATTATTGAACAGTGAGTAGAACTCACAATGAAGCACAGCCTTTTAAGTTCAACTACTTTTTTTATTTTGGAGAAAGAGGGGGGGGTGGGGGGTAAGAGAAATTTTGCAACTTCAGGAAACTGTAATCTTCTTCTGTTCTTCCCCACTTTTGGAAAGGCCAGATTCAACCATACATCAATTGATGTCAAATTCCCACCAAACCAACTTGTTGCCAAACCAAAAAAATAAATGTATGACAAGAGAGGAATTAACTCATTAACATGTGGTTGATGATAGCCTGACATCTTGTATCCCAACTCCCTCCTCCTCCCAAGTCCAACATCTTCATACCAGTAACATAGAGTCACCTTTGACCCTTTAGCTTCAAATAGGACTATTCCCAACAATAGGAAACCAAAAATGCAACCAGCAATACTATTAGTTCAAACTAGCGTGTTTGGCTAGGCTTATATCTTGGAGAGCTTATTTGCTTTAATATGAGTTAGAAAATGGCTTTGAGACATTTGGAACAGAAAATTTTTTAGCTTTTGAAAAAGCTGTACCTAAAACAGGTGAATTCAAAAAAAGTTGTACTTTGAAAAATTATAACTTGTTACCAAACCGGCACTAGCTTGCTTTAAGAAAATAAGCCAACTAATATGCTTCAAGTCATTTACTAGTTTCTACCTTAAGTTTAAGCACATAAGATAACAACACACACAGCAAAGAAAGTGCGAAGAAGGCCATTAGAAAGGACGCATTGACAATGTAACGACAACACAAACAAAACATGGTCTGCATTCATTGCCCCATATATACACCATGTCAGGCAAGTTTAGTTCAATAATACAGCTCTTTCGAACTCATTCCTTAATGAAAAGTCACCATCCTTGGACAGAAACCCCCACAGATGAGTTTTCCTGACTAGGGAAGACACCCCCTCCCCACCCCCACCCCCCAAAAATAAAAAAATTCTAAAAACAGGTGATAAACAATTTACTCAATGGGAACAAATATTACAAAAGAATTGCAACCTCAAAACATTTTGTGGGATGAGAGATGAAAGGAAATAGCTTTAGAAGTGATACATACCATCTCGTTTAACAAAATCACCACCCTGCAAAATAAACACAGGCTATTAATCCACTATTAAGCTTAAAGAAGTGTACAATTTTTGGTTGGACATGGTGAAGCTTAGTAAAATTTTGAGGATGGACAACTTAGTAAGTACAACCTTAAAACTATATCACAAGAAAAGCAGGCGTGACCATCAGCCCTGTATCCTACAGCATGAACAAGGGTAACTGACTAAAAGACACACACTTCTAAGTCATGTTCAACCAGAAACTTAGCACAGAAGCAAAATCAAAATTAAGCTATAGAAGAAATTGCCAAAATGTCAATTAGAACCAAAAAAAAAAAAAAAAACATACCTGTGCGAAGGAACCTCTGATGATGCGATGGAAAAAGGATCCTTTGTAGTGCAGTGGTCTTCCAGTTTTAGGACCAATCCCCTTTTCTCCTGAAAATTGAAGGAAAGATTAAGAATGATTTAAAGAAATAAGAAAACTACCTCACTGATATAAACTGAACTTCCTGACATACAGTGCAAAAGATAATAAGTGCAATATCATAAGCAAACATGAAGGCTACATATTAATGTATGTTTGCATAATTTTTCATAATAAGGAGGAAATAATAAGACCAAATGCATGGTAAAAATTTATGATGCTACATTAACAAAATATAGGTCAACAATAAGACAAGGTACCCATGAGAAGAGTTACTAAGTAACGAAATTTTATAACTGAACAAGAATGTAATATCACCTGTACAAAGCGCACGGAAATTTTCTGCAATCTTAGGAGCAACATCTGGGAAAAGCTGTAGAACCAAAGACGACCAACAAATAAATTATTTTTTCTCTTCCATTAGGGAAGGGAGCAAGTCACACTAAAAAAGCAACAAAAGTAAACAACAAATTTGGCACCATTTATTACATATGCAACAGACACTTAGTTTACAGATTCAAAAATAACAATACCTCAAAAACCAATCTTTCAGCAGGATCTCCATCAATGGACACATCCATAAAAACCAATGGGTTTTTCTTCTTTGCCATCTTCTTCATTTTTCAGTATTGAAACTCAAGCCAGCACAACCATTAATCTGCTGGTGTGATTACAAGTCAGTCAACAACTACTACCAAACCATAATAGCAGACGCTTAAAAAAATCACCATTATGATAATCACCACTCAAACAATTAACTAATGAGACCAAAATTTAACAAAATAAGTTCTCAAAGCCACATAGATTCACAAGTATGATATAACATGCAGTACTGTATACTTATAAAAAAAATAACATGCAGTACCTGTATGCACATACATGTCATCTCTAAGGATATGTCACAGATACGTTCCAAAATATGGGATCAAGAGCACTTACGGGAAACACTCCCACTGTGTCAGAAATAAACACTCCCACAGTGTCAGGGATAATCTACAAGACCATAATAACATTTACAAGTTGTTCCTATGTTGAAACTAAATTATTTATCAAAACACTTTATGTATACAACAATCAGGCCTTAGTCCCAAATTTTTTCAACGTTGGCAATGCGTATGACCTTAGTGATAATATTTTGTTTTAACACTAGAGAAACATTGGAAGTAAAGGTGAATATGACCCTATTAGCAACTACCGTGAAAAAGAATTCAATCCAGAGAACAGAGTCGCACTAACGGTACTGCTGCACCCAATTTACTAAATTTTAAACCAATCCCTTTTATAGACTAACCACACGTTCACATGATATGGTAAACACACGTACAATGGGAAGGAAAACAAAAATGAAAACCTAGTTAATATACTAATGAAAAACACAATTTTGATAAATGCTGCAAACAAGCACTGAATACACAATTCTCAAATACTACTCACTGTTTTATCAAATAAAGCACATTTAGTCTTCTCGATACAGATTCTAATTCTAATTTAAATCCTTTCTACATTCTCTAATTTTTCCTATTTATTTGTTAATATCTATTAAATATGTGTCATCTATAAATATCCTTTGATAAACTTTTCCAGGCATCACGTGGGTTGGCGACTGGTATAAAAAACCCAATACCCACAAGCAAAAACCAAACAAATTAACAACAAAATTATACATAGAAAGCTAATTCTCCGAGAAAGATAAAATATTTTATAAAAAATTAAACTACTCCGTGCATAGATCCACACCTAAACTTTACAACTATACCCTAGAAATTAATTAACAAACTTTAACAGTGAAAACACAGTAAATTCAAAGCGATTTGAAATAAAAATTTCACAATCGCGGTTAATAAAGATGCAAACCTTAAACCCTAGCTGAAATTTCACAAACCCTTGAATAAACGCATAAAATAGCATTGCAGATAGATGATAATTATAGCATCAAAACCGAACTGAAATTACAATTGCTTAAAATGGCTTAGTGATTCGAATATGTATCATATTTATGCACACAAATTCAATATAAAAATTCATTTCTAAAAATTAAAAATTAAAAATAAAATAAATAAATAAGACAGGGTTTGGGAAAAGATTAAGGTATTGGAGGATCAAAGGCATAAGCAAAAGAAATTGCGGGGAAGAGAAGAGTAGAGAGAAACCCTAGAGAGAGCACCTGAGAGACGCAGAACCACAGAAACGTGACGACGAGATTGGAGAGAGAGACACAGCTGGGTAGCTGATTAGAGCTGAAACCTAAACTTTATATATATGAGGAGCGTACTGCTTCTACAGGACCCTCAGGAAGTTACTGGACTGTCCCTCTCTTTTCTTTTCTTTTTTTTTCTTTTTTTTTAATAGAAAATTTAACCTTTTATGTCATAAGAGCATTCGCACAAGTGGTTGTAAAATTTTAGCTATTTAATTACACAAAAAGTCACTTTATCTATTTTACCTACATACATGCTACAGCAGTAGATTTATTTTAGTTTTTAACACAATAAATAATATACACATTACAATAAAATAATATAAACACTACAATAAAATAATATATCCTGCTACCAAAAAACAACCACAGCACCAACCACAACCACTATCAGCCACATCCACACCCACAACCACCACCACCACCAGCAACAATTCACAACAGACAAAAAAAAAAAAAAAAACCCAAATCTCCAATTTTTTTCTTCAACTCAGACTAAACAAAATAAAAAATCACGAGAAACCCACCCGATCGGTGAGCAAGCACTCCGATCGGCGTCAACAATCACGGTTGATCGGCGACAACACCCACACCCACCACCACGAAACCCACCCGAGCCACCCACTGATGCCGACGAACCCAGCCACCCACCGACGCCAATCTACCCACACAACCACAACCACCACCACACCACAACCCACAGCAGAGAAAAAAAAAAAAAAAAACCAAATAAGGCGCGAGATGGGTTGGCGGGGTGGAACAAGGCCGGGGTCTGCGGTGTGGATCGACGGCGAGGTTTGCGGCGTGGATCGGCGACGAGGTCTGCGGCGTGGATCAATGGCATGGAGCTGGGCTGGCAGCAGTGAGATGAAGTTGAGAGAGAGCTGAGAGAGGTGAGAGTTGAGAGAGGTGAGAGTTGACACAGAGAGAGGCAATATTTTAATGCGGCCAGAATAAAAAATTAAATTTTTTTTTAGCTCTAAGCTACAATGCACATCTATCTATAGATGTGCACTGTAGCAAATCATCTAAAAAAAATAACTATAGCTCCACTGCTGGAGCAAGTTTTTTGTGTGTGAGGAGCCAAAATATACCAATATAGTTTTTTAGCACCACTGCTGCGAATGCTCTAACATTTTTGCTATTATAAACATGGGAGAATGTAAGCAATGTAAAAAAATAATGGATTTACTCAAAAGTGATCGGTTTTTTATCAAACTAGTATTATAACTGTGCGATGTACTGTTAATAAAAAAATTATATATAAATTTTTAATTTTTTTTTTTGATAATATAATCAAATCTAATAGCAAATACAAATAGTAAAAATATTTTTTTAAATTAAGTTACATGGAAAATGTATATTATGTAAGTTTTTTAAAAAAAAATAAAAAAGATATTATGAAATATTTTTAAAAGTTATGGCAAGTTTTAAATTTCAAAAAGCTCTTAGTAGTAAAATTGTAATTAATTTTGACAACTTATTTTACTATTTAGCTTATTGTAGCGGGCATTTTTTGTTATATTGGATTGGGCTGCCTCCTGCGGTACTATGCCCAAATATTTTGAGTGAGGAAGTTGAGACCGGTCCAACTGCAACTTAACTTGGTCTGGCTTATGTGCAAATTATGTCTTGTCTACCAGAAATATGCTTATGGCAGACAGAGCTATTCTAGATGAGTTATGGCAAGCAGACATGATAATAAAACAAAAAGAGAATACTTCGGCTTCTCAATTAAAGTAAACAATTAATCCTTAATTAAAAGAGATAATCACAATAATGACAATTACTTTTAATAAAGAAAGCAAGTTAATAAGTGGTCAGCACATGGGTCAATCAAGAAAAGAATGAAATCAAAGCAACTCCAGTCCGCAGGACTAAGGCCAGAGAAGGAAGAACGCTTATTCTCAACGCAATCAACCTCCCAAGGAAAATCTTGCCGTGGAAGTTAATTACTTTGAGAGAAATGGATCTGAATGGTTGGTGCCCGGAGGAAAACCCCTTTGTTTGCTTTTGGGTGGTACATCCCAGTAGGACGTACCCCCCAAAAGAGTTTGAGCAGGGACCGCAAAATAGGTTTTCCCCTCTCCCCATCGCCAAACCATGCCATCTTACCTCTGACCCATGACCCCACTATGTCCCATATTGGCTGGGTACAGGCTGGTGGTGCCTAGGCCTTATGCGTGCTTCTCTTTCATGTATGTCCAAAATCTGTCTGCTGCTCATGCGTTCGCCGCGGTCTAGAGGCTTGCCTGCACAATCTACCGTCCTTCTTTGACCTTTTATGTGGATTGCTTTATTAATTTCTGCTCCCCTTAGGCGCTGGGCTTTACTTGATGTTGGGCTTTGCCTTCTTTCAGTCTATTCTTTGATTGCCATCATTTCCTGCCATGCTACTCTATCATTCCTGCTGCCATGATTCAATCATGCTGGACCTCTTTAGGCCTGCCGTTTATTCTTTCCCCAGTGGCTTAGCATGGCCATTAGTTTTCTTACTTATAGGCTCCTGTGTCCCTTTTGTTTTCTCTTGAGCGTTCTTGGCCTATTTTCTTAACTCTGCATTCCCATGGGTTTTTACTAACTCCATTGGGTTTTCCCGACCCAATTACCTTATCCTCATCCTTGGGGTTCATGGGCTTGCCATTAACCCCTTACTTTCTTTACTTGCATTACTTTGAGCCTGTCATAGCCCATTCTCACTTTTCTACATCATATACTGTCCATGGATTTGCTATTTCTCTCTTTCCAGACTCCTTTAAGCCCATTTGCTTCCTCAAGACTCATTTATTTATTTTATGGACCTCTGATCCATTATTCTTGCCGCTTGGGCTTAATTGTTTTTTCTATCTATTTACCAACTCCTTTCCTATCCATATATTTGAGCTCCTTTCTCACTTGTCTTCCAAAATGACCATCAACATTTAGCCCCTTGAACATATGAAGCGTTCCTACGGTTCATATGTGAATAAGAAAAAGACTTTCCTGCCCTTTCTACCTCTCTTCCTTCTTTTCTTCGCAGGCTATTTTAAATAGTGGACCCTACCTCATACATGTATAAGTATTTATTTATATATATATTTTCCTTTTCTTGCAGCAAACAGTATTGTCTTTTCGAATTTCCTAGATTGGCAGTTATTTTAAAACATAGTCGCTGTTTCATTAATTTCATTCTCTTCTTGATGGTTAACCCATCGCCTCCCTTCATGCTGATATTAATGACCTTGGTATTTAAGAGAGAGTCCCTTTGCAATCCAAACATAAACTCCTTCTTTTCCAAAATACTCTATCCATTTCCCTTCCTTCACCGTTTTCTTCTTCTCAAACACTCATACCCATTTTACTTTGATCAAGTCCTCATACTATGGTGCCGGTGAAAAGCCAAGGCTTTTCCCGCCGTAAAGGGAAAAAGGCCATTTCCGATCCTCCCACCGCACAGGAAATAAGTGAAGAGGCCGTGTACTCCGAGTCGGACCATTCCGACGAGGAAGAGGTGCAGCGCGACCCAAACAGTGAATGCACCCCTCTAATCGACCCTTGGTACGATGTCCATCCTTATTTCCCCAAGATTCCTGGTGATTATGCGCCGTTGCCGTTGGGCCGCGTGTGGGTCGCTCTTTGTCAGTGAAACCCCGATGTTTCTTGGGCCCCGTTGACCTTTTCGATCCCCGATTTAGTCATTCGCCAAGGCATTTCACTCCCTGTGCCTATCCATTTCAAATTTGGGTCTGGTACTGCCTTGGGTTGGAGGGAATGGGTAGATAACGAGTTGTCTAATACGGGCTTCATATGTTTATTGCAACAGACCAGTGTTTTGAAGGCCATCGTTTCATCCCGCTGCTTATCCAACTTCTGAGACATTTATAACCTCCGTCACTTGGTCCGGCGGTGGTGTACCACCACCCATACCTTCTTCTTTTCCTGTGGCGAACTCACCGTGACCCTTGAAGACATAGCCAACCAGTTACTCTTGCCGGTCCTTGGCGACGTTGATCCTGCCACTCTAGAACTTTCTCCGGAGGAAGAGGCCATAGAGGCTGAGTTGAAGAAAATGATGACCGGAAATGCCAAGTTATCGTATTAGGTTAGTTCTTCTTCTAAATTCTCCGTGACCGCCCGTCGTGCGACTTTTGTTGCATTTTGGCTTTGTAAATTTGTTTTCGGCTCTCACCCCCATTATGTCGTAAAGCCTTTGTATTTCCGTTTGGCTATCAAGATATCTGCCGGGGTGAGTTTGCCATTGGCTCCTATGTTCTTGGGGCATTTATATGTCCAATTAGATATCCTGCGGAGTGATGAGAGTCAGGCTGGCTCCTGCCATATAGTCACCTTATCTATTCATAGCACTATCCTCCAGCAGTTGTTATTTGAGCGTTGTGCCCAGCACATGGCGAAGTGCAAGCCTGTTCGTTTTGCTAAAGAGAAGTACCAATCATGCCCGAGAGTAATTACTGATTTCTGCGGCAAATTTGAGTTCGATTTTCCACTGGCTTTCCGTTGGTCCGGTTTGAAACCTATTGATTATTCTGTTGTCGAGTCTTTTGATGAAGGTGTTGGTTTTTCTTGAAGAGCTTACAGAAATTTGGGTACGGGTTATACGTGTATAGATTTTGCAATGGGTTTGTTTGTTGATATTGTTGGGACAACCACTCCTTTGGCCGGTTTTGATGAGACAAGGATCACTTATTTGGCAACCACCAATGCCGGATGGTTGCCTTACTTGGTCGACAAAGGCATTAGGTTTGTTCATTATCCTGCCAACCGGGTGAAAAGGTAGTTTGGGCTGGATCAGGACATTCCTGATGACCTTTCCTATCTTATGGAGTCCCCTACTTTGGTTCGACCTTTTTTGCGGCATACCGCCTTCGAATTTTGGAGACAACGTTTTAGTACAGTTATAGTTCCTAGCTCACTGAGGGAGGGCCTTTGCACCCCTACCATGCATGGATACTAGCAGGCTGTAATGACTTCGTTTGAGCAAGAGTTGACAGGTAGTCGTGATTTCTCCCTCATTCCTCTTGATGGGCTCAGTATGGTTATATCGGCTAATCCTCGATTGCTCCTGCCCTCCAAGTCTGTGTTAGCTTATGCTAGGAAATAGAACCAGTCTACCATCTTTGAATGGGATGAGAAGAAAAGAGGGTGGTATTGGCACACAGGTGATTATCCTCCAGGTTGGGAGAAGAAAGTTAAAGTGACGAATGCTCCTGCGTCGGTCAAGAAGGGTCTTGCCAAGCTTAAATTCGCAAGTAAGCCCAAACTTGCCACCCCACGGCCACCTGCGGATGCTCCCCTTTCCAGCAGGACACGAGGCAGTAAAAGAAAGACAACTCTTCACCGTGCGTTTGCTATTGAGCGAAGAGTACGTCATCTTTAATTTTGCTCTGTCCTTTGCATATATATATTTTTTGACTTCCCATGTGGCTAACTCTGACATGCTTGCTGACTTTTTTTTTTTTTTTTTTTTTACTTTGTCTCTTGTTCTCCCTTTTTTTTTTTTTTTTTTTTTGTTGCAGTCTAAGCACAGGAGGATACATCTGTCACCCATCCCATACTGCTTGATGAGCCTGAATTCGAAGTACATCCCCCCCTCCTTTTTTTCTTTTCTTTCTTTGCATGTATTTCATCTGCCATATGCTTTTGTTTACCTCATCCATCCAGAGGTTTCTTTGATATTCATATCCCTTTTTTTTTGTCTTCTAGGATGAGCCTGAGACTCTCTCTGTATACCACCCCACAGCCGAGGAGCTTTCTACCTCCATGGATGTACCTATGGGAGGCTTTTTTGATGGGGCTGACATAGCGTTTGCAACACCTGCCCTTTCTACTACTATGCATGGAGTTCCTGCTGAGGCTCCCACTCCTCCCACTAGTTCGGTACCCATAAATGAGGGTACTCATATTGGGAAGGTTGGTGAGGCCACTCCCATTCCTGCCAAGACACCTGTTCCCCAAGAAGAGATCACCCTTCCTGCTGCTGTTCAGACCAAGGTTACTCCTCCTGTCACACCCTTTGTTATCTCCATCAGTGACCCCTTCGCAGCTCTATCTCAAGCTGTGAAGGATGGTTCTTCTTTGGTAGTAACCCCTTCCTCCATTCCTAGCTCTGCTACACATGGGCCTGATGCGAACTTGTCCTCTGAGGGCTCTGAGGACATTCTTGAGGATCCCGAAGATGAGCTTGTCCTGAAGAAGAGGATTTCTGACTCTGACGAATAGGAGAGTGTTGCCTCAGAGACCGAGTTCATGAGTATATAATCCCTTCCCCTCTTTTTATTTTTTATTTTTTTTTTATTTTTTATCTTGTTAAGTTTCACTTTGCCTTATTCATATGTATTTGTGTTACTCCTCTGCCACGGTCTCCCTTTATTTGTATGTCCATTTCCCTGTTTGCATAGACCTTTAAGGGGCTAGGAGTTGCAGCAAACATAGGCACATCCTCAGCCGCTCCTCCTACCACACCTATAACACCTGTTTCTACCATTCCCATAGTGCCTGTTTCTGCCGTACCTTTTGTGTCCGTTTCAGCCGTTCCCACAGCCCCCATTCTTACAAGTCCTAGTGAGTTTTCTTCCCCTTTTCTCCTTCTTTATTTCTTCTTTATGATTTTGTCCCTTTTAGATCACAGCTTCTCATTTCATGCATTGTGCTTTCTTGATAGGTCCACTCCCTACTGCTCATTCTCAGTTTGAGGTGGGCAGAAGTTATGCCACAATTTCAGATCTTGTGGGTGAGGCTGCAACCTTCTTTTTACGCTTTGATCAGCCGGAGGTCAATGAGCTCGATCTTGTAGACTTTTGGGGTTTTGGGCCTCCCTATGTAGACTTCCATGGTTTCAGGATTCCCGAGGATTGTGCTTTTCACTTGGTGGCAGTCTACAGTAGCCGTGGTGACTTTATGCAGGGATTCCGTCTTGGCCGTTCTATCAGAGAGTACTTCTTGAAGATGCTGGGGAGTGTACTGAATGATATTGAGTATAACTTCGTTGATACCGTTTCTACCGAGAGGATCTTGCAGTGGAGAGCTGCGATTCAGGAGCTTGTTAGTGTGGGTTTTGCTGTGGAGCTTGTTTTTGATCACCTTCGCGAGGTTGCCCGAGCCCTTTTTATGAAGAAGGTTCAGCCTGCCGTTGATGCCATTGATTCACGCCTCGAGGCTCTGAGAAAGGAAGTGGCAGACTTGGAGGGTCGTCGCGAGCGCCTTCTTTCTAGCATTAGTGGGCCTAGCTGCTTTGGAGATCAGCCTCTTATTTTCGGACTTCATTGATGATGCAGTTCCCTTTTTTTGTGTCGTTTTTCTTCCTTTACTGCTTTTTCTAGCACACTTTATTATTTTTTTTTTGGCACTTATTTGGCGGGTTTGCCACAGTTTGGGTTTGTAACTATGATGCTACACTTTGCTACTGTCTTTACTTTTGCTATGACATAGAATGCTAATGCTTCGTACTTTTCATTACATTCTCATGAAAGTACGTTACAATCTCATCTTGTGACATAGTCACTTAAAGGAAAGAAGGAAAAGGGTAAAAGAAAACATAAAACTCTTTAGCAAAAGAAAAGAAATAATTGCATAACTTTTTTTTTCTTAGGCATAATAACATTTCAGCCACTTCCCATTGATGGGATCCATTAGGTCCTTGCCATCTGTCTGAGTCAAACGGTAATACCCACTTAGATGTGTCTCCCTTATCACAAGGGGTCCTTCCCATTTTGATGCAAACTTGGACGGTCCTGCCATGCCACGCCTTCTGCTACTTTTAACACAAGTTGTCCTTCCACGAACACTCTCTCTTTAGTCATCCTGTCGTAGGCTTCAGTCATCCTTTGCCTGTATCTGTGGCTACGCTCTTGGGTTTCTTCTCTCCTTTTATCAAGTCTTTCTAGGTCTTCGCATCTTTCTGCCACAAAGACTTCTTTTTCTTTCTTTTTCTCTCGCATCTGCATAACTCTCAGGGATGGAGTCATTATTTCTTCCGGATTCATTACTTCTGTTCCGTAGACCAAGGAAAAAAGTGAAAAACCTGTGGCTGACTTTGGTGAATTTCTATAAGCCCAAAGAGCGTCTAGCAGCTGCATTGCCCATCCTCCTGTATATTCTTGGCTCATTTTACTAATAATCTTTATGAGATTTTTGTTTGTTGCCTCTGCTTGCCCATTTCCTTGAGGGTAATAAGGCGATGAACGGTGGCGCTTGACTTAGTAGAATTTTAGCATCTTCCTTACATCATTGTTGACAAATGGTGTGCCATTGTTGCTGATGATCCTATAGGGCACCCCAAACCTTGCAATTATGTTTTTCTTGATGAAGTTTGTCATTGCTCCTCTTGTGGCTTTACGGAGTGGCACTGCCTCTGCCCACTTAGTGAAGTATTCCGTAGCCACTAGTATCCATATGTATCCACACGATGGTGGGTTCACCGGTCCTACCAAATCAAGCCCCCAAGTGTGAAAGGGCCATGGGGTGACCATGCTATGTAAATTCTGCGGATGAGTGTGAATCAAATTGGCTTGTATTTGGCAACTGTGACACTTTTTCACAAATTCTGTCGTATCTTTTTTCATGGTAGGTCAGTAGTAGCCCATTTGCAGCAGGTATCTATAAAACTTTTTCTTTCCCTGGTGCTCCCCACACTCTCCTGAGTGTACTTCTTTTATCATTTTTTTTACTTTTTCAGGGCTTAAACACCTTAAGGGGTCCCCATCGTACTCTTTTTTGAAAAGGACCGTATTATGCAAAAACTAATGTGTTGCCAACCTCTTAAGCTTGTATCTTTCGCTGTGTTTTTGTGGCAGGATGCCTTCTGTCAGGTACTGCATGAATGAGCTTCTCCAGTCTTCGCTGATGAACACAGAATAACTTTCCTCTCTGTTTACCGCAAGCTGGCAGGTCCTACACTAGGTTTGGACTCAGTTTGCATCTTTACCCATGTTTGGCCAATAGAAGCCTGCTCTTTGAAGTTTGTGGAGTTTGTGGTAAAGGCTAACTTCCCCGCAGGATTCGCAAGTCTTGTCATGTACTTCTTTTAATTTTCTCTGGGCCTCTTCTTGCCCCACGCATCTGGACAAGACCCCACCTAGCATCCTGCGGTATTATTCTCCTTTCACCAGGACGTAGCCTTTTAGTACCTTTAGTTCTGCGGCATCTCCTCCTTTCATCGAAGCATCCTTTATGGGGCTCTGCCAATCCCTTTCGCACTGTTCCTCCTAGAACCTTTCCTTCAACATCTCAATAATGGATTCTTCCCTCTTGCTGACTTCTACCCTAGTGCTATCCCAATCAAACATTATTTGTAAGCCTAGTGCGGCTAACGCATCTGCAAACCGGTTTTCGTTTCTTGGAGCATGTTCTATTTCGAAGGTTAAAAACTTTTCTTCCATCTTCTGGGTCATTGTTCTGTATGGGGCTAGGCCGGGTTCCTTTAAGGAGAAGCTCCCATTGGCCTGGCAGACGACTAGGTTCGAATCACCCAATACCCTCAAATGTTTGACTCCCATTTCCAGAGTCGTGGCTAGCCCGATTAGGTAGGCTTCATATTCTGTTGTGTTGTTTGAACATGGAAATTCTAGTTTAAACGATAGCGCCACTGCCTTATCTTCTTCATGGTACAAAACTACTCCCACTCCCCAGATTGAGTGGTAGAAGACCCATCAAATTTTATTACCCATTGTTCTCTGACTTCCTCTGCCATGGCTACTTCCTCTACTATGGCTACTTCCCCTGGAACTTCATCATCTAGCGGGAATTCTTCCTCTCCTAGAAATTGCGTCAATAGATCCGCTATAGCCTGGCTTTTCACCGCCCTGGGTATCCCCATTCTTAAATCGTATTATGACAATTGTAACAACCACTGGGATATTCTACTAGAGAGGATCGGTTGCTATAACAAAGTTTTGATGGCATGGGACTTGGTCATCAGCCATACTTCGTAAGCTAAGAAATAATGGCACAACCTCTGCGAAGCATACACAATAGCTAAGCACACCATTTTTGCTCTTGGGTAACATGATTCTACATCTTTTAAGGTGCGACTGATATAGTACACTGGTTGCTCAACACCACCTCCATCCTCCTAGGCAATTAATGCACCGATAGCATACGAGTTGGTGGCCAGGTAAAGTAACAGTGGTTTTTTGTGGATTGGGGCTTGCATTGTAAGGAGGTTCATCATGATCTACTGTAGCCTTTTGAAGGCCGTCTGCTGTGCTTGCCCCCATTCAAAACTTTGCCTTTTCTTGAGCAACTTGGTGAAAGCAGAAGTGATTGATGTCAACCCAGGGATGAATCTCCGAATATACGAGACTTTCCCTAAGAAACTCTTTAGCTCCTTTACCGTGACTGGAGGTCTCATAGTTGCTATGGCCGTGGCTTTGGCTGGGTCCATATCTATTCCCCTACTGTGAACTAGGAAGCCCAGGAATTTTCCAGAGGACACTCCAAATGTGCATTTGAGAGGGTTCATTCTTAATTTGAAGGTTTTGCACCTCTCGAATACCTTCCTCAACACTTGGAAGTGTTCTTCTTTCTTCCTTGATTTTACCACTATGTCATCCACATAGTCCTCCAGTTCACGATGCATCATGTTGTGAAATATGGCTGTCATTGCTCGCTGATAAGTAGCATCCGCATTTTTTAGCCCAAAAGGCATTACAGTGTAATAGAAATTGCCCATGGGTGTCCTGAAAGCGGTTTTCTCCGCATCCCTCGGTGCCATTCTGATCTGATTGTATCCACTAAAACCTATCCATGAATGAAAACATGACGCTTCCTACCGTAGAATCTATTAGTAAATCCATGTTTGGCAAGGGGAACTCATCCTTCTGACAGGCTCTGTTGAGATTTCTGAAATCTATACAACATCTTATCTGGCCGTTCTTCTTCTTTACTGGTACTATGTTGGATAGCCAGCACGGGTGTTAAATAGGCTTGATAAATCCTGTGGCCAACGATTTCTATACTTCTTTGACTATTTGCCCTTCTATTTTCGTGTGGAATATCCTGGCAAGCTGGGCAGCTGGCTTGGCCTCTGGGTCCAAATTCAACGTATGTGCAACTAGCCCAGGGTCTAACCCTGACATTTCATTGAAGTCTCATGCGAAGACGTCTTTGAATTCTTTCAACAGTAGTACCAGTTTTGATTTTTCTTTTTCTGTCAGACTTGCATTAATTGAGATGGGCATTGGTCCTTGCGAAATAGACCCCAGGTCAACTTCCTCCATTTCTTCTTTTGCCACAACCTGTACCTCATTTTCTGCCATAACTTCTTCACTTTCCTCTTTATTATCTTCTTCCTCTGAACTCTCTTGAACCACACAACATGCCAAACTCTCATGCTGCCACTCTTGGGTGGGGCCTGTCTGTGTTTCAATCACGGGCCTCGCATGCCTTCATAATTTGTACATAATCCTACCGTCAAGATCTCGGACCCTAACACAGTACGGTGTATCATTTGATTCTGCGGTGGGCGCTTCTTTCCTTTTTTTTTTTGTGCTAACAACTCCCTTAGATTGGGTTCCGGATCACTTTGGATGTCTTCCCACTTAGGTATAAAGGTACCTCGTGGTTTTGATACCGAGCTTTCCCCGGACTGAGCCCATTGGTTGTAGAACATGGTTTCCACTAGATGAGCCTCTGCCTGCTCAAATGGGGAGGGGTTTGTTGCTATACATTTCATTCTGCCATTCAACTTTCCCTTCACACACTAGTGGTATGTGGATGGGACTAGCCGGTGTTTGTGCAACCATGGTTTCCCCAAAAGCACATGGTACGAGACCTCTATTTTCACCACGTGGAACCGAGCTAAAGAAGCTATGGGTCCCACCTTTAACCACAGCTGGATATGGCCTGCTGTGTATTCGCCCCTTCTGCCAAATCCTGTTACTTTCATTGGGCATCCTTGAATCTTTCTTTCTGAAATTCCTGCGGCTTATAGAGTGCTCAATGGAATGAGATTTACGGAAGCACCTGTATCTACCAAGGCCCTCTTTATGGGGATTTGATTTATGGATGCCACCAGGTAGAGGGGTCTCTTGTGGTCTGGCTATCCCACCTCCATATCCTTGTTACTAAAAGTGATTTCAGTTGACTTTTGCAACAGGGCTCTGTCATTTAGGATTTTCGCTGATAAGCATTCTACTCTTGCCCTAGAGGCAATGCTCACCAGAGCCTCCATGGCTATCTTCCTTTCCTTTGCCGTGAGCCCCAGTTGGTCGAACAGATTTTTGAACTTAGAGCTTTGCTATAAAGTGGTAATTACTGAGGCAGGCAGGGCTGGATTCTCTTCTTCGTCCTCCTCTGGATCTGCGCAAATTACTACTACTGCTACACCTTTCCCTTTGTGGTTTGGGAGTGGGTTTCTCTGAACCTTTTGCTGGGATATTTCTAGAGTCCCCTCGTTGATCTTGTGGTGCACCAATCTGCAAAGTGCCTAACACTCCGCGGTAGGATGTTGTATGTAGTTGTGCAAACGGCAGAAGCATGGGTCCCTCCGCTCTTCTTCTATGGGCTATCTAGAAACTTGATTGGGTTTGAAAACTATGCTTACTATCCACTTGTTTAACATCACGTCTAACTCTTTCGCAGTGCATGGTATTGGTGGGGGAGTATCGTATTCCCTTCCATCCGTCTTCCTTCTCCGCTCACCAGTAGATATTGGTATAACCTGCAGAGCGCTTCTTTTGTCCGTGCTTGGTTTTACAGACTGAGCAGTCTTCCTGGCCTTTTGTAGCAACTGTCCAAACTGGGAAATTTCTAAGTTTTCTAGGACTGCCCTGTACTCCCTTATCATTTTTGTCATACACATTTCCACCAATGTTCTTTCTTCACAATGATCATAGCAATCGAGTGCTATGTCTCTGAACCTTTTGATGTATTCCATCAAGTTTTCACCACTTCTTTGCTTAGTTGCTTGCAGAGTTGCAAGTGTTACTGTTTCTTCTCCGTAGAAGTACTTAGTGCAAAATACGTCCACCATGTCATCCCAAGTTGGAATGGATCCTGGTTTTAGGCCGATGTACCAGGTGTATGCTCGGTCATATAGTGATTTGGAAAACTCTCGAAGACACAAGTCTTCGTCTGCGGTGTAAGGGCCAAGAGTATCAATGAACTTACTCACGTGCTCAACGGCACTTCCCTTCTTGCCATCGTACTGTGTAAAGGCCCGCGGTTCATACCTTTCGGGGTACGGTTTACTGAGTACCTTCAGTGGGTAAGGAGGCTTTCGAGAATAGAATCTCTCCCTAGGTGCTCTGACTCTCTCTTATTCCGGGAGAGCCGCTACTTCGGCCATGGTGATGAAACGTTGTTTGCATTCTGTGGGACACCTCTTGCTGGTGTCTCCTCTTTGTCTGCCGCATGTTCTGGGTCATGCTGGCTTCCTTTCTCTTTTGTTTTGTTTGTTTTCAGTTGACAGATTTCTTCCATCATTTGTTGCTGTGAGTGTTGTAGGGACTGCAAGACTTCAATAAAGATGTTGGCATTATCAGTAGGAATTCTCAGCAGCGGTTGGGGTTCAGCCCCCATTCCGTTAGCCCCTTTTGCCTGATTAGGCTGCTGTTGGTGAGGCGTCGTTGGCCTAGACTCTGCTTGCGAGGGTACGTCACTCATATTTTGCGTTGTCCTGGATTTTGGAGGCATTTGTTTGCGAGGGCTTCTGTCCCTATCTGCTTCTCAACTCCCCAGTGGAGTCGCCAATTTAATGTAGCGGGTCTTTTTTGTTATATTGAGCTGGGCTGCCTCCTGCGGTACTAGACCCAAATGTTTTGAGTGAGGGAGTTGAGACCAGTCCAACTGCAACTCAACTTGGTTCGGCTTGTGCGCAAATTATGCCTTGTCTGCCAGGAACATGCTTACGACAGACAGAACTATTCTAGATGAGTTATGGTAGGCAGACATGATAATAAAACAAAAAGAGAATACCTCGGCTTCTCAATTAAAGTAAACAATTAATCCTTAATTAGAAGAGATAATCACAATAATGACAATTACTTTTAATAAAGAAAACAAGTTAATAAGTGGTTAGCACATGAGTCAATCAAGAGAAGAATGAAATCAGAGCAAATCCAATCCCCAGGACCAAGACCAGAGAGGGAAGAACACTTCTTCTCAACGCAATCAACCTGCTAGGGAAAATCTTGCCATGGAAGTTAATTACTTTGAAGGAAACGGATTTGAATGGTTGGTGCCCGGAGGAAAACCCCTTTGTTTGCTTTTGGCAGAGAGTAGGGTTTTGAGAGGGAGAGAGAGAATCAACCTATTGGTACATGCCTACCGGTCTAACTCTCTGTTTTTTCCTTTCTTCTTTCTTTGTTTTTTTTTTTAGTTTTCCTCTTATCTTTTCTTTCACACTTGTTTTCTATTTCGTGGTTCCTAAGAGACAATTCTTACTATCCTCCCTTCGTCCCCTCCCTTTTTGGGCACGGTAAAGGTCTCCTTTTATAATGCTTGCCGTGATCAGATTTTACGATTTTAGCCATTAACCACCTTTGTCTGGTCTTGGTGTACTTGCCGACCACTACTAGTTCGTCTGTGTGCCACTCCCTATATCCAGACAAAGGAAATCTATTTTATTTATTAGTCTGTTGTGACACCTTTTCCTTCCACGGTATGGGTGCTCTCTCTCTCTCTATCCCTCATGGCATGCATCTAGCGGTTCCAACTCAACCTTACTTTTTTTTGGTGATACGTCATCCTAGCAGGACGTACCCCTCAAAAGAGCTTGAGCAGAGATCGCAGAATAGGTTTTCCCCTCTCTCTACTATCAAACCATGCCCTCTTACCTCTGACCCATGACCTCACCATATCTCATATTGGCTAGGTACAGGCTGGTGGTGCTTGAGCCTTGCGCGTGCTTCCCTTTCATGTATGTCCAAAATTTGCCTGCTGCTCATGCGTTCACCGCGGTCTGGAGGCTTGCCTGCACAGTCTGCCGTCCTTCTTTAACCTTTTTATGTGGGTTGCTTTATGATTTCCTGCTCCCCTTAGGTGCTGGGCTTTGCTTGATGTTGGGCTTTGCCTTCTTTCAGTCTATTCTTTGATTGTCATCATTTCCTGCCATGTCACTCTGTCATTCCTGCTGTCATGACTCAATCCTGCTGGACCTCTTTAAGCCTGCCGTTTATTCTTTCCCCAGTGGCTTAGCATGGCCATTGGTTTTCTTACTTATAGGCTTTTGTGTCCCTTTTGTTTTCTCTTGGGTGTCCTTGGCCCATTTTCTTAACTCTGCATTCCTATGGGTTTTTATTAACTCCATTAGGCTTCTCCGGCCCAGTTACCTTATCCTCATCCTTATCCTTGGGGTTCATGGGCTTACCATTAACCCCTTACTTTCTTTACTTGCATTACTTTGGGCCTGCCATGACCCATTCTCACATTTCTACATCATATACTGCCCATGGATTTGCTATTTCTCTTTTTCCGGGCTCCTTTAAGCCCATTTGCTTCCTCAAGACTCATTTGTTTATTTTATGGACCTGTGACCCATTATTCCTGCCGCTTGGGCTTAATGGTTTTTTCTATTTGTTTACCAACTCCTTTCCTGCCCGTGTCTTTGGGCTCCTTTCTCATTTGTCTTCCAAAATGACCATCAACACTTATTTTTGCAACTATTCATGGATCCCAATGCATTTTTTGATACTATTCATGGGCCCCACTATACTATTTCATCTAACTTTTACCTTTATCTACAGTATTTTCAACAAAAAGTTTTCAGTTTTAGCAAAATAAGCAGATCCCAAACAGACTCGTATAGTAGTAGAAGGGCTAATCATATATAAATTTCTTGTATATATGACCAAAAACAAATTCCATAAATTACAAAAATGTAAGTATTAAGACTACAATGTAAATATTTACTTATAAATTATCAGTCATAGCGATTTTAGTGTTGCCATAAGTGAGGAAATAATCTGCATAATCAAATTATGAACACCAAATCAAAAAATAATATCAATAATCAAGATGAATTGCATTATCTAAAATTTTAAAAAAATCATATAATTTAAGCAATAATTGAACTACGTTAATAGAAAAATAGATAATCATAAATAAAAAAAATGAAGATAGTTCTTCTCACATAAATCTCCTAATTTCATATGGTAGATGAGTTCCATCCCAAATAGATTCAGTGATAAAATTTTGACTGAGATAAAAAGTCCATAAATTATATAGTATCTAAACCTTCTAGGGCACCACAATCAAAATAATTTCAAAAATAGATAAATAAAAGTGCATAAAGAGAAACAAAAATTGTATTGCAATGTAAATGTAAAAGTTTACATATAAATTACTTGTCCAGCCATTTTGATATTGCCATAAGTGAGGAAATAATCCGCACAATCAATTAAGAACACCAAATCAAAAAATACATTAAAAATTGAGATATTTTGCATTATGTAAAATATTTTAAAAAAATCATAGAATTTAAGTAATAATTGAACTACGTTTATAGAAAAATAGAAACGCAAAAAAAAAAAAAAAAAAAAAAAAAAAAAAAGATAGCTATTCTCACCAAAAAAAAAAAAAAAAAAAAAACCAAATCCTTCCTTTTGAAGTTCTTCACTCAATTTTGGTTTTTTATTGATTGATTTTAGCATTCTCAAATAGTAGAGTAGAGTAGACTTAGGGAGTTTTAGTTCAACTCAATTTCTCATGGAATCAAACTTAATTTGTAGAGGTATGGAAAATAATCACGTTAACTCAATCATATATCACTTTTTTTTTCTTTTTTTTTTTATGTGTAGTAATTTGGTTTTTTTATTGATTGATTTTAGCATTCTTAAATAGTTTTAGTGCAACTCAATATCTCTTGGATTCAAACTTAATTTGTGGAGGTGTGAAAAATAATCACGTTGCTTTTTTTTTTTTTTTATCCCAAAAAATTGTAGCTAATAGGTGTAGTAATATAATTTAAATGAAAAAAAAAAAGATTAGATGAAGATGAAGATTTTGGATTGTCATCAAATTAAGAAGAAATAGATGAAGAAAAGAATTTGGATTGTAATTAAATTAAGATTTTTAGCAACTTAGAAATTATAGGAGAAGAAGATAAGAAAAATAAATTATATCTATTTTTTTTTACATGTAGTAATTTGGTATTTTTTTTATTCATTGATTTTTGCATTCTTAAATAGTTTCATATCAACTCAATTTCTCTTGGATTCAAACTTAATTTGTGGAGGTGTGAAAAATAATCACCTTAACTCAATCATATATTACATTGCCTTTTTTTTTTTAATCCAAAAGAAGATAACAAAAAAAATCTTTTTTTTTTTTAAAAGTCAATAAATATTGCTGCAATTTAAGATGTATTAGACCTCTTTAATTGCAAGTTGAAACCTTATACACTGTTTTTCTCGGAAACAAACATCTCAAAACCCAATCCATAGATGCAAGTGTTTGGATTACACTATGTTGCAACCTTAGACAAAAAGTCTAAAGTTAATCTAATTTTATTTCAATTCAAATACATATTAAGATTTGTAATTCATAGAGACATATTAAGCACAGCAAATGTAATTCAATTGTAATCAAATTAAGATTTGTATAACGTGAAGTAACTTTATCTCCAATGTATTTAATTATATTTTTCCCAATTCTAAAATCTCTCACAACTCGACGTTAAAAAAAAAGAAGGTTTTTTTTTTTTTTTTGAGAATCAAAAAATGGGGGTCTTTATGGTTAAAAAAAGAAGAAGGTAAAAATTACATGAATTATGAAAGAAGTAGTTGATATAAAAACACAAGGCAAAAATGCACTTTTGGTCCCTACATTTTGGTCCCTAAATTGATTTTACTACTAATGCAGTTCCTAAAAAAAGAAAATCGATTTTATTTTAGCTTCTGTCGTCAATCCACTAACAAAAATCTCCTATGTGGCAGACGGAATGCTCTCCTGGCTAACATGGCGCTGACGTGACCATTAAAATATTATTAAAAAACATTATTTGGCATTTTTTAAATGGCACGTCAGATTTAAATTAATAAAACATTAAAACAAAAGGCCAGATCAGAAAATTCAAAAAAATTTAATTCCTCAATTTTAGTTTTAATTAAAAACAAACGAAAAAAATTACTTTTTTTAGATTAAAGATTGAAGCTCTCTATTCACCCAAAAATATTAAAGCTCTTTCTCTCTCTCTCTCGGTGGATTTGCTGGGTATTGTATAAAAAGGTAAAATTGAGGTATGGATTTTGGAAATTGGAAAATTCTAATTAGATTTTTGGAACGGGAAGAAGATGTAGTACTAGGACCAAGTAGGGCATTTGGAGACGTGGTTATCGCTGGCGATGACAAACTCAGAGATTCTGAGAATGCCTTTCTCTTTGAAGGTAGAGACGGTGCGAGGACCTGTGATTCTCTCCACCGTTAATGCTTTATGAAGCTTCTGCATCAGATCCATCTTCTCTCTCTTTTTGGAAAACCCTGAGGTGGGTTTCTTGGTTCAACTTGCTGGATTGTTGGGTTTGACTTGTTGGATTTCTGGGTTCGACTTGGTGGGTTTGCTCTGAGGTGGGTTTCTTGGTTCGACTTGGTGGGATTTGCTGGGTTTTGAGGTAGGTTTGTTGGGTTCTAAGGTGGATTTCTCGGTTCAACTTTCTGGGTTTTGAGGTGGGATTGCTAGATTTGTTGGGTTCAACTTGTCTAAGATGGGTTTTTCTGGGTTTGAGATTTTTTTTGTTTGGGTTGGTTATATTGTAATTTTGGATTAATTTGGTACTTTAGGGCTTTGGGATTTGATGATTTTGCTGGTGTTTGAAAAAATGGAGGATTTGAGATTTATGATTTTTTTTTAGCTGAGTTTTTTGGGGTTTGTTGGTGTGTTTGTTTCTTAAGAAAATTTTTGGGTTTACTAGTTTGTTTGCTGGGGAAGAACATGAAGTTCATGTTTTGGAAAGAAGAAATGTTCTTACGGAAAAAAATAAAAGTAAAAAATTTAATTTAATTTAATTATATTAATGTTTATTTTTAAATTTTTTTTGAATTTTTTTATCTGGCCTTTTGTTTTAATATTTTATTAATTTAAATCTGCGTGGCATTTAAAAAATTGCCAAATAATGTTTTTTAATAATATTTTAATGGTCACGTTAGCGCCATGTCAGTTAGGAGAGCATTCCGTCTGCCATGTAGGAAATTTCTGTTAGTGGGTGGACGGTAGGGACTAAAATAAAATTGATTTTCTTTTTTTTGGGACTACATTAGTGGCAAAATCAATTTAGGGACCAAAATGAGAATTGGTCCAAAATGTAGGGACCAAAAGTGCATTTTCGCCAAAACACAATTGCTACTTTCTCAAAAAAAAAAAAAAAAAAAAAATTGATAAGAACGAAATTTAAGATATATTTTATCAACTTAGAAATTATAGGAGAAGAAAAATTATATATATTTTTAAAATCTAAAAATTTTAAAAAAAATCTGCAATATGGTGAAGACACTTTGCGCAACCACGGTGTCTAAGCCCAATTGCTACTTTATCAAAAAAAAAAAAAAAAATTGATAAGAACAAAATTTAAGATATATTTTATCAACTTAGTAATTATAGGAGAAGAAAAATTATATATATTTTTAAAATCTAAAAATCTAAAAAATTTCTGCAATATGGTGAAACGACTTGGCGCAACTACGGTATCTAAGCCCAACTTTTATTATATAATAATAATATATGATTTGGTCAAGGGTGGTGCCAAATGACGACTATGTCCCTTGGTTAAGTTTTTTCCTCTTTAAGGGTTTTTTATTTTATTTTATTTTTATTTTAATAAATAGAGAAGTTTTCTATCCAAAACATTTTCAGTTGTTATTGGTTTTAATCTGAACTCACCACTGAAATTACTTTTTTTTCCCACTAGTAACAACTCGGAACATATTGATGGCAAGATACTTTATCAGTTGGACTAACTAAAACTCATGTTTTGATTCATTTCTATTTCAATGTGAGTAGTATATTGTTTGTTTGGTATTGTTATATGAAGTTGAAACTCTACTTCAATGTAAATGGTATATTACTTGTTTGGTATTGTCATATGAAGTAGAGTTTCAACAATAGTGCTTTAGATGAAAATTAAATATCCCAATTCTTGTGCGGAGGGAAACAAACTCAGTGGTAAGCAAGTTTTGGTGAGAACAACATGAAGTAAGAAGGAAAAAATCACTATATGAGATGGGAAAAGTAGTGTGATCCAAAGTGAAAATAAGACATGAAATTTTACAACTTAAAACTTTCAATTTAGAAATATTGGCTGAACTAAGGAAGAGACTAATCATTGAATCCAACTCTCTTTGCTATTGAGTCTACAAAGAAAAATAATTCCCTAAATGTACTTTTGATGGAGGTTACAGTGGGACATAATGCCTAATATGCCTAGAAAAGCATCATAGGAGCATAATGTGTCCTTAAAAGAAGGAACAAGATGGAGAATTGGAAATGCAAAATCTGTGAATATTTACGATGATAAGTGATGTAAAGCATGATGAGATGGTCGAGTATTCCACATAGAAATGGTAACATGATCAAGTATTCACATTAGCACTAGTGAATAGTGACATGGTCAATTATTCCATATGTGGAAATTACTTGTATTTTCTTTTAAACACATGGTTAATTGTTTTAGACATGAGATTAATTAGTTTAAATATGTAGTTAATTGTTGTAGCAATTCGTGCCAGCTATAGTTTATTTTGGAATTGTACTAGTTTGTTAGATGGGGATGATGCCAATATTAGGTCACCATAATAAAATCCTAGTGTATAAAGATTCAAGGGTGATCATGCCATTGTCTAAGAATTTTACTCAACAATCATCTTGGGATCATATTTTTATCTATGATTCTACTCACCACTATCTCTCAACTCAATTTTCTCCATTTTTCTTTGAAATCTCATATCTTTGTTTTGCATCATTTTGGTATAAGAGACTATGCATTGATCAAGCTTTCATGAGCGTTTCAATCTACTAGAGAACCTTCAAATTCAGCCAGCCTTTGAAACTCTATGATTTATGTTACTTTTGGTTACCCTCTTTGAGAAATTCAATTCAAGTTTTGATATTGGCCGAGCACATCAACAAGCTTTTTTATTTCATATATTCTTGGAAATTTTGACTCGGTTGATGCATATTTGACTTGTCTTCAGCTCAACTTTGATCATTCTTGAAATTATTCTCCAAGGATTTAAGCACTACTTGTCAATTATCATGGCACAACGAGTAAGAGTTCGACGAAATAGAGGCCGAAGGAATGGAGTAAATCTTGAAAAATAATAAGATTTTACTCCTTAAGTGAAACAAAATGATAATCAATCTCATGAAAATGAGATGGAGCAATGGAAAATACAAATTGTTGCATTAACCGAAATGGTGCAATGCTTGCATCCTCAAGAGTGTAAAGAAAGATGAATTCAATGATACTTAGAACTTTGAGAATCCTTTTGGATTTTCTAAAAGGGAAAGACCTATTGAGGGGTACGAGGACAAGTAGTAGAGTATCATCAAGGTTGAACTTATAGAAGTTCAAAGAAATCTCAACCTTAATAACTTCATTGATTTGTTGCACAATATTTAAAGGGTAAAGGGTGTCCAGCTGATATGAAGTTTATGATGAAAGAACTATGAAATTATTGTCTATTTGACTTAAGAGAAGGGCTTCCACATAGTTGGAGCAATTGCAAATGAATCAACAAATAATGAGCAAGAGCAAGATTAAAGATTAGTGCAATATGAAGAAGAAGCTCAATGAGCAATTTCTTCTCTTCAATTACATGCAAACCTTATACAAGAATCTACACAACCTTAAATAGGTTGGTAGTGTGGAAGTGTATATCGATTCATTTTATCAACTTATAATAATAATTTATTTGAATGAAAATGAGGAGTATATAGTAATAAGGTATCTTAGTGGATTGAATCCATCCATTTAAAATATCCTTGGGTTGCATTCCTTTTGGATGGTTTTCGAGGCTTATTATCTAGCCCTTTTAGTGGAGAAGCAACAAATTTTAATCGTTTCAAGACATGGACACCATTTTCAAGGCTTATACTTTACCAGTTGGACTAACTAAAACTCACATTTTGATTCATTTCTATTTCAAATGTAAGTAGTATTTTGTTTGTTTGGTATTGTTATATGAAGTTGAAACTCTACTTTAATGTAAATGGTATATTGCCCATTTGGTATTTTTATATGAAGTAGAGTTTCAAATGTAGTGCTTTAGTTGTAAATTAAACATCCCAACTCTTGTATGTAGGGAAACAAACTCTATGGTAAGCAAGTTTTTGTGAGAACAACATGAAGAAAGAAGGGAAAATTCACTATATGAGATGGGAAAAGCAGTGTGATCCAAAGTGAAAATAAGATATGAAATTTCAGAACTTGCAACTTTCAATCTAGAAATATTGGCTAAGCTAAGGAAGAGTCTAATCATTGAATCCAATTCTCTTTGCTATTGAGTCTATAAAGAAAAATACTTCCATAAATGTACTTCTATGGAGGTCACAGTGGGACATAATGGGTATGTTTGGATTGAACTTATTGTTGCTGAAACTGAAAACTGAAAATACTGTAGCAAAATAATTTTTAAATATGTGAATAGTACCGTGGGACCCATTTTTAATATTTTTTAGTGCGTGAATAGTGGTAAACAGTGCGTGAACAGTGATTTTTGTTCCCTGCACAGTGAACCCATGTGATGCTACTGTTCACATGTAGGGAAAAAAAAAAAGAAGAGGAAAATGCCGAAAATGAAAACGCAGACGCACCAAATGCTGAAACCAAACAGCATCAATGTCTAATATGCCTAAAAAAGCATCATAGGGACATAATGTGTCCTTAAAAGAATGAACAAGATGGAGAATTGGAAATGGAAAATCTTTGAACATTTACGATGATAAGTGATGGAGAGCATGATGAGATGGTTGAGTATTCCACATAGAAATGGTAACATGACCGAGTATTCCACATTAGCACTAGTGAGTAGTGACATGGTCAAGTATTCCACATGTGAAAATTACTTCTTGTATTTTCTTTTAAACATATGGATAATTGTTTTAGACATGTGATTAATTAGTTTAAATATGTAGTTAATTGCGGTAACAATTTGTGACAGCTATAGTTTATTTAGGAATTGTACTAGTTTGTTAGATGGGGATGATGCCAATATTAGGTCACCATAATAAAATCCTTAGTGTATAAAGATCTAAGGGTGATCATGCCATTGTCTAAGATTTTTACTCAATAATCATCTTGGGATCATATATTTATCTATCATTCTACTCACCACTATCTCTCAACTCAATTTTCTCCCTTTTTCTTTGAAGTCTCAAATCTTTGTTTTGCATCATTTTGGTATCAAAGACTATGAATTGATCAAGCTTTCATGAGTGTTTCAATCTATTGGAGAACCTTCGAGTTCAACAAGATTTTGAAAACTCTATGATTTATGTTGTTTTTGGTTAAGGACATTAGAATCCTCTTTGAGAAATTCAATTCTAGTTTTGATATTGGCCGAGCACATCAACAAGCTTTTTATTTCATATACTCTTGAAGATTTTGACTTGGTTGATGCATATTTAACTTGTCTTCACCCCAACTTTGATCATTCTTGAAATTATTCTCCAAGGATTTAAGCACTACTTGGCAATTATCATGGCAAAACGAGTAAGAGCTCGATGAAATAGAGGATGAAAGAATGGAGTGAATCTCAAAAAAGGATAAGATTTTACTCCTCACGTGAAACAAAATGATAATCAATCACATCAATCTCAAGAAAATGAGAAGGAGCAATAGAAAATACAAATTGTTGCATGACCAAAATGGTGCAATGCTTCCTCAAAGTGTAAGGAGTGATGAACTCGATGATGCTTAGAACTCTGAGAATCCTTTTGGATTTTCTAAAAGGGAAAGGCCTATTGAGAGGTAAGAGGACAAGTGGTAGAGTAACATCAAGGTTGAACTTCTAGAAGTTCAAAGAAATCTCAACCTCAATAACTTCATTGATTTGTCGCACAAGATTTAAAGGGTGTTCAACTAATACGAAGAGAGAAATGTGAAATTATTGTCGATTTGACTTAAGGGAAGGGCTTCTACATAGTTGGAGTAATTGCAAATGAATCAACAAATAATGGGCAAGAGCAAGATGAATGCAATATGAAGAAGAAGCTCAATGAGCAATTTCTTCCTTTCAATTACATGCAAACATTTTACAAGAATCTACACAACCTTAGATAGGTTGGTAGTGTGGAGGTGTATATCGATTCATTTTAAAAACTTATAATAAGAGTTCTTTGAATGAAAATGAAGAGTATGTGGTAACAAAGTATCTTAGTGGATCGAATCCATCCATTTAAAATATCATTGGGTTGCATTCTTTTTGGATGGTTTTCAAGGCTTATAATCTAGCCCTTTTAGTGGAGAAGCAACAAATTTGAATTGTTTCAAGGCATGGACACCATTTTCAACACTACTCCAAGATTGTTATTCTTTAAATGATGTGAAAGTTGATGACCTTGATGAGAAACAAGCAAAAACCTATAAATTTTGTGTGCCTTCATCCAACCAGCCTAATTCAAACTATGTACATGTTAGAAAATAGTCCCAAGGGGGAGGAGTTAGGTATTTTAAGTTTAGTGAACAGGGTAACTGATCTTAAAATTGTAGAAAGACAAAGGAAAATAGTAATAAAACCCTATAATTAGAAGAGAGATGAGATGGTAAAGGAAATTGGGCCCCTTATTTATGATCAGCCCCTAAGTGAAGAAATCAGAGGATATTTTGAAACTAAAGATGGCTTATGACTTACAACTTCATGGATTCCAAAATCAAGCCAAACATATGGAAGTTGGAAACTTTAATGAGAGATGTCAATTTTTGAAATAAATTGCACGCCATAGTCACTCTACTTTTGAAAGGACTCAGGTTAGCTGTATTTATTTCAATAAATTTATTTTCCAGCAAATATAAAGGTATTATCCCTCTCTTGTAATTGTGAATAAATACACTAAATATGCATAGGAGGAGATATATACATACTTGAAAATGAAATTATCAATGTACCTCAAAGTACCAAAAGCGAGATGCTATTTGGTGCCTATTATCATTTAAACATGGGACTCTGTCAAAACTGACACGAAACTTCACTAAATTATTGCAAGATTTTCACAATATAAATGTAGTAGAAAATCATGCAAATTAGAAAAGCTAGCGTAGAGGCCATTTTGGGTTGGATGCTTATTGTAGCTTCCATTTTGCTCCATTGTGAAAAACTCTCTGTAGAACCTCAGGCTAGCTATAAAGCCTGCATCTACATGAGTTTGACACCCCCCGCCCCCCATCCCAAACAAAATAAATTGCTCCCCTCTATTCTCTGCTAACTTAACTCTTTCAGGTCCAAATTGTTGTCCCCTTTAGTAAATCTTATAGGAGGTTTTCAAAATTTTTTTTTTTTGGGTGCTATTTTCAAAATATTCCAGCTATATGGCTGTGCAAAAATGAAGTGAATAGGCAACATCTTGATATGAAAGAAGCAGATTACCCGCTATTGCCTGCTGTCGTGAATGATGAGAAACTGCATCTGCATGTGCAGAAGATCGGCAAACTTTTGCTTGGTCCTCAGAATGTCAAGGTGGGCGTGAAAATGATGGCAGGTGAAGACTTAGCCAACTATCAAGAACTGATTCCAGGAGTTATGCTTGACATTGGAATTTGAAATGAGGACTTGGGTTCAGTTCACTCCCCGCATTCCCCTTACTTCTTTCTTGATGAGGATGTCCTTCCAATTGGTGCAGCATTACACACTTCTCTTGCTGAGATATATTTGAGCGAGCACCAACGCTCACTTGTGCCATAAAATTTTCAGAATATGGTGTTAATAACAATGCCACATTGCCATAAAAAGCTGAAAACCTTACCCTTCTATGGTCTCTACTAATTTTATGCAGTAAAATTCAAGGACTAAACCTCACTGGGTGGATTGGAGGCCAGCTTAATAACCTGCATCATAAAAAACACCTGTAACTGAAACTGCCCTGTTATATTTAGCTCTTATTGAAATAGTAACTGTACTATTTATTTAATTCTTTTTTCTGGTGTCTTCTTTAAGGATGACAGCTACAATAACATTCAGGGTGAAATTCCATAAAGCTTACCCCCCCAATGCCACAAATATGTAAGATGCCTGTTTTGCAAATTGTGATTCTTATATGCTTAGTTTTTTTTTTCAAGTTTTTGGTGATTCTTCTACTTTTTCGTGAATGCAGAAATATGGCATACAACTATTGAGCCAAAATATTCCCCACTCTTAACTGACCTTGAAATATCTTCAACATCTGTGAGTTACTTCTCCCCCCAAGTGCCTATTTACTGAATTGCTTTTGTTTTTTGATTATTCAGTCAAAAACTCTTGATTTTTTTCTTGTAGAAATCTCAGCCACAGTTTGTTGTCGGGACTCCGGACCAATTGGCAATGTTTTTACTGGCTTACAGAATCTCAAAGAGATGTACGTGTTCTTCACTTGATCCTTATATTTTCTTTTCCCTGGCTTTTGAAGTGAAAAGAAGGTAATGCAAAGTACAACATTCCATGAAATATAAACAAGTTCTAGTATAACTGAACTTCTGTTACTAGTTTTTCTTATGAACAATTCTGAAACTTCTTTCATGGTATGGCCTCTTACTATCTTTTTGATGTGTTTGAATCAAACTAAATATAAATTGAGTAAAGCAGAACTAAGATAGCTGGTATTGCTTCCTGAAATCTTTTGTCTTAAGCGTTATATTTGTTTATATAGTAACAGGAAGGGCAACTGTTTTTTCTTCCCAGGTTAAACTGTCAAATTGGTCTTCTTTCTTGTAGTAGTTCATTTGATGAATTCCTCGTGCAATTTAAGTTTAAGCATTGGGCAACCCTCTTTTTGAATTGATTATTATTCCAAACTTAAGTGTATTAAGCATGTTGTCAATTGATAGTATAATCTGATGGACATCCTTAAATTAAATGTTTTGTGTCACTCCTTTAACAGGAACTATGATAGAATAACTTTTGGAGATCTACCAAGTTCATTTGGTGAAATATGTAGTTATTAATGCTAAGTTTATATAATTGGAATGTATTTTGAAGATAAAATATTCCATGATTCCATAAATTAGATGTTACATGCACTATTATCTACTTATAGTTGTTTAGAGAGTCTTTTATTTATTTATTTATTATTAATTTGCAGAATTTTCAGAATAATTTGTGGAACCTATTTAGTCATAGTTGGTTCAACAAGAAAATAAACAGGTTGTACCAGTGAACACCTCTTACTTCTGTTGGGTTTAGGAAAGTTAGTTGTTATTCCCAACATTGAAGAGGTTTAATGTCTACTTAAGAAATAGCAATAGGATTTTGATCATATCTTTACAATGCATGTGTAATGATATTACAATGTGAAGTCACTTTCTTTGCATTTTAGAGACTTGTTGTGCCCATTTGCACAGAATGTGTGGGCTATGTTCAAGGGAAGAGTTCAGAAATGCAGGAATGAGGCCACTGATTTTTTCCTTCTCTTCAAGCAGATGCAGCAGAAGCATAGCCAGTTGGAGTTGGAGAGATGGGCAACCACGGCATGGGCAATCTGGAACGCAAGAAATAGATTCTACTTTCAGTAGGTCCAAGTCCATCCGAAGGCAATCTTTGAAAGTGCAAGTGGTTTTTCGGAGGAATATCAAAGAATAATGGCCTCACAAGTCTAACGGGCTCTGGTATAAACTTTCTGCGGTTGGGGTCTGTTTTTTCCTCTGTATTCCACTCTCTGGGTTTCAGCTTGTGGCCACTTCATGTAGTTGGTGTTTCCCCCCTACACTAGTTTTTTAACTAGCTTTACTTGTAATTCTTCTTTGTTTCCTAATAAAGCATTTCTATCCTTTTTAACTCAAAAAAAGAGACTTGACTTATTTGATAATGTTTATATTGTGATTGGCTTACATTCCAATTGGACAAGCTCACTTTCCTTGATGGGAAGATATTTTTATTCACTTTTGAGAGAGAGAGAGAGAGAGTCCATAAGACTGCTATTTTTGAACTTTAGGCTATCATTTTGAAGTTGAAAGTGCTATAATTTTTTTATGGGTAAAATTTATTAAAAAATAAGGATAGACCTTTCATATATAGGATGCATATAAAGGGCTTTAAACAAAAGGTTCATCTAAAGAATACAAAAGTGCTATATGTTTATACATTTTTTTTTCTTTGAATCTTAGAATAACTTTTATCTCCAAAAAATTTAATATTTTAATGATTATTTGCGAAGGCCAATTGTGGCCTTCGCAAAAGATTTAGTGTTAGTGAGGGCATATTTTTAACCCACACAGAAAATAAACTTTTTGCGAGAGATTTTTATTGTCCCTTAGAAATAATTTGGTGGGAACATTTCCCTCCAAATATTTTGACATTTTAATGGTTATTTGCGAAGGTCAATCTTGGCCCTTACAAATAATTTAATATTAGTGACAACATTTTTTTAACCGTTACAAATAATACACTTTTTGCGAGAGATTTTTAATTGTCCTGAAAAATATTAACATTTGTGATGGCTACAACACATAATTGTGACAACTTTTCTTATTGGTCACAAATGTTTCACATTTTACCAAGTATTTGTGAGGGTTTTATTTTGTCACCAGAAATAGGAATTTTTGAGAGAGCTTTTTGGGTCCATCAAAAATTCTTCGTCGCTAAAAGGCATTTTTCTTGTAGTAATGTGCTCAAGAAAGAATAAATTTTATTTTGTTGATCAATCTTATATTTCAAATTGCCTCGGAAATGATCTCATGCATCCCTTGTGTGTGATTTTGTACAAATATACTCTTTTTTTTTTTTTTTTTTTTTTTTCATATTAGTAAATTAAATTACTTGGATCCATATTAATCATTCAAATGACTTCAAATGGGGTGTCTGCATCTATATCATTAATGGGGAGACCGACCAACTTTAGGAGAAAATACAGACCAAATTTACAACTCAAGAAATATCAATACAAGAGTCGAGTCTTCAGACCAAGAAAAATACAAATTTGAACAAACCTTCAACTTCAAGGTATCAGTGGCTACGGGAAACAATATATACTGTAGAGAAAATCACCCCACCGTGAAGGCACATGGACTCGAAAGCCAAAATGGGGAAACCACTAGGAATTTGAGCTCCAAATCCTTAGATCTAAAGGATGTGATACAAGAGAGCTCAAATCAAGACTAGATATAGACTAGGACCACTCTTCGTCTCATGATCCACAAAGGATTCAAAGAAAAATCACCATGGGAGATGGAAAATCCACAATAAGGATAAGAAAGCACCATGTGTCCATTTGGATACAACTTATTGTTGCTGAAAATGGCTTAAAACTGATTGTTGCTGAAAACACTGTAGCAAAATAATTTTTAAATGTGTGAATAGTACCGTGGGACCCATTTTTAATATTTTTTTAATGTGTAAACAGTGCATGAACAGTGCGTAAACAATGTCGCACTGTTCATGCACAGTAATTTTTGTCCCACAAAGTCAACAAAAGCTGGCGCAAAAAAAAAAAAAAAAAAAAAAAAGGGAAAACGCAAGGCAGAAACGCAACGCCACTATCAGCACTATCCAAACGCAGGCTATAACAGGACATAGAAAGGCTCACGACAAAGCCCAATTTACATTTCAAGATGGTTAAAGACTGACAATTAATTTAATAAGAAAGAACTTACAACAGATTTTTTTAAGGGTCCATTGCTTTTCCCAAACCATTTGTTTATGAATTATAGGACTACAATTTATTCCACACTCATTTTCACAATTATTTTTATATGGTAATCTGTGACTGACTGCCTATCACTTTTATATGAATTCACCACTCATAGTCAACCACATCAAATATTTGTGGAAATGGATCCACAAAGGATTCAAAGAAAAACCACCATGGGAGATGGAAAATCCACGATAAGGATAAGAAAGCACTATAACAAGACATAAAACGGCTCACATCAGAGCCCAATCTACAATTCAAGATGGTTAAAGACTAACAATTAATCTAATAAGAAAGAACCACAATAGATTTTTTTAAGGGTCCATCGCTTTTTCCAAACCATTTCTTTATGAATTATAGGACTACAACTTATTCCACACTCATTTTTCACAATTATTTTTATGTGGTAGTCTGTGACCGGTTACATATCACTTTTATATAAATTCACCACTCATAGTTAACTACATCAAATATTTGTGAAAATAGGTGTGAAATAAGTTGTGGTCCTCAACAATTTTGTCCTCATAATTTCATGTCATTTCAACTTGACCAATAGCCCTGCTTTTTGTCATTGAAACTTCAATATGATCGTAGACTGCAGCTTCATGTCTCAATTTATCAAGTTTTTCACCTTTACCCCAAATAACATAAGCTTCTTCGTTGTGAGCCGCTTCATCACTTATTTCCATAGCTTCATCAGACATTCTTAGAGAAACCACAAATTGCACCAAGAACATAGTATGCTTGTAATCGCACTATTTACTTGTCTTTTTGCTTTTATCCTCACCTTAGATACACTCCCTTTTTGCTTTCATTCTAATGTTAATTTTTTTATGGAATGAAAGCAAAAAGGGAGTGTATCTAATGTGAGGACGAAAGCAAAAAGACAATTCTCATTTTCTCTCATGGGCTTCGATTCTCTTTACTATGGTTCTTAGATTGTGAATTTTGTGTGTTTTGCTCTAGTAGCAAGCACCACCGTAAACAAGAACATAAAAAATGGCGAATTGATCCTAGAGGTATGTGCTTGTTTTCTTTCGATTGTAATTGAGGTTTAAGTTTAAGGGGTAGTTAAATGCATTAATTAATGCCCTACTTCTCTCTCTCTTTTATCAGTTTATAGAAAGACAGGACAAATTTTTTCCATACCCAGTATGCTGCTGTAAAGCCAGCAACTCCTGAGGACAAATCACAAATGGATCACAAATCCACCATAATAACCTATGATTCCTAACTTGAAGAGATACACATTAGGACTCCATATAGTAAACGCTGAAAGCGTGTAGGAAAAGGTCAGCCATTAAGGCACAGAAAGCATCCATGCATAGAAGTTCATCCTTCCCAACAAGGCCTCGGCAATCAAAATCAAAGTAATTGCCGCAAAGACGAATTGGAAATTCCAGCTTGAGAAGGTCGTCTAATGCAAAGTTGGGAATTGAATTCCCAAAAATGGAACGAGCAGCTCATTCCCAACAGACAAATATAGCTCCATAAAACCCAACAAACAAGAACACAAGCAAAAGCATAGAGTGCTATCAAAGCTGGGTTCACTAGTAGTCTAGTACTGCCCATTCCTTCTTCTTCACCACGCCACCGTATAGGATTATGAGCCCCAGAACGCTAAGTAGGCCCTCGACAAATGTTGTAGCAGTGAACTGCCATGCATCGTCACCTTTGTTCATCCAAGCCAATGGCGGCTCCAAGAATTCTTTTTCAGGGTGTTCCTCAAGAAACATAAATTACACAATCTAATAAATTTTTTTTTTATATATTGACAACAACAACAATAACAATAAAAAAACATGCAAATACATAAAATTTTACAATGTAAAGCTTGTGGAGTTCAGTTATAGTTGTTGCTAGTGTTGTTGAACAGGGATGGACCACGATGGCTGGGGATAGTAAGTGAGTTTCTTATTTCCTTTTAGCCTTTAGGTTTGATTTAGTTTTGGTTTAAATTGTTTAATGACTTGTGAATCCGCGAGGCACTAAAGCAGTGAGGATTTTTATTTATTTATTAATATTTGTTGAATTAAAAACGCCATCATGTTGGTGTTGGAGTAGTGATAGTCTTAGTCTGAGATGAGATTGATCTTGTACTAGGCTTTTCTATTGGCATTTGGTTTGGGCCTTGTTAGTGGTTTTATTATAAATTTTTTTTTTTTGGGTTTTTTCCATGGTTTTATAAACCAGTACAATGAAAGAACTGGAAAAGGGACTGGTTACTGGTTTTTTGGTCGGACCAAGATTCGACCGATGTTCGAACCGGTGACGTCATAAATAATATAATTAATAAAATTTTAAATTATATAAATAAAAATATAATAAGTTTATTACTAACAATATGATAGTAAAATGTAAAAACATAATATTTAAGGACACTTTTCGGAGTCTTTTGGCTAAATATTGCAAAAAATGGAGCTTATTGTTGTTATAGGTACTGTTCAAAGTTATTTAGCAAAATGAGGAGAGAGATTGAATTTTGGCAACACCATTGCCGAAATTGTTAGAAAAAGTAAGAGAGAGAAGAAAGTTGAGTGATGTGATTGGGAGGGAGAAAAAATGAATTTCGGTAATGATATTACTGAAATTCATTCCACTACCCAAGTTCTGCCCGTGAAGTGCCTAGTGGTAGTGTCCGAATGATTTACCAATTGTGGTAACTAAGTTGCCGAAAATGGGAGGGGGAAAAAAAAAGTGGTTGCCGAAATCTGGGGAGGAATTAAAAAAAAAAAAAAGAGGTGTTACGTCCACAATATTTTCACAACAAATCACGGGTGATTAGTTGTTGTGGGGGTGAAAAGCCCAACCTAACGTATTGGGCCCAAGGCCCTATTTGAAGGCCACTGTTTGTCCGAAGAGGTGAAAATGCTCGAATAGAGGCACATAAAAAAGGAGCATGTCTGGAGAGGAGCATGGTCATAATCCGAGGAGGAATTCAATTGTCCGAGGAGTCCAATATCTTCGGGTCTGAAGAGGCTTGGCCCGACATGTGTTTGGAAAGCTCAGATGATCCCTCTGACAAGTGTAATGATGGAAATAAACCTCCGGCAAACATGAGGATAACAGGTACAGAGAAATATCTAGGAGACAGACTTCAACCACCACATTAAATGCACTGCACCTACTTTCCTGGTCACATTAATGTGGAGAAGACCCCTGAACAGTGCACCCTCAGCTACCGCCACTCACACCAGGCTAAATAGAGTACATGATGGGACATGCACTCAAGTGGGCGTCTAGATGATAAACAAGTGGACGATGAAGATGAAAGGAGGGGGTACTACATAAGAGGGAGAGCCCTCTGATAAAAGGGGGCGGAAAAAAGAGAGAAAGGGGAGAGAACTCCATGATTGTAGCTCTAAGAATTGCAACCTAAGTTTATTCAATACAAACTTCTCTTCGGACGTCTGCATTTGCACTTATCTAAGCACAATTGAATGCTAATTTCTTCACAAACACTATAGCCCAATACTGTTTAATTCATTACTAGCTTAGCTCTTTCACCCACTCTCTACAAATTTATTGTCTTGGGTTCAGTGGGCTCGCAATCCATACCTGTTTAGGCTTGGGCCATCAAAAACAGACCCTACAATTGGCGCCGTCTGTGAGGAGAGCTTGTGCAAGGGTGAAAACAATAGCTGATGATGGCAGGACAAGATGAACAACAAGCAGAATCTAGGGCGTCCCAGCACGTGGACCCTTTTGTTAACTTAGAGAGGAGACAAAACCGTGAGGACATGGGAAACGATGCCGTGAGCAGGGCTCTGAATCAGATTTCTAGGTCACCCTTCACGCGCAGGATTGAGGAGGCGAGACTTCCTCGGCGCTTTAACCAACCAACGTTCACCATCTACAATGGTAAAACAGACCCCGTGGAGCACGTGAGTCATTTTAACCAAAGGATGGCCGTCTACTCCAGAGATGAAGCTCTGATGTGTAAGGTTTTCCCGTCTAGCCTTGGGCCAGTTGCCATGAGGTGGTTTGACGGTCTGAAGGAGGACTCCATCAACTCCTTCAAGGAGCTCACTCATGCTTTTGGCTCCCGTTTTGTCACATGCCGAAGAGTGGCCAGACCCTTCTCTTCACTGCTGTCCTTGACCATGCAGGAGGGTGAGTCCCTGAAGGCGTATTCAGATAGATACTGGGAGATGTTCAATGATATGGAGGGCAACTCTGATGTAATGGCCCTTAGCACATTCAAGCTCAGCCTCCCCAATGACCACGGTTTGAGGACATCTCTATCTGGCAAACCGGTCACAAACGTGCGTCAGCTCATGGACCGCATAGAAAAGTATAAGAGGGTTGAAGAAGATCAGCAGCAGGGCAAGGGAAAGGACAAGGTTATCTCCCAAGAGAGGAGGGATTTCAGGTTGGATCGTTACAACCACAGCAAGCCGCGGAGAGATTTTGCAGGGCAATCAGGATCGACAAATCCTCAAGTGGTCAACACCGTGTTCAAAAAACCAGTGCACCAGGTCTTGGAAAAAATCAAGAATGAATCATTCTTCAGGTGGCAGAATAAGATGGTAGGAAACCCCGAGAGGCGCAACCATAATCTCTACTGCCAGTACCATCAGGACCATGGGCATACCACGGAGGATTGTAGGAGCCTGTGGGATCACTTGGACCAACTGGTTCGTGATGGTAGATTAAAACACCTCTTACACCCCTCCAGCGGCCGAGGAGGCCAGACGGGTTTAAGGCCACGAAGAGATGACCCTTCAAAGCCGCCATTAGGAACCATTAACGTCGTCTTCGCCGCGCCGGGGAGAACAGGATCCTGGCCATTGAAAGTTATGTCAATAGGCCGACCATTGGCAGGAGAGTCAAGCCGAGGTCCGAAGAGAGTTAAGTCTGGTACCCTGCTGCAGATAGGGTTCACGGACAAAGACATGACTGGCACCATTCAACCCCACAATGATGCATTGGTCGTCACCTTCAGAATAGGAGGGTACGATGTGAAGAGGGTGATGGTGGACCAGGGTAGCGCTGTGGAGATAATGTACCCAGATCTCTACAAAGGGCTAGGCCTAAAACCCCAAGACCTGACACCATACAATTCCCCCCTCATAAGCTTTGAAGGAAGGGCTGTCACCCCGAAAGGCCGGATACGTTCATCTGTGTAGGCAGGCTCCGAAGTGGTAAAGGTGGACTTTATAGTTGTGGACGTATATTCACCCTACACGGCACTCGTAGCCAGACTTTGGCTCCATGCGCTAGGGGCTGTCCCCTCTACTTTGCATCAGAAGGTCAAATACCCATCTGAAGGGCAGGTCCATGAGATCCGAGGAGACCAGTCTGTGGCCCGACAGTGCCTAGTGGCTGCCATTCAACATGAGCCACAGGCCGAGTTCTCGACCAGAGCCGAAAGGGGTTTATAGTAGTTACAGTCTCGGGAATTGCCCGTCGAAGGTTCAGACGAAGGTACTCGGTGTGAAGATCTAACGAAAGTGGTTATTGGTGATGATCCTGATAGGTTCTTCCAAGTCGGATCTCAGCTACCTCTTCAAGAGAGGGAAGAGCTAATAGGGTTCCTCAAGCAAAACCTTGATGTATTTGCCTGGAGTGCTTACGAAGCTCCAGGGGTGGACCCGGAGTTCAAATGTCACCACTTGAGGGTGAATCCACTGGTCACCCCTAAGAAACAGCCTCCTCGGCGCCCGTCTAAGGAACATGCTGATGCAGTAAGAAAAGAGGTAGCGAAGCTCAAACAAGCTGTGGCTATTAAGGAAGTTTTTTATCCTGAATGGCTGGCAAATACCGTGGTGGTAAAGAAGAAGAGTGGGAAATGGCGAGTGTGCGTAGACTTCACTGATTTGAATAGAGCCTGCCCCAAGGATCCATTCCCTATGCCCAAAATTGATCAGTTGGTGGACGCCACTGTCGGTCATCCTCGGATGAGCTTCCTAGACGCATTCCAAAGCTATCACCAAATACCATTAGCCAGGGATGATCAGGAGAAAACTGCCTTTGTTACCCCAATTGGCAATTACCACTATAAAGTGATGTCATTTGGCTTAAAGAACGCGGGGTCTACCTATCAGAGGATGATGACGAGGATGTTCGAGCCACAGCTGGGCAAAAATATCGAGGTTTACATAGATGACATGGTGGTAAAGAGCAAGGTTGTCGCCGAGCATGTGAAGGACCTTGAAAGTACCTTTGAGGTTCTAAGAAAGTACAAGCTGCGATTGAATGCTTCTAAGTGCTCATTTGGAGTGGGGTCCAGCAAGTTTTTGGGATACATGGTGACTCACAGGGGGATTAAGGTTAACCCCGACCAGATAAGGGCCATCAACGATCTACGAGCTCCTCGGAATCCCAAGGAGGTTCAAAAGCTAACCGGAATGACTGCTGCCCTGAATCGATTCATCTCTAGATCAACAGACAGGTGTCGGCCCTTCTTCTCTCTGCAAGTGGAAGGGGTTCGAATGGACTGAAGAATGCGCTTCGGCCTTTCAGCAACTTAAAGATTACCTAGCTCGGCCACCAATCATGTCCAGTCCTGAGCCAGATGAGATATTATTCGCTTACATCGCCGTAGCTCCCTGCGCGGTAAGCCTAGTGTTGGTACGATCAGACTGTAGTGTGCAAAGACCGGTCTACTACGTGAGCAAGTCGCTGCATGAGGCTGAGACCCGTTACTTGCCTCTGGTGAAGGCTATCTTAGCAGTGGTGCTCGGTACACGGAAATTACCCCACTACTTCCAGGCCCATACTGTCATTGTCCTCACTCAACTCCCACTCAAGGCTATACTCCGAAGCGCTGACTACACTAGGCGGATTGCCAAATGGGGTACGATCTTAGGGGCCTTCGATATAAGATATATGCCCCGCACCTCAGTCAAGGGTCAGGTCCTTGCGGATTGGTGGCTGAGTTCACGGAGCCCTAACTAGAAGAAGTAAAGCCCATGTCAGACATGGATGAAAAATCAGTTGGCATAATATCCCAACATAGTCCCTCCCATTGGGAAGTGTACGTTGATGGTGCGACAAACCAAAGGGGTTCTGGAGTTGGGCTGGTGTTGATATCCCCCGAGAGGATCACCATTGAAAAGTCGTTAAGGCTGGACTTCTCGGCAACGAATAATGAAGCGGAGTATGAGGCCCTACTGATGGGAATGGCCATGGTCCGAAGAATGGGAGGAAAGTCCGTGGAGTTGTTCTCGGACTCAAGGTTAGTCGTGGGTCAAGTACAAGGCGAGTTTGAGGCAAAGGACGAAAGAATGTAGGGGTACTTGAGCCAAGTCAAAAGTCTACAATCAGAGTTCGATTCTTTCAGCTTGCTACACATCCCCAGAAGTGGTAACTCACATGCCGACTCCTTGGCCACGCTTGCTACCTCATCGGCCCAAAACCTGCCTAGGATCATCCTCGTCGAGGACCTGCACAAGCCTACAGAGGTGAAAGCAGAGGCAATCCAGGTTCACTAAGTCAGGGCCGGGCCCTACTGGATGGACCCTATAATTAAATTCCTCAAAGAAGATATGTTGCCAGAAGAGAAAGGGGAAGCTGACAAAGTTCGAAGGAAGGCGACCAGGTTCTGGTTATCCGAGGACCAGAAATTATACAGACGCTCCTATTCGGGACCATACCTGTTATGCATACATCCTGAAGCGTCCGAGCTACTACTGGAAGGGCTGCACGAAGGAATTTGCGAAAGCCACATTGGAGGTAGGTCCTTGGCTCACCGAGCCCTCACTCAAGGTTATTGGTGGCCTAACATGCAAAAGGAAGCCCACGAGTATGTCAAAAAGTGTGACCAGTGTCAGCGCTTTGCTCCAAACATTCACCAGCCAGGGGGAACTCTTAATCCGCTATCTAGCCCATGGCCTTTCGCCCAATGGGGCTTGGATATCGTGGGACCCTTCCCTAAAGCTGCAGGGAACAAGAAGTACCTTCTGGTCGGCACAGACTATTTCACCAAGTGGGTCGAAGCCGAGCCGCTAGCCAACATCAGAGACGTTGATGTGCAAAAGTTTGTATGGAAGAATATTGTCACTCGGTTTGGAGTTCCTCACACTCTCATCTCGGACAACAGCCTACAGTTCGATAGCAAGGCATTCAGGAATTATTGCAGCGAGCTAGGAATTATGAACAGATACTCCACCCCCGCCTATCCCCAGGGTAATAGACAAGTAGAAGCTGTCAACAAGTTCATATTGAATGGCTTGAAGAAGAGGCTGGATGATGCAAATGGCAAATGGGTAGAAGAGCTGCCACACGTGCTTTGGGCTTACAGAACTACACCTCGCAGGTCCACTGGAGAAACCCCCTTCTCAATGACCTATGGGGCTGAAGCTGTCATCCCTTTGGAAACCGGGTTCCCAACATTAAGAACTAGCTCGTTTAGTCCGACCTACAACAATGAGCAATTAGAGAAGAGTTTGGACCAGATTGAGGAAAGGAGGGAGAGTGCAATGGTTAGGCTGGCACATTACTAACAAAAACTCAGACAGGGCTATGATGCTAACGTGAAGCTAAGACCTCTAGAGGTTGGTGATTTGGTGCTGAGGAAAGTTGTGGGCACTGCGAAGAACCCAGCTTGGGGAAAATTAGGACCCAATTGAGAAGGGCCTTATCGTATCACTTCGGGAGCTGGCATTGGGGCATATTTCTTAGAAGATCTGGATGGTCATGTAATACCATGTCCTTGGAATGTAAATAACCTCAAGAGGTACTTTTATTAATCGAATCTTTTCTTCAGCCGATTTGCCAACTCGCTACATAAAGCGTCCTCTCAAGTGTTTAAGCTTAAATCCGGTCATGCCTGGAGTCCTCGGACCAGATGACTCGGATTAGTTAGCACTCATTCACCTTTCTCAAGTGTTTAAACTTAAATCCAATCATGCCTGTAGTCCTCAGACCAGATGATTAGGGTTAGTTAACACCGTTACAGCTCTCTAAGTGTTTAAACTTAAATCCAATCATGCCTGTAGTCCTCGGACCAGATGATTAGGGTTAGTTAACACCGTTACAGTTCTCTAAGTGTTTAAACTTAAATCCAATCATGCCTGTAGTCCTCGGACCAGATGATTAGGGTTAGTTAACACCGTTACAGTTCTCTAAGTATTTAAACTTAAATCCAATCATGCCTGTAGTCCTCGGACCAGATGATTAGGGTTAGTTAACACCGTTACAGTTCTCTAAGTGTTTAAACTTAAATCCAATCATGCCTGTAGTGCTCGGACCAGATGATTAGGGTTAGTTAACACCGTTACAGTTCTCTAAGTGTTTAAACTTAAATCCAATCATGCCTGTAGTCCTCGAACCAGATGATTAGGGTTAGTTAACACCGTTACATTTCTCTAAGTGTTTAAACTTAAATCCAATCATGCCTGTAGTCCTCGGACCAGATGATTAGGGTTAGTTAACACCGCTACAGTTCTCTAAGTGTTTAAACTTAAATCCAATCATGCCTGTAGTCCTCGGACCAGATGATTAGGGTTAGTTAACACCGCTACAGTTCTCTAAGTGTTTAAACTTAAATCCAATCATGCCTGTAGTCCTCGGACCAGATGATTAGGGTTAGTTAACACCGTTACAGTTCTCTAAGTGTTTAAACTTAAATCCAATCATGCCTGTAGTCCTCGGACCAGATGATTAGGGTTAGTTAACACCGTTACAGTTCTCTAAGTGTTTAAACTTAAATCCAATCATGCCTGTAGTCCCTAGACCAGATGATTAGGGTTGGTTAACACTCTGTAGCAGTCGTCTAAGTGTTTAAACTTAAATCCAATCATGCCTGTAGTCCTCGGACCAGATGATTAGGGTTAGTTAACACCGTTACAGTTCTCTAAGTGTTTAAACTTAAATCCAATCATGCCTGTAGTCCCCGGACCAAATGATTAGGGTTGCTTAACACTCCGTAGCAGTCTTCTAAGTGTTTAAACTTTAAATCCAATCATGCCTGTAGTCCTCGGACCAGATGATTTGGGTTAGTTAACACTCGAATACGTTCACCCTCCATGATCCTTGAACCAAATGACACAGGTTAATCAATGCCCCCACACAGCTATTGCCACAGGGGCTTAGCACGAAAATTCTCGATTATGTTTGAATTAATTCTAACTTATGACTGTCTTCCTTAGTTATGTTTAGTTCAAAACCAAGGGGTAGTACCACTCTCTTTGTATATTCTAAAAGACGTATAAAACTTATATAATTACTTCCTACAATCGTTACTTATTAATAGCTCTTATACGGACTATTCCTCTCAATATCAATTTCAAATACTCACACCATCAGCATGATATACTAATCAAGTTTGTTCACATTATTATGTTATAATTGCACTGTACAGTAATGAGTTAAACAAAAGGGAGGCCATATCATTAATAAGGAGAAAAGGGTTTACAATTCCTTAGATACAAACAAAAATTAACACAAATAGAAAAGGAAAACCCCTATATCTAAGCCTTCGATTGAAAGTCCACAGAGCCAGCAGCCTGTCCTGTCCGAGTAGCAGCAGATTCTGGGGTTGGCCCTCGGGCTTAGAGGTCTTCACCCTTCTCCAACTCTTCGACCTTATCCTTCGTTGGCTCAGCTGGTTTGCCCTTGTTGCCCGGCTGGTCAGAATCCTTGGAGGCATCAAGGTCGGCAGGAGGAGCTTAGCCGGCCAATGGTTGGTCCGAGGCCTTTGGGAGCTCTGTAGGAGGATCACCCACTAGGAGCTCTCGGATCTCTGGATCGTAGTATACGCTCCCGGGGAGTCTCAGATCTGAGTCGACGGGGACTCCGGCAGCGTCTAGGGCCTTATTCCAAGTTATGTCGCAATAGTCTCGACTAACCGAGGCAAATTGCTCCGTAAGCTGGGACGAGGTCTCCTCCACCCCCAGCTGGTATGCCGCCTTCCTCTCAGCCTCGACTGCCTCCTTGGCCAGTTTGGCATTCTGCTCGGCCACTTGAGCGCTCGCCTTGGCCTTTTGCAGTTCAGCCCTGAGACCCTTCACTAGCTCCCTCTCGGTCGCCAGGTTGATCTCTGCCATGTGTAGCTGTTTACGCTGCTCCTCAGCTTGTTTTTCAACATTCTTGATCCCAGCATCAAGGCTTTTCTTCTGGCTGGTCATCTCTTTGAGGTCCTCGGACAAATGGGCATATTCCTCCTTCAGTTGGCCCAGCGATTTCTCCGCCTCGTTTCTAGAGCAGATCGCTGCCTGGGCCTCAAGGTGGTTCTTCTTATTCCACTCCTCGGCCACGTATATCTGCTGGGTGACCTGCATAATGGAAATTCCGAATGTCAAGCACAGAAGAAGAGAAAAAGCAAGTGTCAGCGATTCATTCAACTAATTAGACCGAACTCGCTCACCATGGCCATATCCCTCTTAAGGGATTGAAAGAGCTCCTGCTGGCTGAAGTGCCTGTAGGAATCCATGTCGTGGGGAAGAAGGAGTGGTTGTTGCAGGGCCTCAGCAACATAACCCGCCCTTCCTCCATCGTAATTCCTGAGGGAGGCCTCCTAGGAGATAGGAGTGCCATTTAACTCCAGCCTTGGAGACCAGATTCGTGGTCCTCCCCCTCGGCGGACGTCTGCCGCTAAAGCCTCATCTCGACTTTCAGTGGACGAGGCCCTCTGGTTCCGGTGGTCTTTCACCACCTTCTGCTGCTTAGTGCCTTTGGACGGCTGCACCTGCCTGTCCTCAACATCAATAAGCGGCCTCTTCTTCCTCAGGTCAGGAATGGGCTTTAAGCCGAGATCAGGAACCTGGGATGGCACTGGAGGCAGACTCACCACCGGTTGGGAAGTCCCCGTACCTTTCTGCTCGGGCTTTTTGCCCTTGCCTTTCATTAAACTCCTCAAATCCATGTCGTCGTCCGAGGAATCTTCAAAGTGAGCAGCTGGCAAAGTAGGGTGAATGCCTCACTGTTTGTCGGCCTCTTCTTCCTCGGCTTCCGAGACTTCTATCACTCGGTTCACCCCTGAAGCCTCTCCCCTGAACTGGAATCTGTCTATCTGCTCCTCTAATGAGGAGGTGGAAGAGCCGACCCTCTCACCCTCAGACACCTCTCTGAGGGGAACTTGCTGGAGTGGTTGCACAAGAGGAGGTATGGCCAGAGGGTTTGGATGAGGTACCGGTGCAAGCTCGTGTGGCGCCAAGAACCCTTCCGAGCAACGTCAATGCGATGAAAGCGATGATCTCCCTGAGTTATCGCGTTGCCAACTGATTGGAAATTCTTTGGCTTTCCTGTGTACCCCAGGATAAGGGGAGCCGATCTAAGCTGCCCGTCCTCGCTCACGAAAATCTCTGATCTTAGCAGAAAATTAAGGGCGGCGGTGTTTGTAAGGTTGAGCCGAGGAGTAACGTTGTTTTTATCTGTTACAAGTCACAGCAGATTTTTGTTAGAGACGAAAACAGCAACACAAGAAGAACTAAAAACCATTAAAAGACGAGGAACTTAAGCCTATGGTTAGTGTGCCTAGTCCTAACACGTCCCACCTGGCTTTCCATGCTTGGTTGGGCAGTGAGGGCCGTCATGCCATGCGCCCGAGACGATCACATAGTCATCTTTCATCCCTTTATTGGATTTGGGGAGGCAGGAAATGAGCCTAACGATGTCAGACCGGGATTTTAAATAATATCCCGCCCCTTCCTGGCTGTGGCATTCGTACATATGTACCATGTCGAGCCAGGTGAGTCCCAATCCTAAGTGACGGTTAAGGTCCTCGATGGCTCCTAAGATCCTAAACATGTTAGGTGCGCACTGCCAAGGGGTAAGCCTATGGTTTCGAAGATAGCTAGTAGTAATGGGACCCATGGGGATTGTCATCCCCCCTTCTATGAAGGCGATGAGAGGGATCACGACTTCTCCCGTTTTCCGATCAGTTAGTATTTTCTCCGGAGGGCAGTACCTTACCCCCACATTTGGAGGTATGCGATATGTAGCCCTAAACTGCTCCAACTGGGCAGGACTGTCCACCAGATACTGGAGTTTACCCATGGCGCTTAAACGGAAAGATGGAAGCGCTGAGCGTAACAATCGGAGAATAACCGTTCAAAAGATGAGGAAGTTGTCCGAAGAGAGGACTGAAGGCACAAGAAGAGGAAAACTTACAAGAACTGAACCGGAAATCGATCTTCGAACGCGCAGAAGGATTCTCGATGACTTTGGGAAGGATTGAAATCGACGACTGAAGGAGATCGGAGCAGTTGTGCGCTTGTTCTTGTTGGAGGGTCTGGGAGTTGCAAAGTGGGAAAGGAATGACTTCCTCTGAGGTTTTATACGAGGTCAAGCGAAGGGTCAGGGGCATCCCCGCCCCAATTCTGAAGAAAAAACCACAGCCATTGGATCTGCAGCCCACCCTTGGATGCCAAAGACAGAACGTCGCTTAGAATAAATGGCAACGCCTCGGGAAGATTGAAACGACAGCGGCATTAATGAAGCACCTATTTTTATGCCTACACACATGCCAGTTCAAATTTTTGTCTGTTCTCAAGATCTCATTCTGTGACATGTCAAAATCTTACTTTTTCTCTTCGGATGCGAGGGGAAAAACTAAAAATTTTGAGGGGCTATTGTGGGGGTGAAAAGCCCAACCTAACGTATTGGGCCTAAGGCCCTATTTGAAGGCCACTGTTTGTCCGAAGAGGTGAAAATGCTCGAATAGAGGCACATAAAAAAGGAGCATGTCTGGAGAGGAGCATGGTCATAATCCGAGGAGGAATTCAATTGTCCGAGGAGTCCAATATCTTCGGGTCCGAAGAGGCTTGGCCCGACATGTGTTTGGGAAGCTCAGATGATCCTTCTGACTAGTGTAATGATGGAAATAAACCTCTGGCACGCATGAGGATAACAGGCACGGAGAAATATCCAGGAGACAGACTTCAACCACCACATTAAATGCACTGCACCTACTTTCCTGGTCATATTAATGTGAAGAAGACCCCTGAACAGTGCACCCTCTGCTACCGCCACTCACACCAGGCTAAATAGAGTACATGATGGGACATGCACTCAAGTGGGCGTCTAGATGATAAACAAGTGGACGATGAAGATGAAGGGAGGGGGTACTACATAAGAGGGAGAGCCCTCTGATAAAAGGGGGCGGAAAAAAGAGAGAAAGGGGAGAGAACTCCATGATTGTAGCTCTAAGTTTATTTAATACAAACTTCTCTTCGGACGTCCGCATTTGCACTTGTCTGAGCACAATTGAATGCTAATTTCTTCACAAACACTATAGCCCAATACTGTTTAATTCATTACTAGCCTAGCTCTTTCACCCACTCTCTACAAATTTATTGTCTTGGGTTCAGTGGGCTCACAATCCATACATGTTTGGGCTTAGGCCATCAAAAACAGACCCTACAGTTGTTATTAGTTCAAATTTGAATTTAACACTGAGATTACTTTTTTAATCCAACAATAACAACCTGTAGCAACCTGCCATTTAGGATTTATTGTAAAAATGTTGTAAAAATTTATCATTTCTTAAAAAAAAAAAAAATGGCAATTGATTTGTGGCAATGACGTTGTCGAAATAGAGGGGAAAAAAATGTGGGAATGGATTTGTGGCAATGGCATTGCTGAAATAGGAGGGAAAAAAAATTGTTGCAATTCGTTTGTGGCAATGGCATTGCCGAAATAGAGGGAATTTTTTTTTTCAATTGGTTTATGGCAATGGCATTACCGAAATAGAAGGAAAAAGAAAAATGAAAAATTGTTTGATATTTTGGCAATGAGATTGCCGAAATAGGAAAGCTATATGTAACTACAGCTTACAACACATACACAAAGTCCATCCTCCAATCCATTATTTTTTTCCAAAAAAAGAAAGCTGTATGTAACTACAGTTGCATCCCCATAAGCAAGGTCAACTCTACCGTGCTGGCAACAACTAAAACCTCTCCATTCCTTCTTCAACAGAGTTTCCAAATGGAATGGTTAATTGTATTGGTTTGACCTGATGTCCTCTAATCTCCCAACGATTATCAAAGACCAGTTTGTTTTATAATGCACTCAATTTGTTTGATTTTTTGCAATTCAGACAGCTTTCTCTCACTCCTCCAATTTCCTATTTCGGCAATGCCATTGCCAAAAATCAAACAAATTTTTTTTTTCTTTTTTTCCTTCTATTTCGGCAATGCCATTGCCACAAACCAATTGCAACAATTTTTTTTCCCTCTATCTCGGCAATGCTATTACCACAAATCCATTCCCACAATTTTTTCCCCTTCTATTTCGGTAATGCCATTGCCACAAATCCATTCCCACAAAATTTTTTTCCCCCTCTATTTCGGCAATGCCATTGCCACAAATCAATTGCCACTTTTTTATTTTATTTTATTTATTTTTAGAAATGATAAATTTTTACAACAAATCCTAAATGGCAGGTTGTTACTGATTGTTATTGTTGGATTAAAAAAGTAAACTTAGTGTTAAATTCAAATTTGAACTAATAATAACTAATCACCCGTGATTTGTTGTGAAAATGTTGTAAAAATATTGTGGACGTAGCACATTTTTTTTTTTTAAATTCCTCCACAGATTTCGACAACCACTTTTTTTTTTTTTTTCTTTTCCTCCCATTTTCGGCAACTTGGTTGCCACAATTCATATTTTCTCTCTCCTCAATATTTCGGCAACTTGGTTTCCATAATTGGTAAATCATTCAGGCACTCCCACTGGGGCACTTCACGGGCAGAGCTTGGGTAGTGGAATGAATTTCGGTAATATCATTACCGAAATTCATTTTTTCTCCCTCCCAATCACATCACTCAACTTTCTTCTCTCTCTTACTTTTTCTTACAATTTCGGCAACGGTGTTGCCGAAATTCAGTCTCTTTCCTTATTTTGCTAAATAACTTTGAACAGTACCTATAACAATAATAAACTCCGTTTTTTGCAATATTTAACCAAAAGACTCCACTTTTCGTGTAAATTTAATCAAATTTCCTTAGAATGGACAATCACATGTTTAATTATAATCATAAAAATAAAAAGTTTATTATATATATATATATAATGAATTAATTGATGTTATATAAAAATTAAGTAACTTTTTAAGTTTATTAACTTAATTAACTAAAACTCCTATTTTTCTCTAATCAAAATTATCAGAAAAAGAAAAAAGAAAAGTAGTTCCACAATGAAAAAAACTAAATTTAACTTTGACCAATTAGTTGTATAATATATATTATAATGTTTTTGAGGAAAAGTAGTTGTACAATGATAGTGTCAGGTAAAGCAAAAACTAAAAGTAAAACCATAGTATAGACTTAAAAGAATATAAAAGCATGTTGTTTTTTTTGCTTGAAAGACCCTAATATATTGTTAAGTTGCTCAAATTATGGACCAAAATTTAATTTTATTAGCATAAAAAAAATTTAGGGTGTTCCTAATTTTTTTTTTAAAGGTAGATAAATAGGACCACCCTGGCCATAAAGTGACGCCACCCCTGATCTAAGCCTGTCTTGTATCGAGGATAAGAGGGAGGGCAAAGGTAGTATTATTCATTTTCTTTTGAAACTAGGTTTCACAATGTAATAACAAGTCTCATGGTGGATTTATATGCCAATTTGATGGGCTTAGTTATATCATATATGAGACGAACATTTGTCTTGAACCACACGATAGGAACACATTTGTTTATTTGTACAATGCTATTTCTCTTCGAATACTTCACTACATATATAATTCCTAATTTTGGCGGGTGTTCCAACAGTTCAGTCGACGTTTTCAACAAGGAACAAGGGTCAATAAGATCATACACATTTATATTTCTTTTTTTGGAGAACAATAAACATGGACAAAATTGCTTTTTGCTCCTTTAAAAAAAAAAAAGAAAAATCTAGCATTTTGCCATCTTTCTCAAACTAATTAGGGAAATGCCCCTCTTTTGAAAATCGAGTTTCTGAAAATCGATTGAAGCCCTATAGCGGCGTTTTTAAGGACCCTATAGTGACGTTTTAAGGACCTATAGTGACGTTTTGTAACTCGATTTTCATAAAGTCGAGTTATAAGTAAAAAAAAGAAAAAAAATTGCATGTAACTCGACTTTATGAAAATTGAGTTACAAAATGTCACTATAGGTCCTTAAAATGTCATTATAGGGTCTTTAAAAATGCCGCTATAGGGCCTAAATCGATTTTCAGAAACTCGATTTTCAAAAGAGGGGCATTTCCCTAATTAGTTTGAGAAAGAGGGCAAAATTCTGGATTTTTTTTTCGAAAGGGGCAAAAAGCAATTTTCTCCCAATAAACATATATATATATATATATATATATATATATTGTCCTTTACAAAATATGTAAATAGATGAAGTACTTAATTTGGGTTTTTGGCAGATATGCCGAAGACGAACGACCCTGTTTAGCAATACGGCTGATGACATTCAAAAAATAATATATAAAAAGTCATTGTAATAGTATTATAGCGCTCTTACAACATTTGTTAATTGACAATTTTAAGAAATTTTTAATTCTATTTTTATGGGAAGTATAAAAAGTTACAAAAAATCAGTTTTTTTTCTTAATTATTTTTTATTTTTACATAAAAAGTTTTTAAAAATATTTTCTAAACTAATGTCCTTAGGGTATCTATTAACATTTCCCTTATATATTTATTCAAAATTAAAGCAACAATTATCAATTATGCATGATCTGGAGTGGTGTCCTATGATTGCCACTAATTGGCTATTGCACCCATGGTTTTAAAAACTGGACCGAAGGCAAAATTGGATTTGCCTCCGGTTCTCGGTTTTTGGCTAGTTTTTCCCGGTTTTACTGGTTTTTATGGGATCGAACTGGTATCCGGTTCCTAGTTGAACCAGTCAGATCAGTCGGTCCGGTCCAGTTTTTAAAACAATGATTGCACCATTCATAATTCATGTGGGCATGTATAACATTAGGCATAAACATGTTTTGAAAGTTTTAGAAGTGATCATAGTTTTCTTATATTGCTAAGGTAAATAAGTAGTTTGTCTTGTTTGCTATAATTTTTTCATAGTTGAAATCGCTATAATTGTTGGAAAAATGTATATATATGTAATACAATTAAGGAATAATTATAAATAAAAGTGCAACAAAATAGGCTTAGAGGAAAATCAGTTATCCTCAAACAATATTTGTCCCCACAAAGATATATATTAAAGGGTTACTCCAAACTTGCCCTAAATACAACTAAGCCTAGAATTCTTCAACTAGTATTTTTGAGAGAATTTTTATAAATTTCTATAAGATAGTGAAGAGGGAGTGCTTTCAAAATGAATATAGATCACTATTTATATTTAAGGGTTATGTCCCGTCAAAAGACACATTTGGAGACTTACATAAGTTTTTTTAATGTTTACAAGGCATTACAATTATATGGGATACTGAAACAATTACCAGAAATTCGACAAAAAAATGTTTTGTTCAATTTAAAACTGGTCGAATAGGAATAAAAAAAATTTAAGAGTCTAGGCCCAGAAATGTCAATCAGGAATCAAGCTACTTTGACTCGTTGAACATGAAGTTCATAAACTAAATGTCTATATAATGGGGACATAAGAAGGAACTTTACCTATGTGAGCATAGACATGGTGCTGCTTCTATTTAATATAACAAATGGGGCATCTACATTTGTACCATAAATTTAACATAAAATAAAAATAAATAAACAAACAATGGTTACTCTTGGGCTCATTTGTTATTGTTTATTTTTTAGCTTATTTATATTATGTACAACTTTTTTTAACTTTACTTTAATATATATATATATACACACACACATATTTTTTAAAGTTTTTTAGCCTAATAAACCAATACAAATTAACTCTATTAGAAAGACACCTAGAAAATAATGAAAATGAGTGGAGATAAAGGGTAAGAGTGGTCAATTTTATTTATTTATTTTTAAATTTTATAATTTGATAGTTGGGGAAGAGAAGATTTGAACTCGTCTCCATTAGAAATACTATAAAGTGTCAGTTAAGTTATGAAGCTATTTGCAAGATGAATTTTTTTTTTTTTGAAAAATGATATTTTATTTCTATAACAATAATTAAGAAAGAGAAAATAACAAAACAATATAATTTGGGGAGATTGACCAACTCTCGAAGAAAATACAGACCAATTTACAACTTAATTATGAAACATCAATACGAGAGTGGAGTCTTATTTTCTCAAAAAAAAAAAAAAAAAAAAAAAAGAGTGGAGTCTTCAAAACCAAGAAAAAGTACAAATTTGAACAAACATAAGACCCATTCTCTCAAAGAATCCACCTTCAAGGTATCAATGGTTTAGGAAAAACACTAGATATTTTGTCGAGAAACCAACCCCACCATGGAGGCGCAGGGAATCGAAAGACAAAAGGGGGGAAACCACCAGGTATTTGAGCTCCAAATCCTTAATGCTATGTTTGGATGTTGGAAAAAGGAGGGAGAGTAGAGTAGTGGGAGAGAGAGTGATTAAATTATCTTGTTTGGATGTTTTTTAAGGAAGAAGGGAGAGGGATTTGGAGGGATTTGGAGGGGTTTGAACTACTTCTAACTCCTCATTTTTAATTCTCTCAAATTGGAGAGATTTGGAGGGAGAGTGAAGGATAAAAATGTTTGACAAAATGAATTACCAAATTTGCCCTTACTATATTAACAAAATTACAAATGAAAAGACTAATTACTCTCCTCCCCCTTACTAAATTTTAAAAACATCCAAACAAGGTGGAGGATAACTATTCCCCTCTACTCTACTCCCCACTACTCTCCTCCTCTCTACTCCCCTTTACTCTCCTCCCTCTTTAACCTTCCAAACATTCCATAAATCTAAATGATTTGATACGAGAGAGCTCAAATTTAGACCATATATAGACTGAGACCACTATTCGTTTCAAGACCCAAAACGGATTAAACCACCATGGGCGATGGAAAATCCACAGGAAGGACAAGAAAGCTCTATAATAGGGTAAAGAAGACTCATGTCAGAGCCCAATCTACAATTCAAGATGGTTAAAGACTGACAATAACACTAATACGATCGAAAGAGCTACAATATATATATATATTTTTATATATATTTATTTATTTATTTTGGTAAGGGTCTATAGCTTTCCCAAATGAGTTATTTTAGGACCAAACTCTATTCTATCCCCACTTTCACAAGTATCCTATGTGAGAGGTTATATTTGGCTTCATATCACTTTTACATTGATTCACTATTTATAGTCAATCACATCAAATAATTATGAAAATAAGTGTGATATGTCATGGTCCTAAAATTTTTCTTTGTTTTTCCTCATAATTTCATGACCAATAGCCCTGCCTTTTGTCACTGATGATTCAATATCATTGTAGACTGCAGCTTCATGTCTCAATTTACCAAGTTTTTCACCTTGACCCCAAATAGCATAAGCTTCTTCGTTGTGAGCCGCTCCATCACCAATTTTCATATCTTCAACAGACATTCTTAGAGGAACCACAAATCGCACCAAGATACATATTATGCTTGTAATCAAAATATTTAGTTTGACAAAGACAATAAACAAAATCCCAAGAAGCTGAATTCCTATTTGTCGAAATCCGGCCTTGAAATTTCCCATTTCAAAACCATAAAATAGGCCAACATATTCACCGTATGAATTAAAAAAACAAATTGTTTAATTTAGGCTCTGCAAAAAGGCCGGTTAGGATTCCCCGAGACAGCCAGCAATTGCATGGGTGTGCAAAACTGCCATTGTGTCATCAACCATTTGAAGAAGCTTGGATTTCTTGTGGATGATCATCATAGTGAACCAACACTACAAAAAAAATGGCCTTAGGCCACGTTTATAAAACACGGCCTTAGGTCCAAAAAATGTGGCCATAGGCCCATTTGGCCTATGGCCGCGTTTTTTTAGGCTGCGTTTTCAAATGTGGCCCAAACAGAACCCAGCCACCACCCCAAACAGAACCCAGCCACCACTAAAACTCGGCTACCAACGAAACCCAGCCACCAAACAGACCCAGCAAGCACCAAATCTCACCACCAAACGGATCCAGCAAGCACCGAAAGCCACCACTAAACGGATCCAGCAACCACCGAAACGACCCACCACCAAAGTCGGCTACCGATTCAACTTCACAACCGAAACCCACTTCCGAAACGCCACCACTAAAACCCAGCAACCACCGATTCGATCCAACCAAAACTTAGTCAGATGAGAACAGATAGATGAGCGAGAAACATGCTGTGAATAGAGAGAGATGAATAGGAAACGTAGAAGAGAGAAATAGAATGGGAGATCTGATCTGATGGGAGCAAAAGGGCATTTGGGGAGCAAAAGTGCGTTTAGTGAACGAAAGGGCTAAGCAGATTCTCGTGTAAATATAAAGCCTAAAGCCGCGTTTTTAACATGCGGCTATAGGCAAAATCTAAAGCCGCGTTTAAAAAACGCGGCCCCATCCCAAACTAAAGCCGCGTGTTTAAAACGCGGCCTGAGGTGAGAGCTTTAAGCCGCGTTTTTTAAAAACGCGGCTTTAGCCCGTCTGTAGCCGCGTTTTTGCAAACGCGGCTTAAAAAAACGCAGCCTAAAAGGGGCGTTTTTTGTAGTGACAAAAATCCTGCCCCAGTTAACATGAGAAGGATGTTGTTTGGAGGGAACCGTTCCCTATCTTTGGAGAGACGAGGACCAACCTGCCATGAATTATTATGGAGAGCGATATGTCATTTTTCTCAAATGTGTGATTATTGTTTATTTATTGATTTTTTTCATCATTAGTGGAGGAGGGGAAATAGATTCAACGTTTCTATTAGAAATAGTAATACCGTGTTAATTGCTATAGAGGTTTTGGCCAAACGTGATTATTGTTGTTAAAAGTTGGCCAAGCTCGGTCAACCAGGTCACCCATCAGTGACATAACTTAATGAAATTGATTTCCTGTATATGTAACATTTATACACATTACATGAGGGTGGGTTAAAAAAAACAGGAATGTAACTAATAATGTAAGGATGAAAGCAAAAAAACAAAGATAACTCTCCCTTTCCCTTTAGCAAAATGAAAAAAAGAAAAAAACTCTCCCTTTCTCTAGTGCTGTTGGATTCTCTTTACTATATTATAGGTTGTGGATTTTGTTTCTTGCTTTTTATCACAATCACCACCACGAGCAAGAATATAGAAGTACTGTTGGCCATGTAAAACAACCGGCGAATCGATTCTAGAGGTATGTACTTGTTTTCTTTCAATTGTAACTGAGGTTTTAAGTTTAAGGGGTAGATAAATGCACTAATGCCCTATGTTTTGTTTTGGCAAATGAGTCGAGGAATCAATATTGGAGATTAAACTTTCACAGTTGTTAGCATCTTTTTGCAAGTAACTTGGAGAATATATGTCTATTCTCCTCTTTTTTCTTTTTTAAAGAAAGACAGGATAAATTTTTTCCATACCCAATATGCTGCTGTAAAGCCAGCAACTCCTGAGGACAAATGGATCACAAATCCACCAGAATAATCTATGATTCCTAACTTGTAGGGAAACCCTTTATTACTCCGTATAGTGAACGCTCCAATAGTGTATGAAGAGGTCAACCATAAAGGCACAAAAAGCATCCATGCATAGAAGTTCATACGTCCCAACAAGGACCCTGCAATCAAAATCAAAGTGATTGCCGCAAAGACAAATTGGAAATACACCATTGTGGCATTAAGAAAATTTCCGGAAAATGCCTTCTTGAAAAGAAATTTTTTGTCTAGTGCAAAGTTGGGAGTTCCCAAAAATGGAACAAGCAGCTCATCCCCAAAAGACATCCTATAGCCCCATAAAACCCAACAAACAAGAACACAAGCAAAAGCATAGAGTGCCATGAAAGCTGAGTTCACTGCCCATTTCTTCTTTATCACCGCGCCACCATATAGGATTATGAGCCCCGGAACACTTTGTAGGCCCACTAGTGTCGCGGCGGTAAGCTGCCATGCATTGTCACCTTTGTTCATCCATGCCGGGCTAGCTTGATCTGGTTCAAGGTTAGGAGGGAGGGCAAAGGTAGTGTTATTCATTTTGCTTCAGAAAGTAGGTTTCACAGTATTGTGACAATGTTTGACACTAATAATAGGCCTAATGGTGGATTTTTATGCCAATTTGGCGGGTTTAATTACAAGAGACGAACGTTTGTCAAATTCTCACGATAGGAACACATTTGTTTGTTAATTTGTAGTTGTACAATGCTATTTCTCTTAGGCTACTTCACTACATAATATATTCTTAATTTTGGCGGGAATTCCACTAGTTCCAATCGATGTTTTCAAGAAACAAGGACCATACACATTTAGATTTCTTTTTTGGGAGCACGAATTTACAAAACAATTAAATAGCCTGTTAGCAATCCGCATGACGCCATTTATTTATTTTTTTTAAAAGTCACTATTATAAGTACCCCTATATTTGTAGTAATGGAGTTATATTTTGTCTGGGACAGCAACAATTATTATCAATTATATGCATGATCTGGTGTCCTATGATTGTCACTCTTTGGCCATTAAACCATTCATATGGGCATGTATAAGTACAGCGGGCATAAACTTGTTTTGAAACTTTTAAAAGTGACATCTCGTAGGTTTCTTTTATATTTAAGATAAATAAGTAGCCTGTTTTGTTTGCTACAATTTTTGCATAATTGATATCGTATATAATATCGTATAGTCTACTAAGAAGTAGCAACAGAAGAAGTCCATTAGATGGACAATGAAATAGTTGGAATTGAACCGCATTTTATTTTTAGATACAAACTTTAATTTAATGGTTGATTTCAAATTGCAAGTTGGCCCTCTAAAAACATTTTTTTTTTTTTTTTTTTTTTTTTTTTTTTTTTTCAGGGTAAACTCTCTTCGTAACCTTGCATGTTGCAAGGTCTTCGCAGGTGTGGTTTGAGTAATAAAACTGATGATGCCGAAAAAAATCAATCAGTAAGCCACACGGTCCTCACGTGTGCTCGAAACGAAACCTGCGCAATGCAAAAAAGAGAAGACCTTATAGAGAGCACAAGTGTGGTGCCGGCCAAATACCTTCCGAAGATCAAGTTAGAATTTCTCGCATCTCTAGAGTGTCAGAGCTGGGGTGAATTATGCGTACCTTGGATTATGAGGGTATTGGGGTTTTTATTGTAGTAGAGGATTGACATCTCTTCCTTAGATCAAAAGTCATTTCCTTATAGGAATCCTTATAAGCGTATATTGCGGAATCCTTTCCTTATTGGAGACCAACACTCAGCGTGAGGTACAAGGTATTCTCCTATATACTCATGCATGGTGGCTAAGTCAAGATTATATCGGAACCGTCAGCTTTAGTGGCGTCAGCTTTCTCCACTACCTTTAGCTTTATTGGTGTCAGCTACCCACCTTCGTTGCCTAAGGTTTTTCCGTCAGGTATGAGGTAAGCTGTGGATTTCTCAACATCGTCACTTGCCAATGGATCTTGATGAGTTCACGTGGAGCTTCCCTCTATACTTATATAAAGATAAGTAGTTCTACAATTTTACCCTTATCAGCTGCCCCCTACTCCATATCCTCGTCAGCTTTAACTAACGGGTTATGGAATTGAATTTTCATTGCTAATTTTTTTTTGGTCAGGAGAGAGGCAAAATCATTTACGGGTAAATCCTTGAGCAGCCTTTATTAAATGCTCAGACACTTGGCGCGCTTTGATTGGTTCCGCTTTTGGACAAGGGTGTCGCTTTGTCTTCTGTGCATATTTCTCTTATATATACCTCGTTTCTACCTTCATTTCCTTTTATTTTACTATTGTTGATTGCCAGAGTGAACCCGTCACTTTTGCAAACTTTGTCCTTGTCATCTTGCTCTATCCAAGGCCGTCACTTTCCACAAGTCCGTCAGTCTCATCTAGTAAGCTACCCTCCTCTTAGTTACCTTCTGTTTTTGCTTTTATCCTTTTCTTTTGGCTTTGAAGACTTATATATATTTGTTAGAAAAGGTCGTCAACTTAGGTTCTTAGAATGCCTCCGTCGCTTCTAGGTAGTCAGATGTCTAGAGAGACGACGAGTGAGCAGTCGTCAGTTCGCGATGGAGCAGGCTACGACGAGGTCTTCCCTTCAGGTCGTGAGCCTGATGAGGGCTTCTCCTGGTTGTCAGAGAGGGAAATGTCAGCCTAATCTTCTGACAAAGTGGAAAGAGAAGGTGAGGGGGTGTTAAATGATGAGGAGGAGGAAGGGGAAGAAAGGAGTGATGATAATGACGGAGACGAGGATGATGAAGGGGAAGGAAGAGGGAGTGATGGGATGATAATGACGGTGATGAGGAGGCTTTAGATAGCACCTTGGGAGCCCCTGGAGATGATCGTCCTTTCATCCTGCCCAAAATATGGACTGTCAATGATTTTTTGCCAACGATGTCAGACAAAGTCTTTAAAACCTTATGAGATCATTACTAGATTCCAGACGGCATCCCATCCATCTCCCAGGTAAGTTTGAGAAATGCTACTCCGGGAAGACTGCAGATGTTGGCATGTATGATGCCATGTTTGCAGCAGGATTGAGGCTGCCACTGACGAAGCTCCACCATCAACTGGCCAACCTTTTAGGTTTGTCTATCAGCCAAATTGTTAGGACATATGTGGTTCACTTGTTAAAGAACATATGTCATTCTTTTATGTAATTGGCTAATCCTTTGACAAAATGCACTCAACTTGTAATTGGGTAGTTCTAGATGTTTTTAATACTTCAAGAAACAAGGTTTCAATATCAAGTGTTGAAGTCATCAAGCCTGTCCAAGAAACAAGCTGAAGAAGTGCTAAATCATTAAAGCTCGACACCTGCTCGACAGCTCCTCCACACCTTGCTATCTGTCGAGATTTATAAACTCAGATTTTCTGATCTGATTTCTTGGGATCCATGAATATATTTTTGGGCCTTCTTTTCTTCTAACTCTAAACATATAAAAGGATTTTTTAAGGGCCATCAAAGTGTTCACAAGTTGCACAAGCATTGAGCAAACTCTATTCAAACAAATTGTGACCGGAGACGAAGTTCTTGCCCTAATTCATCTCTTCTTGAAGAAGTTGCTGTGTATTTGCACCTTTGGGTTTTGTGACCAAGTATCTTCTTGATCTTCATCGTGTAGGATGAACTGAAGAACTTTGCAGCCAATAACTCTTTCTAGTTGGTGATTGAAGTCGCGTACTGGGATCCGTGCAATTGGTTAGTCACGTACTTGGGAGACGTGCATCAAAAGGAGGGAACTGTCACTATAGAACAAGTCCAATTGGGTATTGGGGTAAGGGTTCAACTGTAGGTTGGTAAGGTACTTGGGATTCCTTTACTTGTAACCGCTTATTGTGATAATAGTGGAGTTTTGGGAGTGGTGACTTGAAAATCACCCAGTGGAGTTTTTGCCGTAAGGTTTTTCCCCATTCGTAAACAAATCACCGTGTCATTTATTTTCCGTTGCATAATTAGTTTATTGGTGATTTGTTTGTGCTACCACGTGTTTGCATGTTAAATTGATTAATTAATAACTTGGCTAATTAATTATTTGGTTTAATCACAAGGGGTCATTCAGTGTGTGGCCTATCACAAATCACCCCCAATGCTTGGAGGATATTTATTGGGGCTGAGATTTTGTGGGGTCGCCTAAGTGGTGGAAACCATCAGTTGACCATTGACGAGTTCTTTTGGTGTTATCGACCTCAACATATAGCCTCGTCATAGGGGATATACCATTTTGCGGCAAGGAAGAAGGGGCTGAAGCTGGTGTCTATATGCCTAACTCCAATAGGAATTGGAAAGGCATGTATTTCTTTATAAAAGGGACGAACTGGGTATGTCGTCAGGAGGAATGGGAGACAATGCCCCATGGTTATTTTGACAATACTTGGGTTTTTGTCAAGGACTCAGGTTAATCCCGTTTGCTCCTTTTTGTTTACTTCAAACTTCTAACATCGTCTACTTCCCTCATTTTTAGCTAGTGTTCGTCCTTGCATCTCAGAGGAGCAGGAAGACTTCATTCGTCGGGTAACAGAGATCCCATTGAAGGAGCGAAAGTGTCGAGATCTTATTACACTTGACACTTTACACCTTTATTGCGGAGGTCCGGAGCCGAGGCCGTTAGCTCGTAAGCTGAACGCTTATTCCCGTCGTCGTAAGTATTCCCTTAACTCCTCCAGTCGTTTTTACACTCGTTCTCTTTTTGATCGTCACTTGTTTTTGTAGAGATGGAGGCAGCCAGACAGAGGGTGAGGGGAATTGCTGCTTGTAAAAAGGAGGAAGAGAAGAAAACCAAGGTGGGGGAGTCCTCGTCAGCTCCTAAGGCCGCTAGCAAGGGGGCGGCAAAGAGGAAAAATGACGGGAAGGATGACTGTCCATCAAAAAAGGTATTCGTCACTCCTGGAGGTAAGCTTCCTAAGAAACCGTCACCTTAAAAGTACGGGGCTGGCAAGGGGTTGATGACGACGCCCGACACCGTCACTCAATACTCTGAGCGTCATCTCCTTACCCATAAGGATTACGCCGTCGGGATGCTTGAGTCCATTATCAAAGATAAAGACACAGACCCTAATGTTTGCCAAGCGACGGAGGAGTTGGGGGATTCAAGCCTTTTTGACCTTGCTCTGGTAAGTACTTTTCCTTCTTCCTTTCATTTATTCGTCTTCATGCTATTTAGCTGACGACTGTCCTGTCTTGTAGGCATTGGTTCGCATGAAGGCTTTACAGGTCAAGGGAGTCACCAACGAAGGGGTGATCGCACGTCAGGAAAAACGCATCAAAAATTTGACCGACGGGTAGGATCAGTATAAGGACGCCCTCTTACCCTTAACAAGGAGGTGAAGGAGTTGAAAGAAAAACTGGAAGAGGAGAGTCGTCTGACAGTAAAGGATCAAGAAGCCAAGGAGACGATGGAGAAGGAGTTGGCGGCTTTGCTAGGCCAGGTAGAGATGGCAGAGGCTGATGCTGTAAAAGAGTTCAAAGAGTCATAGGCTTATATTGATTCTTGTGCCGAATATTACAGTGTGGGGTTTGAGGATTGCCTTAAACAAGCTAAGGCTGCCTACCCAACCTTGAATTTTTCCATGGTTACTATGGACGGGCCTATGCCATCGACACTTGTAGGTGACACTGCCTTTGGAGTGAGCGACGACTCTTCCGAGCCAGAGCCTAGACTTAAGAACGACGTCGTCCTTGCGCAGCCTGCTGCTGATGCTCCCTTCACTCCCCTGGTCCCGTCCATGGAGCCTATGAACGTTGAAAACCCTGTCGCCCAGTATATTCAAGAGAAGAATGACGGAAACCCTCCAAGCCTTTCAACCCAGTAGACTTATGCATTCCTCTTTCTTATTTTATCTTTAAGACTTTGTAAAAATGCCCTACTACTTTTTGGGCTTTGTCTGTAAAAAACTTTATTTTATTTATGATATTTCATATCTTTCATGTGTTGCTTTGTTGGTCCATATGCTCGTGATATGTTTTCATAAGTTGGAGATGATCTCATTTGCCTTGCACGATAGATTCCTCTACTTAGGGACGTCTACTTTGTAGACTTAATGACTATTTCTTGGCCGTTTGCTAAGCTCACCAGCTTAGCCATGGATCAAGACTTAATAGTATTGATTTGTCTATTTTTGTGCATAATTATGGACTCGTCTCTTTAGTTATAGGTTCGTCTACTTTGTAATCTCGTCGACTTTCATGGGCGTCTGACTTGTGGACTTGGGAAACTCATCCATTGTTAAATATTGGTATTTTCATGAAGCCATCAGCTTTAATGACCACTAAAGTAAATGGTAATTTAACAAAGCCGTCAGCTCTAATGACCACTTTTAAGTAAATGGTAATTTAATGAAGTCGTTAGCTTCGATGATCACTTTTAAGTAAATGGTAATTTAATGAAGTCATCAGCTTTAATGACCACTTTTTAAGTAAATCGTAATTTAGCTTTAATGACCTTGTCCACTTTATTAAATAATGGATTTGTCCACTTTATGGACCAATGAACCCGTCCACTTTATGGACTTTTTAGTTTGTCCCTTTTAACAACATTTCATCCTCTTGGGATGAAGTTGCCCGTGTCATGGGTTTGAATGATAAAGTCGTCCATTTTATGGACTTAACAATGTCGTCCACTTTATGGACTCAATAATTTTTTATCTTCTTGAGACGAAGTCACCCATTTGATGGACTGCACATTAGGGTCATCTACTTTGTCAACCCGTCTACTTTGTAAATAATATGAGTGGACTATAGTATTTCATCCTTCTGGGATGAAGTCATCTTCTTTATGGACATTGATAATAAGCTCGTCCATTTTGTAGACATGATGAATTTTCATCCTTGAAGTCGTCCACTTTATGGACTTTAAATTTTCTGTAGATAAACACCTTAGCCATATTTAAATAAACTCATCTTATTATGATAAACCATGCATTTGTAGAAAAAGTAGTTCTTTAAAAGAAGAAGACCCGCCCTTTGGGCTTTAAAAGAGTTATTGTAGCAGAAACTAAAGTAAATAGAAAAACTGAGGAGTACAGCTAAAATTAACTAAGGTAAGCTAGAAATAAAGGGGTGCCGCTCTTCATGCCATCCTTTCTACTGGTAGTACCTCCGTAGGTGCTCGGTGTTCCATGGATGGTGCAGCTTATGTCTGTCCAGTGTCTCTAGGTGGTAGGTGCCCTTCCTTTGCCATGATGTGATTCGATAAGGTCCTTCCTAGTTGGGGCCGAGCTTCCCTTGGGTAGGATCTCTAGTAGCTCCCATGACCTTCCTTAAAACGAGATCTCCAACCTAAAATTCTCTGTGTCGGACCCGAGAGTTGTAGTATTTAGCCATGCTGTCCTGGTACCGTGCGAGCCTTTGTTCTGCTATTGCTCTAACTTCATCAACTAGATCAAGCTGTAGAAGTATAGCCTTGCCATTTTTGCTTTCATCATGATTGTCAACCCTGTAGCTTGTGAGTCCGACCTCGGCTGGAATGACTGCTTCACTCCCGTATGTTAGCCGAAATGGTGTCTCTCCTGTAGGAGTCTGCACCGTTGTCCTATATGCCCATAGTATGCTTGGCAGCTTTTCAGGCCATATGCCCTTTGCCCCCTCGAGCCGAGTCTTGATAATTTTAAGGAAGGATCGGTTTGTGACTTCAACCTGTCTGTTAGCTTAAGGGTGGGCAAGGGAGGAGTAGTGATTTCTGATTCCTAGTTGTGAGCAAAAGTCCCAGAAGGAGTTGTTGTCGAATTGTTTCCTGTTGTCTGAGACTAAGACTCTAAGGATCCCAAACCTGCATATGATGAACCTTCAAACGAAGCTTTGTACATTCCTTTCTGTAATGGTGGCTAAGGTTTTAGCTTCCACCCATTTTGTGAAGTAGTCTATGCCTACTATCAGAAACTTCAGCTGTCGCATCGCTATTGGGAATGACTCCATGATGTCCAACCCTCACTGGGCGAATGGCCATAGGGCTGCCATAGGGGTCAACTTTTCAGATGGCTGCCTGATCATATTGCTGAATCTTTGGCATTTGTTGCAGGCTTTGACATAAGTCTTGGCGTCTTTTTGCATTTTGGCTAGTAGCACCCTACTCGAATCAGTTTATGTACCGAAGATCGTGACCCTGAGTGGTTTCCGCAGATCCCTTCATGGACTTCTCTCATGATGTAGTCTGCTTCTTCAGGACCTAAACATCTTAGGTATGGGCGGGAGAAGCCTCTCTTATATAAGACATCCTTTATCAAGAAGAATCACGCTGCTTGGACCTTAATCTTTCTTGTGGCCTCCCTCCGTTTGGTAAGACGTCCTTTTTCAAGTAAGAGATTAATGGCGTGGTCCAATTTCTCTCGGAACTTATCTCCTACACATCGACGGAATCTATTAGTGGAGAAAGCTGAACGAAAGAGAGTATGTTATAAAGAGTAGTCATATGTTTAGCTAAAGCGGCTTTGGCAAGGCGATCGACTTGCTCATTTTCTCTTCTGGGGATTTGGATAATTTTGGCCTTCAGCTCATCTACCCTTCTCCTTACTTGGTCCAAATATCTCTTCATTCTTTCGCCTTTACACTTATAATCCATGTTTACTTGGTTAGTGACGACCTAAGAGTCGCAGTAAAGAACCACGCTTGCCGCTCCTGCTGCTTTAGTGAGATCAAGCCCTGCCACTAAAGTTTCGTACTCCGCTTCATTGTTGGTGGTTGGGAAGTCGAGGCAAACCATACATTCAATTTGGTCTCCTTCAGGAGAAAGAAGTACGACACCTACACCCTCGGCCTGTCTGTTGGATGACTCGTTTGTATGTATACTCCACTGTGGACATTCATTTGCCCCCTTGTCTTCCCCGTTGGTGAATTCTACTATGAAGTTAGCGACGACCTACCCTTTGATGGCAGTACGCAGGCAGTATTGAATGTCAAACTCGCTTAACTCTATTACCCATAGGGCCAACTGACTAATGGCTTCGGGGTTGCTCATCACCATTCGTAAGGGCTTGTCGGTCAGGATGATCATCGTGTGGGCCTGGAAGTACGGCTTGAGTTTGTCTGTTGCTGTAACTAAAGTGAAGGCGAGCTTTTCCATGGGTGGATACCTTTCCTCTGCGCCACAAAGTGCCTGGCTAGCATAGTATACGAGCTTTTGAACCTTGTCTTCTTCTCTGATCAAGGCCGCGTTGACGACTACCAGGGAGACAGCTAAGTAGAGAAAAAGCTCTTCCTCCGGTTGTGAAGGACTTAGCAGCGGAGGGGAAGAGAGGTACGTCTTTAGTTCCTCGAATGCTTGCTGACACTCAGCAGTCCACTTGAAAGATTTCTTCAGCGTGCGAAAGAAGGGTAGACATTTGTCTGTCGCCCTTGATATGAATCTGTTCAGGGCGGCTACTTCACCGTTTAAACTCTGCACTTCTTTTACGTTCTTCGGGGGGGCCATCTCTATTATGGCCCTGATCTTTTTTGGGTTGGCCTCGATACCTCTTTGAGACACCATAAAGCCTAAGAATTTTCCCACTGTCACTCCGAATGCACACTTACTCAAATTGAGCTTCATGTTGTAGGAGTGAAGGGTACCGAATGTTTCTTCGAGATCCTTCAGATGGTCCTCTTCTCTTTGGCTTTTTGCTAACATATCGTCTACGTAGACCTAAACATTCCTTCTGATTTGGTTCATAAACATCTTGTTCATGAGCCTTTGATACGTTGCCCCGCATTCTTAAGGCCGAATGACATTACTTTGTAACAAAAAAGACCTTGGCTAGTAACAAATGAAGTCTTCTCTTGATCTACTTCATCCATCTGGATCTGATTGTACCCTGAAAAGGTGTCCATGAAGCTTAATAGCTGGTGCTGGGCTGTAGAGTCTACCAGTACGTCGACTCGAGGGAGAAGGTAGCTATCCTAGGGGCATGCTTTATTCAGATCCGTAAAATCTACGTACATCCTCCATTTTCCATTGGCTTTCTTGACCATCACCATGTTTGCTAGCCAATCGGGATAGTATACTTCCTTGATGAAGCCTGCCTCTTGTAACTTGCTGACTTTTTCTGCTATTGCTCGGTCTCGTTCTTGGGCGAACACTTGCTTCTTCTGTCGGACGGGTGGAAAAGACGGAGACACATTTAGCCAATGTACCATGACCGACGGGTCGATTCCTGGCATGTCTTCATGACTCCAACCAAATACGTTCTGATTCTCCTTAAGGAAAGCTACGAGTGCTGAGCGAATCGTTGGGCTGGTGAGAGTGCCGATTCTTATGGTCTTGTCTAATCTGGAGCTATCAAGGGGTATCTCCTCGAGTCTCTCTATGGGTTCCGCCCTCGTTCGTTGCTCTTCTATGCTTATAGTCTGTAGATGGTCGTCCATCTCCAGCATCGCAATATAGCATTCGCGCGCAGCTATTTGGTCCCTTCGTAATTCCCTTACTCCATACTCAGTGGGGAATTTGATAATTAGGTGATAGGTTGAAGTCACGGCCTTCCAAGAGTTAAGGGTATGACGTCCTATGATAGCGTTGTAGGTAGAGGAGCAATCGACAACAAGGAATGCAACATCCCTAGTAACTTGCTGAGGATAATCTCCAATGGTGGCGGGTAAGGTGACGGCACCTAGGGGGTACACTTTTGTTCCTCCAAACGCAACAAGTGGAGCGTTGGTTGGAACTAGCCACTCTCTACTGATCCGCATCTGTTGGAATGTTGGGTAGTAGAGAATGTCTGCGGAGCTTCCATTGTCGACCAAGACCCGGTATGTGTTATAGTCTCCTACCTGGATGCTAATGATGAGCGCGTCGCCATGTGGATGGTGAAGACGTCAGGCATCTTCTTCTGAGAAACGAATAATGGGGTTGTCAACTCGCGACATTTTCAGGATGACGCCTGTGAGCTGAACGTTTTGGACCATTCTGAGGTAAGTCTTTCGAGCCTTTTTTGATGAGCCAGTGGTCATTGTGCTCCCCCACAATCATCCTTATGTCTCCTAAGGGTTGTCTGGGACGCTCGTTGTCCCGTCGGGGGGCTTGCTCTTGAGGAGGAGGGTCTGCTCTCTCCCTACTAATGAACTTCTGTAACTTCCCTTGCTTGATGAGGGCTTCAATTTGTTGTTTCAAGTCGTAGCGGTCAATTATGTCATGACCGTGATCGCGGTGGAAACGACAGTATTTGTCTCTTGACCGTTTGTTGGGATCTCCCTTAAGCTTTCCAGGAAAAGTCAAGGCTCCTTCATTCTTGATTTGCATTAGGACTTGGTCGATTGGGGTGGTCAGTGAAGTAAAGCTCATGAATCTTCCTACAGGGGGCTTAGAGCGCCTATCATCCCTTCGTTCTTCGGTTCTTGCCATCTTTTGTCCTCTGTCTTGTCAGGTATCTTCCTGCCTTTCTCTTTTCTTAGGCTTTTCTTCGCGAGCCAGTAGCGCGTCTTCGTCATTCATGTACTTGGTGGCCCTGTAAAGCACATCCGACATAGTCTTTAAGTCGTTCTTATATAGTGAAAATAGGAACTTACCATTCTACAGCCCATTCGTGAAAGCTGCTACAAGTATTTTGTTGTCGGCTTCATTGATCGAGAGCGCTTCCTTATTAAATCGGGCTATGTAAGATCTCAGCGTCTCGTCCTCTCGTTGCTTGATACTCATCAAGCATACAGTAGACCTTTTATACCTATGCCCCCCAATAAAGTGCGAAGTGAATTGGGCACTTAGCTCTTTGAAAGTGCTGATGAAGTTAGGCGTTAGCCGGCTAAACCAAATCCTTGCAGGACCCCTCAGCATTGTAGGGAAGGCCTTACACATGATCTCATTTGCTACTCCTTAAAGGTGCATCAAGGTCTTAAAAGTCTCTAGATGATCCAGAGGGTCCTTGTCTCCGTCGTAGCTTTCTATCTGTGGCATGCGAAACTTTTGCGGTAAGGGGAAGGAGTTGACGGACGTGGTGAAAGGGGAATCGGTTCGATGGACCAGATCATTGAGGTCGCTAGACACCCGCCCTTTAAGGGCGTTCATCATAAGGTCCATCCGTTCCTTCATCATTTACTTCTCTGCGACAATGTGAAGGGAAGCCATATCTAAGCCGAAAGGTTAGCTGGTATCCTGTCGCTCTTGTCTGCTTGGGGCGTTGCTGCCTTCCGGCCCTTCTTGGTTCCTTTTTTCAGCGTTGGTTCCTTCTTGATCTTCTTTTTGGGTGTTCAATGCTACGTTTTTCCGGCGCAGCTGTTCTTCTAGGTCGTGGTTTTGCTTGGTGAGGCGTTCCACGGCAGCAGCGAGAGTTTGAACTTGCCTCTCGAGGGCAGTAGTGGGTGGTTCGTCTCCCTGAACGTCGTTGGTGGTTGCCATTAAGTGAGTGAGCACCATGCAACTTTTTGTCCGGGAGGCGATAGTATGGCTTACAAATTGCAACGTTTCCCACAGACGGCGCCAACTGTTAATGCTGAAAAAATCAATCAGTAAGCCACACGGTACTCACGTGCTCAAAACGACACCTACGCAATGCAAAAAAGAGGAGATCTTACAAAGAGCACCGGTGTGGTGCCGGCCAAATACCCTCTGAAGATCAAGTTAGAACTTCTCTCAACTCTAGAGTGTCAGAGTTCGGGTGAATTATGCGTACCTTAGATTGTGAGGGTATTGGGGCTTTTATAGTAGTAGAGGGTTGACATCTCTTCCTTGGATCAGAAGTCTTTTCCTTATAGGAATCCTTATAAGCGTATATTGCGGAATCCTTTCCTTATATGAGACCAACACTCAGCGTGGGGTACAAGATATTCCCCTATATACTCATGCGTGGTGGCCAAGTCAAGATTATATCGGAACCATCAATTTTAGTGGCGTTAGCTTTCTCCACTACCTTCAGCTTTATTGGCATCAGCTACCCACCTTCGTTGCCTAAGGTTTTTCCGTTAGGTATGAGGTGTGCTGTGGATTTCTCAACATCGTCACTTGCTAATGGATCCTGACGAGTTCACATGGAGCTTCCCTCTATAATTATATAAAGATAAGTAGTTCTACAATTTTACCCTTATCAAAAACTTACACAAAGGATAGTATATAATAGAAAAATTAACACGAACGATCGATTGGTGATGATGATTCAGTGGCTACGTGATTGACCTGTCAATGATATATGCAAGAAGCAAAAACTTAATTTAGGTAATAACAGTGATTCAACAAAAAAATAGAAAAGAAGTTAACTGGGCTAATTAGTACTCCGATGTTTAAATTATCAGTGATCTCACTACAAAAAGATCGAACTTTAATTGAATAAGAACATAGATTTTTCATACTTGTCTCTAGTTGAAGGACTCTAGATTTATAGGCTATCTAGTGACTTATTTTTTTCCTCTTTGTAGCATTGATGTGGGTGAGCTTGGTGGCATTGCCCTGGTCATAAGCGAGATCCTAGCCTTTTGACTGTTGATTTCAGTTGATGGAGGCTATGGATTCTAGTTTCCATGCTTCCCTTTTTGGGCACAAGATCATTAGTTATGGATGAAAAATCATCGCTAGAGCTGTAGACATTGTGCATGATCCCCATTTATTATGAGCTTACCCAGTGGCGACTCCAGGAATTTTGTTTAGGGTGTTCTTATTCCACTTTGAAAAAATTTCAGGTCATTTCGGTCTATTTCAAGTGTTTCGGGACATTTCAGTAAATACCAGCCAAAATTCAAGATTTGGCCTTTAAAAAAAAAAAAAATTCTTAAAACCAAAACAAATTTGCATTATGTACACCGAAAAACCTCAAAAGGAAAAAAAAAATGAAAAGAAAATAAATGAACAAAGTTACCTGTACAATAAACTATAAGTTCATTTGAAATATTAATAAAATTATTAATTATTATTGTTTAGTTGTTTTATAAATTTGTTTGTCTTTTGTAAACTATAATTTGTTGTATTGTTGTTTCATTAATTATTAAATTATTATTTATTGTTTAGCCTAACATAATTTAATTTGTTTGTCTTTTATAATGTATTAGTTAATTAAATTATTAATTATTGATATTTAGTTGCTTCATTAATTTTTTCTCATGTCTTTCTCTCATTAATTTTTTAGCCTAATATTTCTTTCTCTCATTGGAAGAAAATCTACCACCTATCTTCAAAAATTATTATTTTTTTCATCTCATTAGTTCCTACGCAAGTTATATATAGCTGGCTTGCACTTTAGTATGAGACTTGCACGCAAAATAAAAACATCAACTCAAACTAAAAATAAAAAAATCCGGATCTCTCTCTTCTTGTCTTTAGTTTCCACTTTTCACTTCTCACTTTTCAAGCTCTCTTTGGTCTCCAGTCTCAAGACTCTTCTCCAGCTGCCCCTGTTATCACCATGTTTCAACCTCACTCTCTTTCCACCATGTCTCTACCTCTATTGGCTTACTGATGGAGTACCAATGCCTTATGGCAACACAACGAAGTTGGGCTTTTTTTTTTTCGCTTGTTCTGTAACAATTTTTTTTTTTTAGATTCTTTGTTACAATTTTTTTTTTTTTTTAAGATTTTAGTTCAAAATTTGTTTGGCATAAAAATTTTGAGGGTGTTCTTGATAGGGCTTGAGGGTGTTTCTATTTTTTTTTTTTTTTAAGGGTAAACAAATAAAAAAATTTAAATTATTATATATAAATTTTTTTTTCAAGTCAGGGTGTTCCTGGAACACCCTGGACTCTGAGTGGCGTCACCACTGAGCTTACCTTACTATATTGATTTGTTACGTCCTTCAATGGGTTTTAGGTCATTAGAGCATTTGTATTGATGGTGCTAAAAAGCTAAATTGTTATTTTTAACACCACTAACTACAAAAATAGGAGCACATTAGTGGAGCTAAATGTATGAGAATAAATTGGGTCAAGAAGTGGCGTAAAAGGTGTGTTTTACACCAGCCAATCTTGACCCGCCACGTCACCATTTTTTTTTTTTTTTTCCAGCAAAAAAGATTAAGCCTTAAGCCTCTCTTCTCTTCTCTCCTCACCTGATCTCTCTATCTCTGAATCAAACCCACGACCTCCATGGCCGGAGCTTCAAAACTCAACACAAGCCACCAACACCACTGCCATGGCCAAAACTCCATGGTTCAGCCAACAGCTGCCGCCGCGAGCCACCACTGGGGTGGCCCTATTTTCCCTTACCACCCACTCCTTGTGAACAACAACCACCACCACCACAAACTCACCTTAATCACCATCACCACAACTTTGATTTAAAAAAAAACAACAACAACAACAACAACAACCACCACCACCACCACCACCACAAACCCATAACAACAACCACCACCACCACCACAAAACCCACTTAATCACCACCACCACAAATTGGAAAACCATACAAAACCCATATCAAACACAAACCCATATGAAACCCACAAACCCATGACCTAAAATCAACCACCAACAGATGGGAAACCCACAAAACCCAGCAAGACAGCAACCCAAACCACCACCGCACACGCATGCCGTCGTCTACTACACCACCATCACACACCTACGGTTTGCTCCACAAAAACCAATGAAAACGACATGATCAGCGGCGTGACCCACCACCACCACAACAGCGTGATCCATGGTGTTGGCGTGGAGCTTTAAGAAGAATGAGGAAGAAAGAAAAAAAATGAAATGGGGAGAGTATAATGGACACTGTGACTGACCTGTGAAGAGGAAATAGAAAAAAGACAAGGGAGAGAGAAAATATTATTTAATTAAGTTAGGAGAGAATGAATAAAATAGTATTTTTTTGCTTTAGTTTTTTAAGTTGGTGATGTGACAGGTCGAGATTGGCTTGCGTAAAACACACGTCAGCTCCTAACTCAATTTATTCTCTAAATGTATGTATGTATATATATATATATATATATATATATATTTGGTAAAGTGGAATGCATTAAACAAACTAAGAAGAACAAAACAACTCAGGACAAAGCCTGTTCAGGTACAACCCTTTAAAGTCAGAATCTAACAGTTTAATTAAGTCCACAGGTGGACACATGAACATAACAAAATCCGTGGCTTGAAGACCACCTAAACGAGCAAGACCATCAGCGCACCTATTGGCTTCACGATAACAATGCCTAAGGCGAATCTAGGGGATCTGAGACACTAAGAGCCTGCAATCATCCATGAGAGGGGATACAAATACATTAGAGTAATTCGGATCGGAAATGGCATCCACAATAGCTTTAGCATCTATCTCTACTTCTACTGCGGCAAAATTGTAACTGAGACACAGATTAAGCCCATCATGAAGAGCCCATAGTTCAGCAAGAAAGCTGGTAGTCGATCCAATCTTGCGCGCAAAGCCCACTATCCAGTTCCCTTCTTCATCTCGGATTAAACCCCCTCCCTCTGCTTGGCCCGGATTACCAAGTGAGGATCCATCTGTGTTCAATTTTACCCATCCATTTGCTGGCTTACACCAACGGACAGGCTTATATATTCGAGTGGTAGCTTCCTTATGAGGGCCGGCAAAGAAATTATATTCTACGGCCCTTCGAGAAATTTCCTTAGCTAAGTTATCGTTCGGCCTTTGCTCCTTGAACACTACCTGGTTTCTGTGCTTCCAAATAAGCCATATAGCAAAGAGAAACATTGTACACCATGGAATAGCATGACAACCAATGACCTGCTGCTTGGTGCCATTCTCCTCCAGCCACTCCTGAAGGTTGCTGCTAAAGAAGGACCTATTGACCTGATTCTCACCCAACTGGTTCCATATGTGCTTAACCACATTACAATCACGAAGAGCATGAAGAATAGATTCGCTAGATGAATGATAGAGAGGGCAGTGGGTGTCAAGAAGCATACCCCTACGATTAAGACACTCTTTCACTCCAATGCTTTCATGGTAACACAGCCACACAAAGGATTGGATCCTAGGTAACACCTTGGACTTCCATATCCACATACCTCTAAAGGGATCGACATTAACCTGGTCAGTAGCTATCTTGTAAGCTGAGCCGAGATTAAATATGCCATTATCCGACTCCTTCCAAGTCAACTTGTCCTCCCCACGAGATGCCATAGCAAACGGAATGGCTTGAAGGTCCTGCCTAACTGAATCCGGGAACTCAAAAGAAGTAATAGACCAATCCCACCCATTAGCGGATACAACATCTTTAACCTTCAAATTCATCAGCTCACTAGAAATGGGGCCATGTATGATCTGCCTTAAAGCTCCAAGCTTCGACCAGTTGTCAAACCAAAAGTTAAGGTTACTCTCCCTACCACAAGTCCACCTAACCCCTTTTTGGAAAATCTCTGTCCCCTTTTTCATAGTTGTCCAAACCCTCGAGCATGGGAGCTTATCCCTATTTCTAGAGGTCAATCTCCAAGTGCTGCAATATTTTCCTTTCAGCACTTTTACCCATAAAGACTCCCCTTCTGTTTGGAATCTCCAATTTAACTTAGCTAGAAGGCCAGATTCCTTCCTTTGGCAGATTGAATACCCAATCCCCCCTCTTCCTTTGGATTTGTGACTTTACTCCAACCTACCCAATGCATTTTTTTCACCGAGTCAGTTGAGCCCCATAAGAAATTCCTATTTACTCGATCGATGCCTTCGATGATCTTGTTAGGTAGATGAGCACACTGCATTACATAGTTTGGTATGGTGGACGACACATGCTTAACAAGGATTGATCTACCTGCCAAAGACAACAGATTCGCCTTCCAACCAGCCAACTTCTGTTTAACTCACTCAAGAACAAAATTGAAGTCCTGTGAAAGAGGGCCCAGGATACTTGAGGGGAATACCGAGGTACTTCCCTAGATTGGGCGTTGATTGGAAACCCAAAATATCATATAGCTCTTCCCTCCTATCCCTGTCAACATTTGGGGAGAAGTAGACCCTAGATTTGGCCTCACTGACTGACTGACCCGATCTACTATAGAACATATCTAGCACCTCCCTTATTACAGTACAATTCTCCTTATTAGCTTTGGCAAAAAGAACCAAGTCATCCGCAAAGAAAAGATGAGAGAAAGCCATGCCACTCTTTGATGCCTTAACCGGCTTCCAACTCTTTGTACTACATTTTTCTTCAATGAGCTAGCTTAGGAAGTCCATACAGAGGATGAATATATATGGGGAAAGAGGATCACCTTGTCTAAGGCCCCTCGAAGGCAAAATCTAATCTAGAGCTCCCCCATTCACCACAATGGAGGTGGAAACTGTCGACACACAACTCATCATCAACTTTATGAGATTATGAGGAAGGTTTACTCTGATTAACATTTCTCTAATAAAGCTCCATTCAAGCTTATCATAAGCTTTTTCCAGGTCAATTTTAATTGCCATAAAACCAATCCTTCCCTTCTTCCTGCTAATCGTGTGAACAAGTTCTTGAACAATGATGGCATTATCCGTTCCTCTTCTTCCAGGCACAAAAGCAGATTGGTAAGGAGATATGAGTTTACCAAGAAGAGGCCTAAGGCGGCCAACCAAGATTTTGGATACAATCTTGTACACTGTGTTACACAGACTAATAAGGCGGTAATTACTAAGCGTTTTCGGACTAGGAATTTTTGGGATAAGCGTGATGGAAGTCCTATTTAACTCCTTAGGGACTTCCTTAGCAGCAAATATCTTCTTGACTTCTTCCATCACTAAGTTGCCTACTATAAGCCAGAAGCGTTGAAAAAAACCTGCGTGGAGGCCATCGGGGCCTGGGGCTTTGAAGGCTTTAAGAGACCACAAACCCGCCTTTATCTCATCATCTGAGACACCTCTATCAATACTATCCCGCTCTTCATTGGATAATCGGGCTTGCCAGGCAGAGCCAGCCGGGACCATAAGGGCAGAGCAGCTATGGGATGTGGTATATAGATCAGAAAACCCATTTTGAATAACCTCCTTAACTGCCACTTCCTCATGCACCCACTCCCCGGTATTGGACATAATAGCCGTAATGGAATTCCTCTTCCTTTTAACCAGCGTTGAAATATGGTAGAAGGACGTATTCCTATCTCCTAGCAACATCCAGTTGACTCTGGATTTAAGCGCCTATAATTCTTCCTCTTGGTCCAGAACGCTACATAAGTCTGCCTGAAGCTTCCTCTCCAACTCCACCAGAGAAACCGAAGGACAAGCAGCTAAATATCTCTGGATTCCTCTTAACCTCGCCATAATTCTTTTCTTCTTCTCAAAAATGTTGCCAAAGTGCTCCTTATTCCATTCTGAGGCAACATGAGAGAACTTATTGATGGCTCCCTAGAGACTAGGGGCCCCTGCCCAAGCATTCTAGACAACTTGGGGAAAAGAAGGGTCCGATAGCCAGAAACTTTGAAACCTGAAGAGCCTATTCTGCCTTGACCAAGTAGTAGGATTTGTATCAAGTAAAATTGGACTATGATCGGAATGGCATCTAGTCAGATGAGTCATTCTGGCATCAGGATACATGGTACACCAATCTGTGCTGACAAAGAATCTATCAATTCTTTCTTGGATGAGCACATGAGCATCTCTCTTATTAGTCCACGTGAATCTAGAACCCGAAAACCCCAAATCCACCATATTACATTTGTCTAGGCATTCTTTCAGAAGGAGTGACCTACTGATGCTCACCTCTCTGCCACCCAGCTTATCCGCACTATTGAGGGGTTCGTTAAAGTCCCCTGCAATAACCCAGGGCATGCTATGTAGCTCCGCAGTGTGCATCAAGTTATTCCATAAAATTGTTCTCTCAGCAAATCTAGGACTAGCATATATAGCTGAAAATAACTAGGAAAGGTTAGAAGCTCGTACCTTAACAGTGACATGGATTTCTTGTTCAGTTTTAGCCAAAGGGGCAACCTCCACCTGATCAGCATTCCACATCAACCATAAACCCCCAGAATATCCAACCGTATCCACATGAATCGCTCCATCAAACGGCAAACGATCCGTAATATTCTTAGCTCTCTCCCCTTCGAGGCGAGTTTCCATAACCACAAACACAGCTGGATCTTGAACATGCACCAACTCCCTCACATGATTCTGAAAATTGGGCTTCAGAGCGCCCCTACTATTCCAAATAATTATCTTCATCACACAGATAAGAAAGGGGAGAGAACAAACATCAACAGGAGGGTAAGGAATTGCCTCCTCCTTCCAGCTCCATCCCATCCACCTCCACAAATCCAACAATTGACCTTTCCCCGAGATTAGAGTTAGGCAATACCTGAGAATCCCCATCTCCAACTTGGTGGTTTGACAGTGACTGAAAAATTTCACCGTGACTTGAGACCCCTTTTCGTGGAACCTGCTGTGAAAGGCTCTTAGTTCGAACCCCAGCCACTTCCTCTCCAATATACTCTCCACCCAAATCCTCCAAACTGCTAGTATTTACTCCTCCGGCGTCAACCCCTTGATTAGAGCTTCCCTCAATGGGTTTCGACTCTTTTCCCATGGTAGAACGATCACTGGCCGTTGCTTCTTCTTGGTTGGACATAAGAGCTCCCAAGGATTGAGGATCAACACTTGCCGTGGCTGTGAACATAAAATTAGAGTCATCTCGTGAGCTGGTTCCATAACTGAACTTTGAAGTGGAGGCGAAAGAAATTTGCTCTGGAATGTTCGTGGAACTTGTGGCTGCTCTTGCTGAATGTGTAAGTGCCCTACTACGGGCAAAGTCTTTTTTTCCTTTAACTGAAACACGCTGGGCTTGTGTAGTGGCTAATCCATTATTAAAATGGCCCATATGTCCTGCATCCGTGAGCCCAATAACTCCCTTAGAGTGGCCCATATCCTTCACTTCATTCACCTTAGACAACGTGACTTTAGGCTCTTGAACCCGGCTTGCTGGGAGAGCCTCATTAGCCTTTCTTTTATTTAATTCCATGTTAAAGTTTTTGGACCCCACCTTCAAATAAGCTGTCCCACCACTCACTCTGAGGTAACCAGTCCCACTACCCTCTGGCGTGTTCCTTACACCTCTGTTTCCTTGTCGTTTTTTGGTGACCACTACCCACGGCCCATAAGCGTCCTCTTGCTCAGGAGACCTAGGCTCCTCGCCTTGCTTGGGGTCCACCAAATCACACCCATCGTGTGAGCTGCTGACCTGGCCATCTACACTGTCATCGATAACAGTATCTGTCTTGGGTGTGCTCCGGAGCGTGTAAGGACAAGCCTCCCTTCGGTGGCCAATCCGGCCACATGAAAAATAGAGCCTATGAATCCCTTCATAGTTAACAGGTTGATGGATGCCTCCGATAAGGATGTTCGTTACTTTAAAACCTCCACTTCATAATACTCAATGGGCAGTTCATTTAGTCTAATCCATACTGCAATGGATGACACATTCGTAGTTGAAGGTTTAAAATTTGGTTCCCATGGACGAATCGAAAGGAAATGCTCCCCTATGAACCACGGGCCATTCCTGAGGACCTTATCATGATCTTCCTTGCAGCTGAACCATGTTAGGAAGAACTCCTTTCCTAAGTCAATAACATCCAATCTACCATTGGGCTTCCAGAGCGCATTTAGCTTGGTTTGAATATAACTGAAACCCACGGACCTCCCATATACTTTAACGATGAGTGAGCTAGCCCAGACCGCTCTGATGCGATGCTTGACATCCTTGGAGAGCTTGACTGCTGCAAACCCTTCCCTTAGGTCTTCCAACTCCTCATCTGACTCTATATCGGCTTCCATATATTCCTCAAAAGCAAAGGCTTGGTTATATGCCCCTGGTATTTCCCCCAAGAGCTTGTCTCTGAAAGATGATTTCTCTCCGTGGTTAGGGCTGTTAAAACGACCCTATGACTGGGAGCTGTTATCGTGACTGGCCGAGAAGTCGGCGTGGCGTACACCTTTTACTTTTTTTATTGCTGCGTTCTAGCTCTGCTTCCTCTTCACTGGACAGAGCACGACTCTTAGTACGGAGCATTCTTTCTAGGACGCGTTCCTTTGGCAAACCTATTCTTTTTCCTGTAAACATTTTTGCCACATACTTTGATCTCTTCTTGACAAGCTCGTCTTTTAATTAAGATCTTTTTTTTTTTTTTTCTAAATGTATATTTTAGCTTGCCCGCTATTGTGCCTATACAATACCGTTTATGCGTTCACACTAATGAAGAATATTTAAATGATTTCTTTTCCTTTTTCTTTGTTATTACCGTTGCAGCTCTCAGTCTCTCTTCTCTTCCTCAGATTTCTCTCTTCCTCAACCTCGCCCTGCCCAGCCGCCGACAGACCCATCCGACTGCCCAGCTCCGACCACCTCTTCCTCCACTCGCCGCCGACCCAAGCCACCGGTACTCTTCTCCCTTTCATTTTTTTTTCTTTCTTCCTCCACTCCTCACCGGCCCAACTCCCCTGCCGCACGCTGACCCATCTCGCCCTGGCCGCTAACCCAAGCCCCAAGTCCCAAGCTTACCCACGCCAACCCATCTCACCCTCTCTAATCCATCTCGCCCTCTCTTCTCTGTTTGGGTAACCAATTTCTTCAAAGCTTGCTTGCTGATTTACAGGTAAGTTATCTCTGTCTTCTTCATCATGTAATGCTTAGGGTTTTTGATTTGGGGTTTTTGCTTCTAGTCTCCTAGAATTTGAATGATAATTTTTCCATGTTAGTTGGGAATTTTCTGTTTGCAGGGAATTTATATTTGTTGATTCTAATGATAAATTTGCAGGAAATTGGAATGATAAATTTTTAGTTTTTGCTTCTCGCCGATTTTTGTTTGTTGATTCTAATTTATTACAATAAATGTCATATTGGAAATTGTTCTGTTAATTTTCTGATTCCAGGGAAGTTTATGTTCTTTGTTTCTAATGTATTGGTGTAAATGTTAGTTTGAGAATTTTCTATGTGCAGAGAAGTTTACATTTTTTTTTTGTTTTTAATTTATTGCAATATAAATTTGCAGGGAATTGGAATGATAAATTTTCTGTTTTTGCTTCTCGCCAATTTTTTGTTTGTTAACTCTAATTTATTACAATAAATGTCATGTTGGAAATGGTTTTGGGAATTTTCTGTTTGCAAGGAAGTTTATGTTTTTTGTTTCTAATGTATTGGTGTAAATGTTAGTTTATGAATTTTCTATGGGCAGGGAAGTTTATATTTTGTTGTTTCTAATTTATTATAGTACTGGTCTTTACTTCTGTCTTCTTGGAAGTATATATTACTATTTCTAATTTATGGAGTCACAAGGAAACTTACCCTATTACATGGGTATCATAAATGGAGATATTGATATTTACTTGTCACTTTTGGGTGGCGGTGGCAATGGGGGTGGCGGCGGTAGCAGTGGCGGCGGCGGCGGCGTGGTTGTAATTGTTGTTTATTATAATAAATATATTATTTTATTGTATTGTTTATATTATTATATTGTGTTGAAAGCTAAAATAAAATCACTGATGTTGGGTGGTTTGTAAAGTGAAAATATAAAATAGAAGGTCAAATAGCTAAAATTATGGCTTTATCAATGTGGATGCTCTTGGCATGGCAAGGAGGGTTGGCTACGTTTTTATGCCTCGAAGCTATGAGGTTGCCCATTTCGTGTATGGTTGTGTAGATTGTGAGTAGTTTGGGTCTAGTGGCACTGGATCTATTGAGATGGTGACACGTGTCTATTTTTTAACACATGTTATAATATGACTGGGTCCAGTGCACAGGAAGAATGAACCTAATCTAGACCCATGTAGACCACCCTGTTGTGATGAATGGTTTAACGTGGCCTGGGAACACAAAGGGGCAAAGTTGGCTTTTTATTTTTCCTGTAATTTTGCATCGTTCTAGGAGAGAAAATACTATATATCACCCACATATTACATACAAACAGAGTAAGAGAATTTGAAATCAAGTATAATTTTGATATACAAACCCATTGAGTATAATATTTTTGTACACAGAGTATAATTTTATCAATGTTACACAATTCTATAATTTTTTAATAGACGCATTTTTTTCAACAAACCCTTTTTAATGGATGCATTTTTTTAACAAACTTACTGTCAGATTATATTATATCATTGTACACAACCCTACATGGTTGCAAAATATTAAGATTATTAGAGATTAATAACTATTTCATTTATAAAATATTTAAATCTAATTGTTTAAGAAAAAAATATTTATAAACAAAATATATATGAGTTAATGGATTGTATATTAAATAACATTGTATTAGTATGAAATTTGGTGTGTGTGTGTTAAGAACAAAGTGAGCATATAATGTAATTGCAAAATAATCAAATAAAACGTTTTTTAAGTGGTATGATATTAACAAAGAGTTACACTATGTGTAACTGATTCTAACCCACACGCGAGGTAACATCTTCTATTTCCACATCCTTTCCCTCTGCCCCTATCAACCCAATTAATTTTCTCTTAAAAAAAAAAAAAAAAACCTTTATTGAGGATGATGAAGTTACAAAAATATCTTCTCCCCAAAAAAAAAGTCATCAATTATTGTAAAATAAAGGAAATATAAAGTTAAGAAAAAGAACACATGAGAGTAAGAATATATATGAATTACTTATTCTTTAGTGGTATTCACCACATTATATCATTTCTAACATTGAAACATACATACATACATACACACACACATATATATATATATATATATATATTTGTTCTCTGTCTCTAAGTGCTTCGTCGTTTCTATCTATCTCTTACAATAAGAATATAGGTACATATATATAGCTGAGATGAGAGAATTTGCAGGGGACAAAACATTAACTTGGGATACTAAGGGGGTGTTTGGATTTATGATTTCCATAACTTAATTCTCTGTTTCCATAACTTATAACTCAAAAATTGTGGGACCCATAGCAAAAATGTTGTTTGGCAAATGATAACTTTGTTTCCATAACTCTGTTTCCATCACTCAATTCTCTGATTTTTGAGTTATGAGTTATGGAAACTGAAAACACATTTTGGCTGTTTTCAGTTTCCATAACTCATAACTCAATGACATTTTTGTAATTAAACACACATGGGGGACCCACTGTCATAACTCAGCCACCTTTTTGACCAATCTATCTTTTCTTTTTCTTTCTTTCTTCTCTTGGGTTCGGTCTCAGGTGTTCCTTCTTTTTTTTTCTTTTCTTTCTTCTCCGTTCGGTCTCAGGTGTCTTCCTTCTTTTTTTTTTTTTTTTTTTTTTCCTTTCTTCTTCTGGGTTCGGTCTGGGGTGTTCTTCCTTTTTTTTGTCTTTTCTTTCTTCTCTGTTCTGTCTCAGGTGTCTTCCTTCTTCTTCTTCTTTTTTTGCCCCTTTCTTCTTCTGGGTTCGGTTTGGGGTGTTCTTCCTTTTTTTTTTCCCCCTTTCTTCTTTCATTGGGTTCAGGTGATTTGGGTTTCTTTTTTCTTTTTTTTTTGTCCTTTCTAGTTCGGGTTTCTGGGTATTGAAAAAAAAAAAAAAAAGCTGCACCGACTGACAGATATGAGGCCCACAAATAGTGTGAAAAATATTGAGTGATAGGAAGTGAGTGATGGTGCCAAACAACCTTAGTATTTTAAGTGATGAGTGATGAGTGACGAAAATTGAGTGAGGAGTGATGAGTGATCAAAAAAAAAAATCCAAACATGGCCTAAATTTCTACCTTTAATAATTAGGGTGAATTGCTAACAAGCCTCTTACGTGGACAATGAACCAGGGCAAGAGATATTGCCTACTCTACAGAATTAGGGTAGGCGGCTGATAAACTAAAATGAATAAAGGAGGGAGATATATATATATATAACACCATCACATAAAAGCCCAAGGCATGTTTTTCAAATCTCAACAGAGGGCCCAATCCGTTTTTAGCTCAACAGGGTTTAACGTTATAGAGTGACTTGGTTTGGCTCTCCAGTAACACAGTTCGACACCAGTATCTCTCCCTGAAATTCTCTCTCTTTGTAACAGTAATTAGATGAACTCCCTCACTCTCTCATTTTGAAGTATTTGTCCACTAAGCGAGCTGCAATTCTCACAAACACAGCACTATCCAAGGTATGTTCTTCACTCAACTCCTCAAACTCAAGAAAAACCCTCACCTTCCTCAGGAATCTTAGCACTGCCGCTCAAAGATTAGATTTTGAAAACACCAATGGGTCTCAATGCCAAGTAGATGATTCTTTAGAATATCAAAAAAAACATAGTGAGAGCAAAAACCCTGCAGATTTTCATCACAAATCAAACCCCAATGAGGGTTGTAGAGAAAGCAATACAAAATTTTTTGTAAGTTACCCAGTTGGGCAAAATGGGAGTTTTAGTGGGTCTAATGAACCAAATGAGTTTTACCAAAATTCTAGTGGGGTTTATAGGGAGAGCTTTAGAAGTACATATCTGAACAAACCAGCTGGGCAAAATGGAAATTTTAGAGGAAATTATGATCAAAATGTTGGGCAGGTGCAGCAGAACCTAACTGGGATTCATGCTAATAATTTAACAAGTTTGGAACAGAATTCAAGTGGGTTTTATAGGGAAAGCACAAGAAATGGATTTCAGAATCACTCAGTTCAGCAAAATGGGAATTTTGGTGGGAATTATGGGTGTAACAATGGAGAGTTCTTGCAGAACCATCATGTATATGGGGGAAATGGACATATACAAAATTCATGTGGGTCATCCCACACGGGTGCTAGTGAAGTGAGGCAGAACCCATATGGGTTTGATTCCCAAGGCCTTTCAGAATCTTAGGGAAGCCTAAATGGGAATTACAGGCAAAACTGTGGGCAAACTCAACAAGCCCCAGGTGATCATAACTTGGGCAATGTTGGAATGTTTCAGCATAGCTGAAGCTCTGGACAGTATCAGCAGAACCAACATGTTGTACAATATACGCTAAACTTGAGTACTTTTCAGAGTATGACAGAGGGTTCTCAATCATCAAATAATCCAAAACAAGAGGGGAAATTTTCAGAGACACCTGAGAGTCACCAATATCTTGGTACTCTTGAGGAGCTAGATGGTTTTTGCAATGAGGGGAAAGTGAAGGAAGCCGTGGAAGTTTTAGGGTTGTTAGTTAAGCAATGTCATCCTGTGGATTTGTCCCGATATTTGCAGTTAATGTGGGAGTGTGGTGAGGCTCAATCTCTGCAGGAAGCAAAATCTGTTCATGAACACATCATAAGATCACTCTCACCACTAGAAGTGAGTACCTATAACAGAATCATAGAGATGTTTGGGAAATGTGGTTCTATGGATGATGCGTTCATGGTGTTTAATGCAATGCCAACCCTCAATTTGACGTCATGGGACACTATGATGACATGGCTTGCTAAGAATGGTCTTGGGGAGGATGCCATTGATTTGTTCACTCAGTTCAAGAAAACAAGAATGAAACCTGATGGTCAAATGTTTATTGGTGTTTTATCTGCTTGTAGTGTTTTGGAAGACATTGATGAGGGAATGTTGCACTTTGAATCAATGATCAAGGATTATGGCATAGTCCCATCCTTGGATCATTATGTGAAGGTAATAGACATGCAAGGAAGTACAGGATATCTGGATGAAGCTTTTGAGTTCATAGAAAAGATGCCATTGGAGCCAAGTGTTAATATATGGGAAACCTTGATGGATCTCTGCAGAGTTCATGGGCACATGGAGCTTGGTGATCGCTGTGCTGAGCTTGTTGAGCAGCTGGACCCCTCACGCATGAATGAGCAATCGAAGGCTGGCCTTCTACCTGTAAAACCTTCAGACCTTGCAAAACAGAAAGAGAAGAAGAAACTAGCAAGTCAAAGTCTTTTAGAAGTTAGGAGCCGGGTCCATGAATATCGAGCGGGAGATAGATCTCATCCTAACACTGATAAGCTCTATGCGGAACTTAGGCATTTAAGGGAACAAATGAAAGAGGCTGGTTACATACCAGAGACTAGATTTGTGTTGCATGACATAGACCATGAATCCAAGGAGGAAGCTCTTCTTGCTCATAGTGAGAGACTTGCTATTGCTGATGGTCTCCTTAACAGTCCAGTTCATTCACCCATTAGGATAATCAAGAATCTTCGTGTTTGTGGTGATTGCCATACTGCACTAAAGGTCATCTCAAAGATCGTTGGCAGAGAATTGATCATAAGAGATGCTAAGAGGTTCCACCATTTCAAAGATGGGTTGTGCTCTTGCCGGGATTATTGGTGAAAAAAGAAACTTGAGGTACTATTCTATTTTACATTAAAAATTAATAATAATAAGTTTGAAATATATATATTTTTGAGTCTCTATTGTTTGTGGATTTTATGTTTGAATATGGTATATTCTTGTTAAGCATGTTAGCAATGTTGACTCTTATGATGTGAAGTTATCTGAATTCTATTTTTGCTTTCTGTTTCCTGTTGAGATGGGATGATTGGTAAACAATAATCTAGTTGGATATTTACATCTTCAGCTCTAGTTTTTTACAGTCTCTATATGATTTATGTTTTATCATCAAATAGACAAATCTGAGTAGAGGACATATTAAAGTGTTGAAGGTATATAGTCCATGCCTATGTGAAATCATAATCTTTCAGTGTTTGCTGTTAGTGGTGAGGTTTGAGGTGCACGTGTTATGCATAGAATGCCAATGGGAAGTGCTATAATTTTGCAGCAAGCTTTTACATATTTGGAAATCATAATTTAAATTGAATGTGACATATTTTACAGGTAGTATTGAAGGGTAGTTTCAAGACTGTTAATTTGGATAATTGACATGCATGGGTTGGTTGTAACACGTATTCATTTGATTATCCAACTTGCCCTAACTGTATTCTACACTTGTGAAGAATCTCATATTTATGCTGTGGTCAAATAACTATAGGCACCATGCTGCATCTGTTGTTAGACTTAACTAGGACTCAGATTGATATAATTTTCACTAGCTCCTTATCCATGCAAGGCATGGGATTGAAAATGAATTAAAAATGATGATTTAAAAATTGCTATTAAATTTGAAACCTTTATTTTTTAAAAGTTACTTTCAATGTATTCATTACCAAGATGTCCCCCCCCCCCCCCCCCCCCCCCTCTTCATCCCATTTTGCCAAAAATGTCACTGTGGGGCATGATTGCTTCTGAACACATGAAAGACTATTTGCATACAAATTTATTTAGCTAATTTTCATTATAGATATTACAATTCATTGTTTATCCACATTCTTCAGCTGATAATTTTATCAACTAAAACAAGCCCAAATAATGTTCAAATAGTAGTATTATTAAAAAAAAAAATTAGAACAGAAGTTGCCATGAAGAACCTAATGCTGAAACTTTATGTTCAAAATGAATAAATGACTACAACTGATAGCAATACGTTGGATGTTGGAATATCTTTTGACTTGCAACTTCCCCTCATTTTGGGGTATCAAAGAAGTTAAGGAATCTTTGAACGTTGAATGCAGTTCGATTTTATCAGAATGGAAGAAACAGGTCTGAGCAAGATCAAGTAAGCTTGATAGAAGAGGGTCAAAGCTACAAGGGTATCTGCAGAACAGGTGTGAAGCTAAACGACACAAATGAAGACATAAAACAAGTAAAAACGACATGTAGCTTGAGTTAATATGTAAAGGACTTGTTAGTTCACGTGTAAAGGTTAGCTGTAGGATATGTAACACGTGACAGAGTTGATTAGTTAGTTTTTGCTTCTTCTTCGTGTATATATACCTCTTTTTGTACTCTGTTTTACTGATTAATGAGAATATACAATTTTCTTCATTTCTTTGATCTGTGATAGATTTATATGTCAGAGGCCTAGCCACTAGATCATTTGAGCAACATGAATTGTAGACCTTACAGCTCTTTGATGACTTATTGCCTCCAAGTAAAGGCTTTAATAATCTATGTATGAGAAAAGAACTCTAACTAAGGGTTTTTAGAGTTACGTTATTTCCTGGATTGGAATGAGAATCAATTGAGGCCGTGAACATCTCAATATTTGTAGGATTGGAACACTAATGAGTCTAGCTCAAATGTCACTTCCTCCTTCCAAAATAATGAGATGGGGAGTGAGATTGTGGATTTGGACGTGTATGACTTACGATAAAAAATTATTGTAGAATTGGAATTTTAGTTATATTTTTAAATTTTTAGTTTATTTTTGTTGTCTAGGGAATTAACAAAAAATGAGATGGACAGTGAGATAGTGGGTTTGAAATCTATTGGATGCGCAAATAACTTACCAATAAAGAATTATTTTGTTGAATTGGAATTTTAGTTTGATTTTATTATTATTATTTTTTTCATATGAAGATGCAATTTTTCAAAACACAGTTTTAATGGATGCTAGTTGCAGGGACGTATCCTGTCTCTAATTTTTTGAAATTTATAGATCATTGTAATCTTAGAACTTAAATGCTATTCATCTAGTATACCTCCTGTGTACTTAATTCATTATTTTTGTTGATCAATATAATGTATTATTTATTTTTTTGTATTTTCAGGGAATCAACTTTTGCAAAAATTAAGGGTAAAGTTGCCTACTAACCACTTCTCCTAGACCCTCGGAGAAGCGAGAAGCCTTATGCATTTGGTATGACATTTTTTTTTCTCTCTCTTTTCGTTTATTTTGATTTCACCTTTGGTTATATATATATATATATATATATATATATATATATCATTGGCCTCTTCTTCTTCTTCTTATTATTATTATTAAATTTTTTTTAGGGGGAGGGGTGCTGGGTTTGTAAGATGGAATTAGCTCAATCTCATATTCTCATGTTAGAGTCAGGTCATGCAGGTCTTGCTGTAGAGATTTCAAGGAAAAGCCATGGTGCTTACTCACAGGAAACTAGTGAAGAAAAACAAACACAACTTGCCTAGAGAACTCAAGAAGTCAGCAACTAATCACTGCCCCTGTGATGGATGATTTTTTACTATTATCAGTGTCTTGGCTCCATGAAGGTATGATGAGGCAAACAATTGTAAAGTGGTGCACTCTCAGCCACACTGAAGCATTATTCTTTCAAGTCCTCTCAGATAAATTTTCTGCTGTCTATGTGAACTAGCAGTAGCCATCTATCTATTTTTTTTTTTTTGATAGAACACACATAAATATATTATTAGAACATCAATATCCACATACATCTTGAATAAGAGCTTGCTGAATACAGCAAGGAGTCTCTTCAATCCAAATTACATCATTAACAAGGCTTAAAGCTTGTCTTGCTAAAATGTGGGCTGGTTGATTGCCATTTCTTCTCACATGAGAATAATGGACAACGCCAAGAGTTGATCCTAAGACATGAATTCCTTCCACAACAGCAGCAACCGAGGTAGGAGGTTCTGTAACTCGCTTAAGAGCATTGGAAATAATCAAAGAATCCCCTTCCAACACCCCATCCATCAGCCCCAAATGTCTTGCCAATAACACGCCAGCTTCATAGGCTTTTGCTTCAACTTCAAGAGTCCCCAATTGAGCTCTAATTTTTCTGCATAATGCAGCCAATATTCGGCCTCTGTGATCTCTAATTACTACCCCAATTCCAGCCAACTTCTTTGTGTGAGAAAGAGCCCCATCTACATTGATTTTACATAAACCTAATGGAGGAGGAATCCAGGCCGAAGGCATAGCAACTGCTAGTCTTTCCACAGGCTGCTGCAACATATTAGGACCAACATCTGTCAGAACTGGCTGCTGCATTAAATCCAAACCAGCAACGGCTACTCTTTCCACGGGCTTTGCATGCACTTCAATTGCAGACCAATATTCCTGAAGGTAGCCAACTGCCCACCGAACTATCTCCATGCCCTTTTTGGCTTCACCTCTATGGTAAACCTCATTCCTATTACACCATAATGCCCAAGCTATCATAACCACTTGTGAACACTTCTCATCCCCAGCAGCTTTAGTCATCATTTCAAGCCATAAAAGGTCCTGCAAAGAGTTAATATTAGAATCCAAAGGCAGCAGATGTATCTTTGAAGCAGCCCAGGCCTCCTGTGCTGTCGGACAACTCCAGAAAATGTGGCCATTCGTTTCTGCCTCATCCTGACAGCACACACACACATCTTCAGCTATAACATTACGTCTCTTCAATTTGGCCTTGGTTGGTAAAATATCGCGACAAGCACGCCAACAAAAATGACGAACCTTATGAGGGATAGGCAATGACCAAATTTTCTTCCAAAATTTCCTTAACAAACTACCATCAGAAGTAGTTCCATGGTTCCTTGATTTGAACAAAGTAACCGCTAATTTATACGCACTCCCAACCGTAAATTTTCCATTGTTAGTTTCAGCCCAAACCAGTTTGTCTGGCGGTAATGCAGCACTCAAAGATATACTTTTAATTAAATCAGCTTCATAATCAATAAAAAGACTATCAATTACCTCATTCTTCCACCTGGCAGTGCTTGAATCAATTAAATCAGCAACCATTGTATCACCACTCAAAAACATCCTTGGAGAAATTACACTATAAGTTGAACCCTGTGGCAGCCACCTATCTTGCCATACCTTAATATTTTCTCCATTGCCAACCCTCCATCGCATACCTTCAATGATTAAGCTTTGGGCAGAGATTAGACTCCTCCATGTATAAGAAGGATTATGTCCAATGGTAGCATGAATAAAATCAGTTGTTGGGAAATATTTAGCCTTAAGGACCTTGTACACAAGAGAATCACCACCCATTTGAAGATGCCAACCTTGTTTTGCAAGCAAAGCCTTGTTGAATAACTTTAAATTTTTGAAACCCATTCCTCCAATACACTTAGGCTCACACATTTTCTCCCAACTAAGCCATGCAATTTTCCTTTCCTCCTTTCGTTGTCCCCACCAAAAATTTCGAATCATTCCCATTAGTTCATCACAAAGCAAGTCTGGAAGTTTGAAACAACTCATAGTATAGGTCGGAATTGCTTGAGCCACTGCTTTGATTAGAACTTCTTTGCCTGCCTTTGAAAGTAATTTCTCTTTTCAACCCGCCAAAACTTTCCCCAATTTCTCCTTAATAGCATTGAAGGTAGTTCTTTTATTTTTCCCCACCAATGAAGGCAAACCAAGATACTTCTCATGTTGCTTAATTATTTGGGCACCAAACCGATTCTTTATCTCCTCTTGAACATCACTTGAAGTGTTACTACTAAAGAACAATGATGTTTTTGCACGGTTTAGTTGTTGACCGGAAGCTTTCTCATACACAGCAAGCAATCTTTGTAATTCATCACACTCCTTTAACGTCGCCTTGCAAAAAATCAGACTATCATCTGCAAAAAACAAATGAGACAATCTAGGGCCACCTCTACAAATTTTCACACCCTCCATTTGACCCCTATCCACAGCTGATTGAATCAAAGCTGATAAACCTTCTGCACACAAAAGGAAGAGATAAGGTGATAAAGGGTCTCCTTGACGGATCCCCCTAGATGGAATAATATACCCCCTCGGTATACCATTAATTTTAATTGAATAAGTTACCGAAGAAACACATCTCATGATCAAAGCTCTCATCCTATCAGCAAAGCCCAATTTCTCCATAACCTTTTCTAACCACACCCACTCAATCCTATCATAAGCTTTACTCATATCTAATTTAAGAGCCATTTCCCCTACCTTACCCCCTTTTTTCTGACTAATATGGTGCATTGTTTCAAAAGCTACCAAAATATTATCAGTAATTAATCTTCCATGGACAAAAGCACTTTGTGTATCACTAATAATAGAGGGTAAGATTCGTTTCAGCCTATTAGCAATAGCTTTGGAAGCAATCTTGTACACAACATTACATAAACTAATAGGCCTATAATCAGTTATCCTCTTAGGCTCTTTAATTTTTGGAACAAGAGTAATGTGAGTGTCATTAAAGTTTGGTGGAAAAATACCAAAGTTTAGAAAATCAAGTACCGTCTTGGTGACCACCGTGCTACTAGTACTCCAAAAATGTTGGAAGAAAAGAGGAGGCATCCCATCAGGTCCTGGTGCCTTTAGTGAGTACATTTGTTTCAAAGCTCCTTTAACTTCGCCCTCCACAAAAGGTCGAACAAGCCAATCATTCATTGCTTGGGTCACTTTAGGTTGCACGGCCGCCAAGAGTAAATCAGAAAATTCCATCGGATTGCTAGTAGAAAAGAGATCCCCAAAGTATCCAATTGCTATCTCTCCCATTTTATCCTCATCAACTTGCCAAACCCCATCTTCATCTAACAACCCATTCATGAAATTCTTCCTATGTCTAGCCGAGGCCTTAGCATGAAAAAAACTTGTATTTCTATCTCCATTTTGAAACCAATTAATCCTTGATCTTTGTCTCCACATGTCATCCTCTCTATCCAACCAACAGTTCAACTCAATTCGAGTATGCCTTAATGCTTCCATTATTTCCTTGGACACAGGTTGCACTTCTAGCCATTCCAATTTTTTTTGAAGCTCCATAATATTCCTTCCCACATGACCAAATTCAGTAGCATTCCAAGCACATAAATCTGCCTTACACCGTTCTAAACACTCTTGAAGAACCCACTCCGATCCAACCATTTGACCTTGCTTCCATGCTTCCTTAACAACCTGTTCACATCTCAAATCCTTTAACCACATTGATTCAAATCTGAAAATTTTTCTATGTCTTCTTTTCTTCCCTCTTTGAGATAAATGAAGGGATAAGGGAGAGTGATCCGAAACCGAAGAGGACAAATGGTGAAGCTTGGCCATAGGAAAAAGAGACATCCATTCTAATGTAGCCAAAGCCCTATCCAATCTTTCTCTTATTTGAACTCCACTAGTTGTTTGATAGAGCCAAGTGAACTTAGACCCAATAAAACCCAAATCACACAATCCACAATAATTAATAGTAGATACAAAATCCTCCATCTGCTTTCTTGGACGAATACTACCACCCTCCTTTTCAGAAAGACCTATAATCTCATTAAAATCACCAATAACCAGCCAAGGTAAAGAAGACGAACATTTCAAATGCTTCAATTTCGCCCAAGATTCATGCCTCTTAGCCGTATTTGGATGACCATAAAAACCTGTAAAATGCCACCAACCAATTTCCCCTCCATCCACCCAAGCATCAATGTGATTTTGAGAAAAAGTCTGGACATCCACCCTTAATTCGTCTTTCCACAATAAAATAAGACCACCACTATTCCCAACACTAGGGACTACAAAACAGTTTTTCATTTTACATTTATCCTTAATCATTTCGATCCAATCTTTTTTTAACTTTGTCTCCATAAGGAAAACAATGATGGGCTCTTCTTTATTAACCACCTTTGCCAAGGCATTAACTGTTCGGAGGTTCCCAAGCCCCCGACAGTTCCAACTTAAAAGACTCATTGTGCTCGGCGGGGTTGCTGAACAACCTCCGCCGCTAAAGTAGTTGAACATACCTCACTTTTCTTCTTTTTCTCTGCTGCATTAGAATGATATTCCTTGCTCTCTGTTTCAAGTTTTCTCTTCTCCCCAAGGTCAGAAATCGCAGCTTTCATCTCTGTAGGACTTAAAGTTTTATTCACAATGCGTTTCCAGGTTCTCTTCTGTTCACGGGTAGGCATAGGAGAGCTTTTTGGAGATACAAGACTTGAAGCATCATGAAGTAAAATACCCTGTGAAGATTTTTTAGGCCGCCCACGTGCTGTTTTCTTTTCATTAAAAGTAGAAGTCCAGCCCACATCGAACTCTACAGCCCGAATAGCCTCCAAAGAATCCACCTCACTCCTGACTTCATTCTTATTTAAATTCAGATTTGTTTGTGACGCACATGCTGTTTTGTTATCATTAGAATTAGAAGTCCAGCCCACATTAAACTCTTCAGCCCGAATAGCCTCCAAGGTAACCACCTCACGCCTAACATCATTATTAGTTAACTTCAGACTTGCTTGTGCTGATGTGTCATGAGAAAATATAGGGAGACCAACTGAATTTATCCCAAGATTGTCGGGATGTAAATCAGTAAAAGCAGGGGAGGAGTTAATATCCTTATCCAAAGCGTGTAACTGCTCCTCAAAATTCGGAAAATCCCCAGCAACCGCCTTACCATCCTGCAACAGCGTCGATGAGTGTCTCACCGAAGAAGAGGCATCCTGCATAGTAGCCAAGTTCCCTACCTCAGCACGAGTTCCCTTCTTACTATTTGCAACGTCAATCTGAAACTGAGATGAAAAAGTCACATTATCACATCCCTGGTAGAATCCTGGTACATCACAATCAATCCGCGTCGTAGGAAGTATCATCAAATCTTCATCACCTTTATTCAATATTTCATATCCTTTGACTTCAACCACAGACTTCTTTGCCGGATTAAAAAGAGGAGCCCTTATCCACGGTCCAAATTGTTGATCATCTAATTTCAGAGTACCCTTGCTACGCAGCCAAAGAGAACAATCTTTATCATCGTGAAAGACAGATCCACACCAATAACAAATATTGGGCAACCTTTCATACATGAAAGCAGCCCAACCTTCACACTCTGTATCCCAAGAAATTTTCCTTCCCCTACACAAAGGCTTAGAGACATCGACAATCACCCTTACCCTCAAGAAATTAGCACCCAGCATTTCACTTAAATCTTTCGGTTTTATAACAGGGCCAATGGTCTCGCCAATACTGAAAGCAGTCTCAACAGTTTGGAAAGGAAAAGGTAAATTATGAATTTGCACCCAAAAGGCCGTCATTTTGAAACCCAACGTGTGAAGAGGAGAATAACCATCATATCTTTCAAAGATAACAAGATGTCTATCAAAAGCCCAAGGTTCACCTTGAAAAACTCTTTCAGCATCCTCTTCCAATTCAAAGGCAAACAAGAGAATATTTTCCCCACCGACAGAAACGTTGAAACCTCCTTTAGAGCGCCATAAAGGTCTGAAAGTCTTCGCAACTGCCTCCACATTGAGAGTTCTACGAGTAAAGAATTTTCCTGCGAGTACAAACTCCCTCTTCTTTCTATCCGATCTCAAAGCAACAGGAATATCCTCGGAAGAAGACAATGTTAATTTCTTCCACCGATTAGATAACTCCTCCATTGGACAGTTTAAAAGATAATGTTAGCCATCTATCTATTGTTAAAACATCAAGTTCAAATCCCCACTTATCCAAAAAAAAAACAAGTTCAATCCACAATTTTGATGGTAAAGGTTGGTTGTCAACCATTATTATAGTTCTTCATGATCACAATCTTTTTTACTTTTGCAATGTGTGGTTTCTTCAATTAATTGGTTTAAAACCAGCAATTAGGCTATCTGCCTAAATGCAGGACTAGAAAATCTAGGATTGGTGTGAATAGGGATTTGCAACTGGCAGAAAGCGAAGGCTGGAAACAACAACTATACCACAGCTTGGGATGAGAGGGTAGCCTGCATAGCAGGACCTGTCTGATGAAACCTGACTTGCTGCTGGTTTGGGTTGTACTTGTATGTTGTGTCACAAAGATTAGTTGGGCTTAATAAATTATATCAATTTTTATCAATAAAACTGCATAAATTTTTATTATTATTATTTTATTGGCCACGTCAGTGTCTAACATGCTATCGGTGCACTTCGTTTGCTACGTAGGCAATTTCCGTTAGTGAGATGATAGTAGGGATTAAAATGAGAATGCTTTTTTAATTTCAGGGACTGAATCTGGTAAAAAAAAAGAGAAAAAGGTAGGGACCAAAACAATAATCAGTCCAAAATATAGGGATCAAAAATATATTTTCACCTTAATAAAAGAGGTATGTTTAAAAACTAATACTTGTTTTGACGCTCTATCATTTTTGATCTCCATAGCATACAAAGAACTTCCACACATCTGTTTTTAGTTGTTTTGATGTTAACAATTTCTGATTTCTAACATGTTCACAACTTCAAATCTCACTTCATGGGAGGCTAGTTTGTGAGCAGCCCTACTATCACTTCTCACAAAATTAAACCCACTTTAATTGTCACATCCCATATTTCCTTTTTAATGTAGATTCATGTCCCTTGGCCTTTAAATTGTGTAGAGGTCAGTATTTGATTTTCTCCTCTAAAGGCTAACCACATAAATCTAGCACTCACTCCATTGAAAATTCTCGACAATTTTAAATTGTTGAAAACCAGACTCTTTCCCGAGTATGCATTCAAACAATAGGCACCATCTTTGTTGTATGTGTAGTAGCCACCTAAATAATTCACTTCGCCATACCCCACAAGATACCAACTCTCAAACAATAGGCACCATCTTTGTTGTATGTGTAGTAGCCACCTAAATAATTCACTTCGCCATACCCCACAAGATACCAACTCTCTCTTTTCTGTCCTTTGTGATCACTCTGCCATATTTCTTCATCATTACAGTTCAGTCAAATAAGGCAACAGCGAAAATTTTGACAGGCCGTGGCCCACGTGAATTGAGATTTTTCCTCTACTTTTGTCGCCGTTTGGAGGTTAATTACAAATTTTTTGTCCAAATATATTACAAGTTTCAGTTACTTAGGATTAATCCTAATCTTTATAGTCTCAAATCTCAATGTATATTATCGTTCCAGATTAGGAGTTTTAATTTGCTTTCCAATCGATTTTTGGATTTAAAATTTTTGTTGGCTGGTATGTGAATGGGAGAGGGAGACGTGAGGAGCAGGGGCTATGTTTTCCATATTACGTGATTGTTTGTTATTTATTTGATTCTTTAAGAGTCATGTTTAAGTGAAATTAGGAGACTTGATTTGACTTATTGGAACCTTATTAACATTAAGGTTGTTGTGTTAGATTAGGAGTTTTAATTTGTTGTCCAATTGAAGTTTTAAGATATTGCATAAAGGTTTTCAATAATTTCTTTCTTTTTTCTTGTTTGTTTGTTTGTTTGTTTTTTTTTTTTAATATATATTTTTTTAATTTAAGGAGAGAGACATGTTAGGACTTCAGCACAAGACATCATAGCCGTGATAATTGTGTGCAATAAGTACTTGTACAGAGTTAGTTAGAACAAGCATCAAAGTATCGTACATTGTTAGTTGGAGGGTTGAGCTGTAATTTGCAATGATTTGTCATTATCAAAGTGTCAAGAGTATAGCAATATACCTACAAAATGGTTTATAATGTTCACTTTCCTTGATTAATTTAAAAAAAAAAAAAAATTATTCAACATGTTTTTAAGTATTTAAAATTTAAGTTAATAGAAAAAACCTAGAGTTTGAAATTGTGAAAAAAAAAAAAAAAAAAAAAAAACGAGGGAAGAAAAAAATATAGTGATGACTTTGGGGGTTTTTGTACCATCATCAAAGTATTGTACATTGTTAGTTGGAGGGTTGAGCTGTGATATGTGTACCTTGCGGTTAGTTAGCTAGTTACTACTAACAGTACCACAGTAACTAATATAAGACTAAGATGATTGTAACAAGAAGAATTGAATAAGAATCAAGAGAGTCAATACCGTACCGGAGACTGTACCGGTTTGCCTAACGGTACGATATATTTCGAATACCGGTCAATACCGATGTACCGTTTCGGTTTACCGCTATTTTTTATATTTATAAATAAATATATATATAGATATATATGTATGTGTGTGTATATATATTATAATAAATATAAAAACTTACCATAAAACATTTTCTCAATTCAGAACTAATTATTGATGATTTTATACTTTAGTATCAATTAAAAGAAAAAGAAAAAAACACAATATAAAAAATAGAAAGTTTAAAAGTTATCATTGCATACTAAGAAAACAAATAATACTAATAAGTTAATACAAATAAGTTACCATTCTGCCATAAAAAAAATTTAAAAATTACAAAACTTAAAAAAAAAAAAAAAACTTTTTTCTGTATCGGCCGGTATTGCCCGAAATTAGCCGGTATGGCCGGTACATGGCCGGTACGGCCGGTATTTAAACTGGTACGAAACGTTGATGTTTCGATACCGGTATGCAGCCGGTACGGTATGTACCGGCCGGTACGGTATCGACCACCTTGATAAGAATGCATTTGCTTAGTTGTCATTGAGACTAGCTTGGAGGTTGATTCCCTCAAATGTGAAAACGGGCCTAACAACAGGTGAGTTTACTGTAATTTCATGCTCTTTTTTTTTTTTTTTTTTTTTTAAAGAAGGCAGACCACGTAAGCTAATAAATTACTTTAAAGCTAGCTCAACTGGTAAAGTTTCTGATAGTTGAATAAGAGATTGAGATTGAATCCCTACCTATACCAAAAACTAATAGATGTCTTGGTATGATGATAAAGAGAACAATTATCAGAATATAGCAATATAATTACAAAATAGTTTATAATGTTCACTTTCCTTGATTACTTTAAAAAATATATATTATTCAACATGTTTTCTCTATTATTTTAAGTATTTAAAATTTAAGTTAATAGAAAAACCTAGAGTTTGAAATTGTGAAAAAAAAAAAAATGAGGGAAGAAAAAATTATAGTGACGACTTTGGGGTTTTCGTACCGTCAACAAAGTGTTTTATTATTTTTATTTTAGGTAAAATTTGGGACCCACTAATTAAAATGGTGAGAAACATGAAAAAAAATCAATAATTCTAAGGTCTTAAAAAATTTGATAATTATTGAGGTGGTTAACTATTAATAATAGATATAAAAATAATGTTAATATGAGTCCAAGTAAAAATTTACAAACTCTATTATTGTAAAAGTCATTGTATCTCCAACATTTGAGGGAAAAAAAGAAAAAGTCATGACAGTATATTTAGGTGAGAAAATTAAAAATGTGAGACAAGATAAGTCAAAAGTGTTGTGGCATTAAAAAAAAAGAACAAGTTAACAGTGATATAATATAACTTAACTTTGAAGTGTCCAAATAAAATAAATAATAATAATAAAAAAAATTGATGGCAGGAAGCTTTTATTACGGTGTCAATTTCCCTTCTTTTCTTTTGCTTTTTAAAGTTAGACAGGTCAATGGCCAAGTACTACTGTTTGATAAAATATGTATGAATTTACTATTGTTTATGAAATAATTAAGAATTTATCACTTTTTTAAAACTCGAGTTCCATGAAATTTTTTTATGGCACTGGAACTCGAGTTCCATAAAAAATGACACGGCAAATTTGAAGGCTATTTTTTCAAAAAACTAAAGTTTTTAGAATTCAAGTTATATGGCAAATTCGAATTTCACAAACAGTGGCATATTACTAAATATTTTGCCAAATAATGGTATATGGCGATTTTGGCGGTTGGACAGTTTCATTTTATGATTCATACTTACTACTTAGTGTTGTTTTGTGTTTTCCTCCATTAGAAAAGAAGTACAAATAAATGAAAGTTTTGAAGGAGTAGGTTTGGGTAATTAACAAAAAGTTACCTAAATTTTTATGATCATGATATTGTTAGTGATCTGTGAATTGTGTAAACTTAAAAATCTTTGTATTATTTAATTTTTATTTTTGAGTATTTTATTATTTTTGACATTTAGTATTTTTTTTAAATTTATTTTTTATTTTTGCGTGTGAAAAAATATGCGTCAACCTGTAACTTGACCGACTTAATCTGCTCACAACTCATTAGAATGATCCGTTTATACCTGAAATTATTTTCAACCCAAACCCGACTAATTTGAATCGAACATGACTCGTTCACTAAATCTGTGTGTAACACAAATTCTAAATAGTAAACACATAGTTACTAAAGACTTCTGCTTTTCTACAATTAATCCCTACATCAATCTTTTATTTTTCTTCTTCTTTTTTATTTTAACATGGCATGAGCGCATATTCAACAAGCTGGATGGTGACTTTGATATGGAGTGATGGACTATTGCACGTTTGCTAATTGGAGTGATCGATGGACTATTGCACGTGTGCTTAGAATTTTCTACTATACACTATATAGTAGAAAATTCTAAGCACGTTTAAGTGGACTAAGGCCACGGCAACAAGGACGACTTTGATCTGATGGCTGTAGAAAAATTGGTTTTAAATCCACACCACAAGATACATATCATGCAAGGCCTATTTATAGGAGAGGGAAAAACGAAAAGGGAGAAGCAAATTAAAATGGGTTCCTTAGAAAACAAAGTTACACCCACACCCACACTTAGTGTTAGTGAAGATGATAAGGCATGCCTCCAGGCTATCCTAGTCTCCAGTGCCCAAATATTTTCTTGTGTCCTAAATGCAGCCTTTGAGCTTGACCTGTTTGGGATTATTGCTAGAGCAGGCCCTGCTGCTTGTATCACAACTTCTGAAATTGCTTCTCAGCTTCCAACAAAGGACTCTGATTCTGATACACCTTCTAGGTTGGATCGCATGTTGCGAGTCCTTGTTAGTCACTCCCTTTTGACATGCTCTATCCACACACTTGAAGATGGTAGGGTTGAGAGACTTTATGGACTCACACCAACCTCTTACTTCTTTGTTGAAAAAGATGATGGAAGTTCCCTGGCTTCTCTTTCACCTTTCATTTCTCACCGAGCCTTTTGGGAGGCCAGGTATACACGAGTCTCCTTGATTTTGTATAAATGCAAAAATATGATGCAAAAAAGGGCAGTAACATTTCATCATAATTACGTTGTTGTAAATTAAAAAATATATATTATTTGTTAATCCGCAGTAAATTATATATTTGGGAAAAAAGAATTATATATTGCCAATTTGCCATATGTTGATATATATATGATGAATCAAAATAATATTACTTGTGTATTGTATTTCCTTCTGTTATCTGCTTTGTTTCTACGTTGCAGCCTACGTATGAAGCATGCCATTCTTGAAGGTGGTAATCAATTTCAAAGAGTGCATGGAATGTCCTTGTTCCAATATATGGACAAGGATCCAGCTTTCAACATACTGTTCAACAAGAGCATGGCTGATCTTTCCACAATAGCCCTGTCGAAAATTCTTGAGGTATACCAAGGCTTTGTGGGGTTAACATCATTGGTTGATGTTGGGGGTGGAACTGGGAAATGCCTAAGCATGGTTATTTCCCATTACCCTTCTATTAAAGGCATTAACTTTGACTTGCCTCATGTGATACAAAGCGCACCATCTTATCCTGGTAAAATTCTTAATTTCTTTATAGTAGGATTAATCTACTTAATAATACTAACTTGTAACCTCATGCATATACATGGATATATTTAAAAAATATACATTAAGATGTATAGTATAATTTTTACATATATAATTTAAATATTATTAATAGTCATTCTTATATTTTTTTTAACTCTTTAAAAAGTATTGTAAGAATATTATTAAGTAGAAAATGTAAATTGTCAATTTTAATTTTTTTTTTTTGTGTTCATTAATTCCTGACTATTTAGTTTTTGTACACAATAACTCATTTAGATAGATATTTATGATGTGGTCTCACATTTAATTCCAAAATTAAGAAATAAAACTCTCTAAAAATAAATAATTTAGGACACATGGCCAAAATTGGACTTCAATTATAGAATCTAATTGGATTTTCTCTAAACTTTACCTATTAATATATACTAGCATGTAACTCCATGCAAACGCATGGATGCATTTATAATTAAACAAAATTTTTATTATAAAAATATAAATAATTAGTCAAATTAATTTTTTTTAAGCTTGTAACACATGCATTTCATGCATACATATAGATACATTTAAAATTAAACACAATTTTTATCATAAAATATAGATAATTAGTCAAATTATTTTTTAAGTAAACGTAATTAGTCACATATTAAAATTCTTACCTAAATTTAATATTACTTATGATCATTTTTTTTCTAATTTTTAATAAGATAGTATGTGTGGTGGTTTTTGTTATGTGATGATTTTTATTTTATTTATTTTTCTAATATATTGTTGAAGGGAAAAAAAATAAAGAAATTGGTAGTTGTGTATATCTAAAATGACCTAATTCTTGGATACACATAACATGCTTTAAATCTGACTGTTGTTTATATCCAAAAAAGCCTAGCTTTTATCTCAAAATATTGTGTTTTTATCAAAATATCTCTCAGGATTTGATTCAACTGTGCTCGTTTAATCCTAGTTTTTATCTCAAAATATTGTGTTTTTATCAAAATATTTCTCAGGGTTTGATTTGGCCGTGCTCAGTTAATCCTAATTTTTACCTCAAAATATCGTGTTTTATCAAAATATCTCACTTAGAACTTGATTTGGTAGTGCTTGTTTAGTTCTGTTCTTGAAAATCACTCGATGTTGATCGCTGATTTCCATCTTTGTTCGAGATTTGATTCAATGGTGCTCGTTTAATCTCATGAGGGTTTGATTCTTGTTTAATTCGGGGTTTGAGTATTCAGCGCTCTGTGAGTCGTGCTTGCCTTTTGTGTGGAGTTGTGGTGTGCATTTGTGTTAGAACATATTTCCCTCTCCCTTGTGTGTGTGTGTGTGTGTTTGTTTCTCCACCAAAAAAAAAAAAAAAAAAAAAAAAAAAAATCATTGTGATAATGCACGAACTATCTCCACAAAAAAGAAGAGTGGATGCAAAAAAACAAAATCTCATAAAATGATAACAAACAAAAAAAGAATTACTCAAGAATTAAGAAATGTTTTTTTTAGATAATTGCAATATACTGCTAATTCCGTAGCTCGAACCCTTTCCTGTCTAGACCTCCAAGCATTTTGTGCATAGGAAGATGCCAATTCAACTACAAGACCTTTGGTAAGAATTAAGAAACTTAAGTGGATGAAAAAAGTTTTCTTAGAGGGTTAAGAAACCCAACATGCTAGTGGTGCCAAGTAAGGGATAGTAATAACTAAGAGTGAAATGGGTTTTAAAAAGTAAAAACTCATCAAATGATAACAAAAAAGTATTATTAGAGGGCTAAGAAACTTATTATGCTTGTGCAAAGGGAAAGTCATGGACGGATCTTGTGAAGGTTGAGGTTATTGAGTGATTCTATTGATAAATAAAATTCTAATACCGCATTTCATAAGTGATGTTATATTATTTTACTTTTTAAAATTTATTTTATTCTAGTCATTTTATAAATTTATATTTTATATAGTGCCTTTTTTATTTGTAAATATTATTTTGAAAATAAATTTCTTGACAAATAAGAATCAGGATATGAAAAAATTAAAAAAAATAGAAGAATGAATCGAATCTCAAAAGGATATCTTGAGAAATTCATTACCAGAAATATACTGATTATAATTAAAAAAAATCTAGGTGAAACTTTTGACGGTTTATATTTATTTTAAAAACTATAAGTTTTTGAAGAAGTTTTACAAATATTAGAAAAAAAAAATCCAATTGATGAAGTGAATTATATAAAAAGATTAGATTAATTATTTTCCAAATGCATGTATCACTAACACAGCTTTATTGATAACTCTTGTTACAATTGTTTATACATATTGAATTATTTTAAAATTAAAATTTATGAAATCCTACTTAAGATTAACTTTATTACAAGAAAACTTAAGTGAATTAGTCATATAACCAATTGAAACGTAGATATTAGCAAGATTTGAATACAACAAATGTCTCTCTCTCTCTCTCTCTCTATATATATATATATATATATATATCACTTAAAGTTATTGTCATAGGCATTTATCAAGCTGGTCCTGTTCACAAGGATTCTTCCTAAATGAAGAGCACAACTCATATTCTATGCAGGTATTGAGCACGTGGGAGGAGATATGTTTCACAATGTACCTAAAGGGGATGCAATTGTAATGAAGGTACGTAGAATTTGGATATTGTGTTTAAAGTAGATGATGATAAAGAATTTTGGGTAAATTTTTTCAAAAGTAATCCTTTTTGTGTCTGCATTTTTTCACTTGTAGAATATACTCCATGACTGGAATGATGAAAACTGCAAGAAACTTTTGAGGACCTGCTATAAAGCACTACCAGATAATGGGAAGGTAGTTATTATTGAACTACTCATGCCAGAAGCTACAGTGTCAAGTATGGCTTCTCAATATATCTCTCGTCTTGACGTTAGCATGTTGTTGAACCTTGAAGGCCAGGAGAGAACCGAGAAAGAATTTGAGGCTTTGTGCAAGGAATCCGGATTTTCAAACTTTCAAGTTGTTTTCTGTGCTTATGCTCTTTGGGCAGTCATGGAGTTCCATAAATAATTTTACCCTCTGTAGCTTTGCTGCACTTATTTTGCTTTGTATTTTGTCTCTACGAACTCCATCTCATGTAATAGTTGGTACTTAGTGAATTTCATAAATAAATACATATTGATGGCTATGCATTCCATAGTTTTGTTGTGCTTATACTCTGGTTGGTTGTGGAAGTTATCTTTATTTTCTTCAACTTATGTACTACTAGGCGCTAGCCCGTGCGATACATGGAAAAGCTATTGACTATAAAAAAAAAAAAAAAAAAAATTCAACAATAAAAGAAGAATTTAAGTTATCACATATGCAATGTTGTTGACAGTGCTAAATAGCATTAAAAACTTTCGTTTTGTTGCCTTAGTAAATGAAAAATATCAATTAAAAAATTTTAAATAAAAATCAGGATTCCAAACACCTAATATCCTCAATTATCCAATAAAATAAATGTTGCAATGTTAAAATAACAATTTGTAATCAATTGAAAGACAAAAAATGTTTTTCATAATTTTTTGTGATTTTTTTTTTTGGGCAATTTTAAATAACTTTTTGTATCTTTTTCTTTTGTTGCTTCGTAGTACTCATTAAATAACTCATTTTGTTCTTCTTGAGTGCAGATGTTGGTGTGAGTTATACATTGCCTTTAGCATCAATTTTTTGTAACTTTGTAGAATCACTATTCTGTTCACTTTATAAGTTGCTCTCACAATCATTTGTAGTATCACTAATATAAGCCTGTGAATGTAATAAAATATAACATGTAGAAGTAAGGACACGGATTTCCTTCAAACATATTTGCAGCAACTGCTGCAAACAGGGATAGGTTTCAATTAAATAAGAAGACAACTAAGCAAGCACTTAAGCAAGACATGACCCATTTTAAGAGGATTGCTGTTAACCCTAACGTTAACAACATTAACCAGAGTCTTCTCCTCAAACACGCCCCTGCTTCCTCTCACCCACAGCAACAGCCTCACCCACAGTTTCTCTCTTATCCTCCTCCTCTACGGCACGGTGGCTCCACCTTTGTTTTTCTCAGGAACCCTAGTCTGGCCAGAGAATCACGACCACATGCAGAGGCCACCGCCGATTCCGCCTGTTCACCCCCTTCCCTCTTCGCTGATTCCGTCTCATTCCCTTTCCCACTCAACCGTTGCCACCCCTAACAACCTCTCTCTTGGCCGTTCCCATCCCGCACCCATATATTCGCCGCCAAGGACCACCACTCCTATAACTTCAATGTTTCTCAGCTGTTCTGTAATCTTTAGATTTTACTGATGTTCTGGGTATTCATACCTAAACTTTGTTCCTAATTGCTTGACAGGACATATTGATCATTCTGCTAGAGTGATGCGCGTGATTACATGGAATCGGTCATTTAGAGGGTTACCTAATGTTGATGACGGGAAAGATGACTTTGACTTAAGAGCATGAAACTCATGCCATGGTGCTGGATAAGTTGCTAGCCTGGGATAAGCTATATGATGAAGCGAAGGTATATTGTAGTATTTCTTTTTACATTGTTTTTTCACACTTTGTCCTGAAAAAAGGCTATACCCAGTGCAGTTCCATTTTACATGAATTAATTATTAATTTTTTGCTTAATTATAAATTTATGGGCCTTCACGTGTATGCTTGAGCATTTCTTGAGTATAAGTAATGGAGATTTTCTTTGAGTTGATAAGAATGGGTGCACGTAGATAATCTTCTAGTTATTACTTCTAAAAAATAAAAAATAAAAACTTCTAGTTATCTCAGCTTGCTTGTCAATTTGTCATGAAATTGGTGATGTGCTTTAAAGGTATGATGCACAATTTGAGTCTTAGAAACATTTACAGACAAATAACAGTGAAATTGCTAATTTCTTTAGTAGGTATCTTAAGTTAGTTTTCATATCCAAACTTAGGTACTGCAACTTAACTTCACCAATTAAATTCAACTATGTTATAAGTTGTAATTATAAATATGAGAGCACATTCTGTAATCTGTACATGAGTTTTGCCATTCTAGAAAAGAAAACTCCCCCCCCCCCCCTTTTTATTTTGGGTCAAAGAACTACTAACCATACAAATTGCTTCTTGGAATGCGAATTTTGATCATTGTTTGTGGGTAATCATTTGCCGTTTGGCGTGGTGGTATCCAAGGACAAGTAATTTGGCAAAGGAATATTGAAAATGTCGCTTAATCATCTTTCTTTAAATTTCATGTTGTTTACCATCAAATCTCATTATCTTTTTACTTTTTTTTTTTTTTACAGTGATATATTATTTTCTTTTTCATGATGTATTTTAGGGCATAATGTCATTTACACATTATAATGATAGTTCCTGCTTTGAAGCTATATTAGATAAGTTTGGTTGTATTGCTTTGAAGAGTGGAAAAAATGTATTTATGAAGTATATTGAACCTTAACTAGTTAATTTAGTGAGTTACAGGGATTCACATATATGATTGTGAACCCGCCGCAGTAATGAATGTTAATTGTCTAGATAATAATTGCTTCAATAGAAACTTAATTAATGTGAAATTGGTCACGATTTGTGTTCATGTCTGATTTTCACATTGAGAACGGATTTTAGTATATTCCTGTAAGAAAGGTCTCGGTTTATGAAGTCTACATTATGATATTTGATGAGGCCGAAAAAATCACCAGTGAGCCACATGGTACTCGCACACTCAGAACAATACTTGCACAGCAAGAAAAAGAAAGACCTTCACAGAGCACCGGTGTGGTGTCGGCCAAATACCCTTCGAAGGTCAAGTTAGAAACTCTTACAACTCCAGAGTGCTAGAGAGGGTCAATTATGCGTACCTTGATTTGTGAGGGTAGGGGGGCTTTTAAAGTGGTCGAAGATTGACCTATTTTCCTTGGAGTAGAAGTCTTTTCCTTATAGGAATCTCCTTGAACAATCCCAAACGTTATGGACAAGACATATCCTTATGGAAAAGATCTCCATTAATGCGCGTATCTTCCAGAATCCTCTTTGTGTTAGAATTCCATTTATACTAGGATTTTGAGGTGTCCAAGCGTGGGCCGCAAGAGGTTTTTTTTTTTTTTTTTTCACCTAGGGTTTCTTGAAGATAATCAAATCGGACGTTGCATGAGTGCTCAACCCGTCCGTGTAGAGTCTGTCCGTATAGGGTCTGTCCAGTCTAAAAGAAGGTCCGTTCAATAGATTTGTCATATAAGCTAACAAGTCATGTATAATTTTTCCTCTTTAGTTGCCCCCTTCACCTCGTGGGTCCGTAATGTCAAGACGGACTCATAGGGTGACGATTCGACAGGGACTCCGTGAATAACGCATGATCTTGACTGCCTAGCCTGAAAGCCATCAGGTCATACGACACGTGTTACACCTCTATTGGTTCTTTTCTCGGATCGAAGCGACGCTTCGTCTTCCGTGAACTCCCCCTATATATATCACCCATCTCCTTTCATTTCTACACTTTACGCTAAGAACACACTGTCAGAGTGCATCCGTCACCTCTGTCAGAAACTACTCCGTTCAATTACTGCTTCCGTCACCAACGTCCTTCCGTCATCTTGCTGACTTGGTAAGTATTCCCCTTCTCTTTTTTGCATGTGTTTCTTTTCCATCGGATATACTATTTATTTTTCTTGATTTTATACCTCGTCACCTTTTCTAAACCCGTCATAGTCTTAGGTTTTGTCATCCCGTGTAGGCAATGTCTAGTGTGTCAAGTAATCAATCCGTTGTCCGTGACTGGGCGGACTACGAGGATGTATACCCGTCAGGTCACAAAGACCAAGACAGTCCGGAAGAAGAGAGGAGTCTGTCCGCCTCTTCCTAGTCCTCAACAAATGAGGATATGGAGATGGCTGATTTAGAGGAAAGTTCTGACGATGGTGGGGAAGAACCAATACAGCCCGTCATAGGAGCTAATGGACCTAGGGAGTTCATCATGCTACCGGAGTGGACGGTGAATGCCTTTGTGTCTACCATCAAGGAAAAGCACTTTAACACACTTAGAGCAAATTACCAAATTCCAAACAATATCCTCATTCGTCTGCCCTATGAGTCAGAGAGATGCTACTATGAAAGGGTGGTAGGTCTCGGGGTATATAAACAGATGCTAAAGGTAGGGCTCAGGTTTCCATTAAGCTCCCTTCACCGTTAGCTTCTCAAGTATCTGGGCCTGTCCGTCAACCAAATATCCCCAAATGCCTGGAGGGTCTTCATAGCCATAGAGGTCCTTTATGGTGCTATGACAGATGGTGCCAGAAGGTTGACAGTGCGGGAATTCCTCCACTGCTATCGTTCAGATGAAATAGATAAATCAAGGGGGATGTATAGTTTTGTGGCTAGGAGTCCGTTGTTGAAAGTCATATATGATACACCAGACTCCAATAGGGACTGGAAGAGTCGTTATTTCTTCCTAGAGGGTGACGAGTGGATGTGTCGTCCAGGGGATATGGAACACATGCCCGTCGACATAACTTGGGGCATGTTGCACCTGTCTAGTATGCGCCTGTCCTAGCGTTGAACTCATAACCGATCAGTTGATTGCAGTGTTTCAATTTATTTTTAAAACCTTTTAACCGTCTTCTTCTTTGCAGTTAGACGACGCCCACAGGTTGATCTTAAGGAGTTCAGTTTTCTCGAAAGAATTTTTAAAAAGACCACGCCAGAGGAAAGGACTTGGGCAAAATTGATCACACTTGATACCATCTTTTGGTACTGTGACGGGCCTAAACCTTCACCAGCAGCCAAAAAATATGACGCCAGAATTCATCAACGTAAGCCCGTCATCCATATTCTGTTTTAACGGTTTTTATTTTTTTTTAACTAACTTCATCCGTCTGCTTCTACAGAGATGGATGATGCTAAGAGGAGGGCTTTGATCAAGGCAAATGCTGCCAAGAAAAAGGAGCCCGTCGATGTGGATCCTAAGGGGGCGGGCTCAAGCACTCAGGCCCTGAAAAGGACGTATATGCCAAAAGTGGACCGTCTTCCCAAAAAACCCAAAGTCCCTTTGGAACCCCGTCGTAGAGTTAATGGCTGGGTGAACAAAGACGGTTACCCCCGCCAAGCTTGGAGCCGGTAAAGGCTTGATGAAGGGTCCGTCGTCCCAACAGGAAAATCCACCCACTCCCCTTCTGTGAGAAGATTCTAGATATGCTCTGGAGAAGTTATCGTCCATCATAACTTCTGAAGATTATGAAGATTTGAGCAATCATTCGATGGAGGTGATGGGTGAGACGGGGCTGTTTAGCATTGCTCAGGTAATCCTCCATCCATTTTTTATCTGTCATCTCTTCTTAGTTTGAAACTAATTGTTACTTCCAATTTATCAGGCCATGATCATGATGAAGGGGCTGATGGGATGATGTCTGAACCGTGAGACCACACTGGACCGTCTTCGTGGTAAGATGAAGTCGACGGAGGAGGAGCTAGATGAACTGAAGACTTGGAAGGTTGTACAAGAACAGAAACTTGCGATGGCGGAGAAAGCAAGGGATGAATTTTATTAGAGGACGGAGGAGCTGAAAAAGGTTCTGGAAGAGAAGGAAAAAGCGATCCTTCTTGCGAAAGAGGTTGCGGTACGAGAGTACCATGACTTCGACGACCTTCTGACAGAACTGGGAGTCTCCTACGGTGACGGCTTCAATGATGCCCTCTGTCAAGTAAAGTCCCTATATCCCGAGCTTAATTTATCCACCGTTAAGATTAATGCCCAGGATCAGTCGTCAGCTCAGCCTGTTCATTCTAAGAACACAGATGAACTATTTGGTGAAGAAGCCCCCGTCAACAATGCCCAAGATCAAGGGACCAATGTCGAGGTGCAAGATGAAAAAGCCCGTCATCAAAGCGATGTGGAGGAGAAGGATGGAACCACTGCCCCGTCTGCGTAGCAATAGTTTTATTTTTATTTTTATTTTTTTATGTAAAAATATTTAGAGAACAATTTATAAACATCTGTCATAATTTTGGGATGATGTAGACACTTCCCTACGAGGGGTTTTTATTATTTCTTTGTTCCTCTATCTTCATGCTTTTTATGAGTCCGTCTAGCATAACGATATGTTTAATGAATCCGTCTTCCTTGTTGAATATTTTTTTGTATTCGTCCATTATTGGACTCAACAATTTTTTACCTTCTAGGATGCTCCATCCAGTTTATGGACTTGTCTCCATCCATTTTTTGGACTAGGGTTTTCATCCTCGGGGACTTTAATTTATCCTTATGGACTAGGGATGACCCGTCCAACTTGTGGACTTTAATTTATATCCATCCAATTTATGGGCTTTAATTTATATACGTCCAACTTATGGACTTAGAATTTTCATCCTCTTGGGATGATCCGTCCATCTTGTGGACTTAGATTGTTCCGTCCACTTTTGGACTTAGAATTTTCATCCCCTTGGGAAGATCTGTCCATTTTGTGAATTGAGATTATACCCTTCCACTTTTGGACTTTGAATTTTCATCCTCTTTGGATGATCCGTCCATCTTGTGGACCCGTCCACTTTGGACTTTGAATTTTCATCCTCTTGGGATAATCCGTCCATCTTGTGGACTTAGATTGTGTCCGTCCACTTTTGGTCTTGGAATTTTCATCCCCTTGGGAAGATCCGTCCACTTTTGTTCTTGGAATTTTCATCCCCTTGGGAAGATCCATCCACTTTGTGGATTTAGATTATACCCGTCCACTTTTGGACTTTGAATTTTCATTCTCTTGGGATGATCCGTCCATCTTGTGGACCCGTCCACTTTGAACTTAATTCCGTCTATGTAATGATAGACTCTGTCCATTTTTTAGCCTGTAAGAATTTTAAGTAGAAAAAACATAGTAGTGTCTGAATATTTTTCTTATTAATTAAAAAGAAACCATGCGTTTGTAGAAAAGTACCTGCCCCCTTGGGCTTAAAAAGGCACTTATAGAAAGAGTTGTTCAAAGTAAAAACTAGTAATAGTAAAATTAAATTAATAATTTGGGAAATTGGGAAACGTCAATGTTCTTCATATCGTTTCTACTGGTAGTATTTCTGTAGGTGCTCCGTGTTCCATGGGTGCTGCAGCTTTCGTCTGTCCAGAGTTTTAAGGTGGTAGGTCCCTTTCCTCTACCATGATGCGATCCTGTAGGGTCTTTCCCAGCTGGGGCTGAGCTTTCCTTACGAAGGGTCTCTAGCAGCGCCCATTACCTTCTGTAGTACAAGATCTCCAATCTGAAAGTCTCTATGTTTGACATTGGAGTTGTAGTATTTTTCCATTAGATTCTGGTATCGCGCCAACCTCTGCTCTGCTGTTGCCTGGACCTCGTCCACCAGGTCTAGCTGAAGGCGTAAGGCCTCTTCGTTCTTATCCTCGTTGTAGTTCTCCACCCTATAACTTGTGAGCCCTACCTCTGCTGGGATGACAGCATCACTTTCGTATGCTAGTTGAAACGGCGTTTCTCCAGTGGGTGTTCTCGCTGTAGTACGATATGCCCATAGGACGCTTGGTAGTTCGTTAGGCCAGATGCCCTTTGCCCCTTCGAGTTGGGTCTTGATGATCTTGAGTAAGGACCGGTTCATGACTTCAACTTGCCCATTGGCCTGTGGGTGTGCGGGCGACGAGTAGTGATTCTTAATACCTAGCTCCGAACAGAAGTCCCTGAATACGCTGTTGTCGAATTGCTTTCCGTTGTCGGAGACGAGCACTCTGGGTATCCCGTACCTGCAGATAATATTTCTCCATACAAAACTTCGGATATTCTTCTCCGTGATAGTGGCTAGGGCTTCTGCTTCCACCCACTTGGTGAAGTAGTCGATACCAACTACTAGAAATTTTAGCTGCCTTACTGCCGCCGGGAAGGGGCCCATGATGTCTAGTCCCCATTAGGCGAATGGCTAAGGGGCCGTCATGGGTGTCAGCTCCTCGGACAGTTGCCTGATCAGATTACTGAACCTCTAACACTTGTCGCAGGTCTTGATGTAAGCTTGGGCGTGCCCCTAAGTGGTTGCTCGGATCAACTTGTGCACTAACGACCGTGCCCCTAAGTGGTTGCCACAGATATCCTCGTGGACCTCTCGCATCACGTAGTCTGCTTCTTCATGGCTCAAACACCTCAGGTATGGTCGAGAGAACCCTTTTTTGTATAAGACATCTCTGATCAGCACAAATTGTGAGACTTGGACTTTCAACTTCCTAGTAGCGTTTTCCCCGTCTGGCAGAGTGCCAGATCTCAGGTATGCTGTTAATGGCGTAGTCCAATTGTTCTCAGAATTTACTTTCTGCACATTTGTTCCGTCATCAATAAGTGGGGAGAATTGGACAAACGACAATACCTACTCGGGGACAAGCATAAATTCTGCAGAGGCTGCTTTTGCAAGACGATCGGCACATTCGTTCTAGTCCCTTGGGATTTGAACGAATCTGACTTCGAGGCTGCCGATCTGATTCTTCACTTCTTCCAGGTACTTCTTCATCCTTTCATTTTTGCACTCGTAGACGCCATTAATCTGACTTGTTATCACCTGGGAATTGCAATGTACGACCATGTTTTCAGCATTTGCTACCTTTGCGAGGTCTAACCCTGCCACTAAGGCTTCATATTCGGCCTCGTTGTTGGTCGTGGGAAGTCCAGTCGGATCATGCATTCAATTTTATCTCCCTTCGGGGTTTGGATCACCACACTAGCACCTTCGGCTTGTTTGTTTAAAGAAGTATAGCTTGAGTTTTCGTGCTGCAGTTACCAGCGTATAGGCTAACTTCTCCATCTGGGGGTACCTCTCTTCTACCTGTCGGAATGCCTTACTTATAAAATAGACGGGTCGTTGAGATCCTTCTTCCTGTCTTACTAAGGCCGCGCTGACCGCTGCTTGCGAAACTGCTAAGTAGAGGTAAAGTTCTTCTCCTGGTTTGGATGGGATGAGCAATGGTGGAGATGAGAGGTATTTCTTCAAGTCTTCAAATGCCCTCTAGCACTCATCCGTCCATTCGAACGATTTTCTCAGAGTGCAGAAGAATGACAGACATTTGTCCGTCACTTTAGAGACGAACCTGTTTAAGGCTGCAATTTTGCCATTCAAGCTTTACACCTCTTTCATCGTCCTCGGCGGCTCTAACTCCATTATGGCTTGTATCTTCTCCGGATGAACCTCTATGCCTCTTTGGGATACCATGAAGCCCAAAAATTTCCCCGCCGTTACTCCGAACACGCACTTGCTTGGATTCAACTTCATGTTATATGATCGCAGGGTGTCGAATGTCTCTTGGAGGTCGTCTAGATGGTCATTTTCGCGCAGGCTCTTCACCAACATGTCATCAATGTAAACTTGTACGTTCCTCCCAATCTGGAGCGTGAACATTTTGTTCATTAGTCTATGGTACGTCGCCTCCACGTTCTTAAGTCCGAATGACATCACTTTGTAGCAAAAAAGTCCTTGGCTGGTGATAAAGGAAGTTTTTTCTTGATCCGCCTCCTCCATCTTGATTTGGTTATATCTTGAAAAGGCATCCATGAAGCTTAGGAGCTGGTGTCTCGCTGTCGAGTCTACCAAGGTGTCAATTCGAGGGAGCGGGTAGCTGTCCTTCGAGCACGCCCTGTTGAGGTCAGTGAAATCGACACACATTCGCCACTTCCCATTGGCCTTCTTGACCATAACTACATTTGCTAACCAGTTAGGGTAGTATACTTCTCAAATGAAACCTGCTTCTAATAGCTTCCTGATCTCTTCTGCTATCGCTTTATCTCGCTCCTGAGCGAACACTCGCTTTTTTTGTCGGATGCGTGAGGATGCGGGGTTCATGTTCAGCCTGTGAACCATGACTGAGGGATCAATCCCGGGCATGTCCTCGTGGCTCCACGCGAACACGTCTTGATTTATCCTGAGAAACGCTACGAGGGCTTGACGTATTGGCTGGCTAGCCAACGTCCCTATCTTGGTTGTCCGTTCAGGCCTTGATTCATTGAGGGTTACCTCTTCCATTTCTTTAACCGGCTTTGCTATGGTCTGTTGCTCTTCTATACGCATGGTCTGCTGGTGATCCTCCATTTCTAGCATGGCAATGTAGCATTCGCGGGCGGCCACATGATCTCCTCGCAACTCCCCAATCCCATAATCTGTAAGGAACTTGATCATTAGGTGGTACGTCGATGTTGCTGCTTTCCACAAATTAAGTGTGGGTCGTCTGAGGATACCATTATAAGCGGATAAGCAGTTGACCACGAGGAACGTTACTTCTTTCGTGATCTGCTGAGGATAATCGCCTGCCGTCACCGAGAGTGTGACCGCGCCTAATGGGAATACCCTTGTTCCTCCAAAATCGACCAGTGGAGAATTTGTTGGTATTAATCGTGTTCTGTCAATCCCCATTTGCTGGAACGCTGGTTAGTATAGGATGTCAGCCGAGCTGCCGTTGTCGACTAACACCCGGTGCACATTGTAGTCCCCCACACGTATGCTGACAACAAGTGCGTCGTCGTACGGGTGGTGAAGACGTCTCGCATCTTCTTCCGAGAACCCAAAGATGGGTCTTTCCCTCCGCTCTATCTTAGGTATAGAGCCCGTTAGCTGGACGTTCTGGACCATCCTAAGGTAGGTCTTTCGAGCCTTTTTGGATGAGCCAGTAGTCGTGGTCCCCCCCAAATCATCCTTATGTCTCCAATGAGGGGTTGCAGACGCTCATTGTCCCGTCGGGGGGCCTGCTCTTAAGGATTTGGATCCGCTCTCTCTTTGCTAACGAATTTCTGTGACTTTCCTTGTCTGATAAAGGCCTCAATCTGTTGCTTTAAGTCGTAGCAATCGGTCGTGTCATGACCGTGATCACGGTGGAAGCGGTAATACTTGTCTCTAGATCGCTTGTTTGGATCACTCTTCAGCTTTCCTCGAAACGTTAAAGCCCCCTCGTCCTTGATCTGCATCAGGACTTGGTCTATTGGGGCATTCAGTGGTGTGAAGCTTGTAAACCTTCCTCCCGGGGGCTTAGGGCGCCTTTCATCTCTTCTATCTCCTATTCTTGGTTTCTTCCACCCTTGGTCTTGTTGTGTATCTTCCTGTCACTCTCTTTTTCTGGGCTTTTCTTCCCTAGCCAACAGTGTGTATTCCGCATTCATATACTTGGTGGCCTTGTAAAGTACTTCTGACATGGTCTTCGGGTCGTTTTTGTATAGAGAGAACAAAAATTTACCCTTTCGCAACCCATTCATGAAGGCTGCTACCAATATCTTGTCATCGGCTTCATCGATCGAAAGTGCTTCCTTATTGAAGCGGGTTATGTAGGATCTCAGCGTCTCGTCCTCTCGCTGCCTGATGCTCATCAAGCACGCCGTGGACTTTTTGTACTTATGTCCCTCGATAAAGTGCGAAGTAAACTGAGCGCTTAGTTCCTTGAAAGTGTTGATGGAGTTTGGCGTCAGTCGACTGAACCATATCCTTGCGGGGCCCTTCAGCTTTGTAGGGAAGGCCTTACACATGATTTCGTCTACCACCCCTTGAAGGTGCATCAAGGTTTTGAAGGTTTCCAGGTGATTTAGAGGGTCCTTGACCCCGTCGTAGCTTTTGATCTGCGGCATGCGAAACTTATGTGGTAGGGGAAAGGAATTGACGAGGGCGGTGAATGGAGAGTCGGTCTGGTTGACTAGGTCATCAAGATCGCTGGACACTCGTCCCTTGAGGGGGTTCATCATGACCTCCATTTGTTCTTTCATCGCCTGCATCTCCGCGACAATAGGAGGTGGAGCCGTATCCATGAGGGATGGGAGGCTCATATTTTGCCGTTTTGGTCTGCTTGGGGCGTTACTGCCTTCAGGTCCCTCTCGATCTCTTTGCATGGCGCTGGTACCTTCTTGGTCCTCCCTCTGATTGTTTGGTACTGTGTTTTTCTGGCGCAATTGTTCTTCTAGGTCGTGGTTTTGCTTAGTGAGACACTCCACGGCTGCGGCAAGAGTTTGGACCTGTTTCTTGAGGGCAGTTGTGGGTGGTTCCTCTCCTTGGATGTCGTTGGTGGTTGCCATTGAGCGAGTGAGCACCATGCAACTCTTTTTCTGGGAAGCGATAATGCGGCTTATGAATCGCAAAGACTCTTGTTTCCCACAGACGGCGCCAACTAATGAGGCCGAAAAAATCACCAGTGAGCCACGTGGTACTCGCACACTCGGAACAACACCTGCACAGTAAGAAAAAGAAAGACCTTCATAGAGAGCACCGGTGTGGTGCAGGCCAAATACCCTCCGAAGGTCAAGTTAGAAACTTTTACAACTCTAGAGTGCTAGAGAGGGTCAATTATGCGTACCTTGATTTGTGAGGGTAGGGAGGCTTTTAAAGTGGTCGAAGATTGACCTCTTTTCCTTAGAGTAGAAGTCTTTTCCTTATAGGAATCTCCTTGAACAATCCCAAACGTGATGGACAAGACATTTCCTTATGGAGAAGATCTCCATTAATGTGCGTATCTTCCAGAATCCTCTTTGTGTTAGAATTCCATTTATACTAGGATTTTGAGGTGTCCAAGCATGGGCCGCAAGAGTTTTTTTCCTTTTTCACCTAGGGTTTCTTGAAGATAATCGAATCGGACATTGCATGGGTGCTTGACCCGTCCGTATGGAATCCGTCCGTATAGGGTCCATCCAGTCTAAAAAAGGTCTGTTCAGTAGATCCGTCATATAAGCCAACAAGTCATGTATAATTTTTCCTCTTCAATATTCAAAAGTAGGTTTACCATTGATAGATATTTGTTAATTGCTCTGCATAGACATAGATTATGTGCTATTTATAGATTTTTGAAAAAAAAAATTATGATTCTTGGTTTTATATGATTTTCATTTTCGTTTGTAGGAATGCAGTTGGAGTATCCTTCGGCTATTTGGGATCTGAGGAAGTACTTTGCGCCCTTTGTTTAGGTATTTTGCAGTTCACCTATTTTGCTGAGAAAACAGAGGTGGAGGAGATGAGAGAGAGAGGTGAGGCTGTTGCTGTGGGTGAGACTATTTGGCTAACGCTGTTAATGTTAGGGTCTTAAGCTTAAGTGCTTGCTTAGGTGTCTTCTTATTTAATTGACACCTGCCCCTATTTGCAGCAGTTATTGTAAACATGTTTAGAGGAAATCCTAGAAGTAAAATACCAAATTAGTAATTTTGCTATATTAAATAAATATGTACTTTTTTCATTTTACCAAGCTTAAATTGCTTTACCAGATTCTATAATAGAGTTTATAGTCACTTAGTTTTGATTGGAAAATAAATGTTTTTCCATTCAAATTTTCCACTTGTATTGGGAGGTTGAGCTCTTCGAGAACCTACAAAAGGTTATATTTTTAAACTAAAAGATTCATTTACAATAATCAAATAATATTATTTTAAACAGAAAGATTATTTAATAAAAGACATTTTTAATTCTCTCCGATGCATTAAATAAACTTATTGATCATAAAAATATCATTATTAATTAATAGTAACTGATAACGCACCTGGACTTTAACATGTTCAATATAGAGCTCTTAATCTAACTTTAAAATAAATTCTACGAAATAGAAATATAAATTTTTTTAATCAAATTAAGAAAATAAAAAAACTATTAAATTCATGAGAACCTCCTAATATCATAGAATAAATCGAACAAATAACAATGCTATTTCCATTCAATGACACATATTTTGAGTATTTCATTGTTTTGAAACCTAGACTGTTTAAAGAACTGGAGAAGGAAAAGGTTCAATGTTTTTAAGGTCAGACCGAGGTCCAACTAAGGTTGAATAGTGATGACATCTTAATTAACTTTATAGTTATTTAAAATATAAATAAATATATTAAATTAGTATAAATAAAAAAATTGACTAAAATAATTCAAATAAATATAAATACCACCTTTAAAATGTATTTTTTATATCACAACTTTCATTGTAGTGTTTCAAAAATCAACAAAATATTATTAAGTATTAAAAAAAAATCACAATAAAAAGAAAAATTATTGTTTTACATTATACTATCTAGATAAGATTTATATAATAATTTTTTTTTTTTAAATGCCTACAACATTGTATATTTTTATGCAAATGTGTATAATATTATATATATTTTAATAAATATATAAAATATTATACATATTATATGCATTTGTTTAATTTATGATATAAATCTTAAATTTATAGTAACAATATATGAATTTAATATACCAATACGTGGGTTTGTAGTATTAGCCATTAGGAATCAAAGTCCGGTCAAATAGGCCCTTTTAGATATACATCATAGTCAGTTTCTTTAAAACATTTTCCCCACTCCCTGTATGTGTGTTAAAAAACTTAGTATTAAAAAAAAAAAGTCAGGTCAAATCCAATAGATAATGCAGTTAAAAAAGCAATTAAATGAAAAGAAAAGTTTAAAAAAATTCCAAAACAAATGAATGGTGGCAACGTGGCCACATGTCCAACTTTTTCATGGGGAAGGTGTAGCGTCTGCCATAGTTTGGTGGTAGAAAACTTTATTGGAAAAGAAAGGCAGAAATTTACTTTTCAGCTATATGTTTTGTACTGATTCTCATTTTGGTCCTTACATTTTATTTTTACCACATTTAGTCCCTATTTAGAAAAGCGTCATTTATTTTAGTCCTTTTCGTTAGTGTCCTAACGGCAAAAACCTAGATGGCAGATGGAACCATTAAAATAATAATGATAAATTTTATTTTGGCATTAAAAAATGCCATGTCAGCATCTAAATTTTTTTAAAACAATTATCAAATTTAACTAAATAAAAAAAATTAAAAACAGAATTAAAAATCAAAAGTCACATGAATTGAGATCTAAGTGTGTCTTGAACAAGAATAACAAGAACATAAACCCAAATTTAAGAACAAAAAGAACATTTTCCTTTATTTGACATTTTCTCTAGGTTTTTTTTCTTAGAAGACAAACACAAAATTAAGCATACACAAACCTAAAAAATTAAAATAAACCCAATAAATTAAACCCACCCACCACTTCCATACTGCACTAAAGGTCATCTCAAAGATCGTTGGCAGAGAATTGATTATAAGAGATGCTAAGAGGTTCCACAATTTCAAAGATGCTCTTGCCGGGATTATTGGTGAAAAAAGAAACTTGAGGTTCTATTCTATTTTACATTAAAAAATAATAATAATAAGTTTGAAAAATATATATTTTTGAGTCTCTATTGTTTGTGGATTTTACGTTTGAATATGGTATATTCTTGTTAAGCATGTTAGCAATGTTGACTCTTATGATGTGAAGTTATCTGAATTCTATTTTTGCTTTCTGTTTCCTGTTGAGATGGGATGATTGGTAACCAATAATCTAGTTGGATATTTACATCTTCAGCTCTAGTTTTTTACAGTCTCTATATGATTTATGTTTTATCATCAAATAGACAAATCTGAGTAGAGGACATATTAAAGTGTTGAAGGTATATAGCCCATGCCTATGTGAAATCATAATCTTTCAGTGTTTGCTGTTAGTGGTGAGGTTTGAGGTGCACGTGTTATGCATAGAATGCCAATGGGAAGTGCTATAATTTTGCAGCAAGCTTTTACATATTTGGAAATCATAATTTAAATTGAATGTGACATATTTTACAGGTAGTATTGGAGGGTAGTTTCAAGACTGTTAATTTGGATAATTGACATGCATGGGTTGGTTGTAACACGTATTAGGACTCATATAATTTTCACTAGCTCCTTATCCATCCAAGGCATGGGATTGGAAATGAATTAAAAATGATGATTTAAAAATTGCTATTAAATATGAAACATTAATTTTTAAAAGTTACTTTCAATGTATTCATTACCAAGATGTGAAACCCACCCCCTTTGGGAAAAATTCTATATAACTGTGAATAAATTTTAGCAAGTACAACGGAAGCACAACCACACACGAATACAAAAATTTACATGGAAACCCTTTCTCTTTGAAGGGAAAAAACTACAAGACAAACTCCGAATAATTTCACTATATTAAATAGAAATTACAACACTTAGAGATACAACTTGAGCAAAGAAAAAACTCTCTTTTTCTTTTCACTCACTGCTCTCTTCCTCATTGTGTATCTCTTACAATTTTCTCTTACTCTCTCTATTTTTCTCACACAGTTCTTCAAGACTGCACTTAGTCCTCACTTTCTCTGGGACTTCACTCTTCACCCTTCTCCAAATGGCCGAATGGCCTTACTTTATATTTCTTCATCCTTTTCTTCTTTTCTTCCTTCAACGTGTCTCACAAGTTTGACATCACATCTTCATTTATGTGGCTTGACTTTTGTACATCCCTTCATAAATGTTGCTGGACTTTTGTACAATTATAGAGAAAAAGATGAACCCGATTCTTCTCTTTTGGTCAAGCTACTTTAGCAAACCCATTTCACTTTGGTGACTTCTCAGCACTTGTCCAACAAGCTCATATAATGAGCTAAGCAAAAGAGTGGGCTGGACATGTAGGTGTGGGCACTCAACAATCTCCCCCTCCAGCCCTCCACTTAGGGAGGAGATTCAACTCAATTGTTCAGTTAGAATTTATCCTAGTTAAGCCAACACCAAGCTCAACCTTTTTCATTATCTTCACCAACACTAAAAAAAATATCATCAAAATTAATACCTTTCATTTTCAAATAATTTATTTCACCTTGGATATCCTTAATCCAATTTCTTGGCTCCCCCTCATCAGACGCACAAATATTCTCAAAGCTAACTGCTTGATGTTCTTCAGTACACCTTCTTTCAAGAGGTTCAACAATCTCTAGTGGAGGATATTACTCCCCCTGCTCAAGACCTTCATGATCTTTCACTTCATCATTCATCCTAACATGATGATATTTTTCATCAAATATCACTTCCTCATTTAAATCACTATCAGGTAGAGAGAATTTTACTCTCTTGGCTGCAACACCATTACTATCAACTCTCAATTGTGGAGTTTTCTCAAAAACTTTGACTGCATTGGACTTTTTCTTACAAGCCCTCACATGAGTCCTGTACATGCCGCAACAAGCACGTCCTCTTGCAATAACCAATAATCCTTTAGAAAGTTTCCATCTTCCATTGCTAAGATGGTTACTATAATCCGCTCGATCCATAGCCAGTGTAGAAAACACAATCATCCTTAAATCTGGAACATGCCACACATCCTTCAACATCAACGAGCAACCAACATTGGTCTTGATGCACACATCACCAATTCCCACAATTTTTGAGTAATTGGAGTTACCCATCTTCACAACACCAAAGTCGCATGCTTTGTATGTGGTGAACAACCCTTTTGTGGGGAAGCTACTGAATCAACAACCCACTCAACATCATTCTTAGCAACATGCTCACACTTTTGCACTTCAAGAGAGAGCATGAGAACATCCTCATGAAACACAACTGCTGCAGTATTCTTTTCATCTTTCTCTTCAGTTTGTTCTTTATTCCAATGCCAACAGTTTCTTTTTATATGACCCTTTTTTCCACAATGGAAACATTCTCTCATCTCTTTAAACCGAGATCTACCTTTTGATTGTGACCTGTCATTGGATTTGGCCCGATCATCAAGCCCTCTGCTTCTATTTCTGCCCCTGTTCTCCATAACAAGAGCTTAATCTTGTGCATTGTTTGTACTAACATCTCTTCTGCGAACCTCCTCGCTTAGAATCAAATCTCAAATATCATCATATTTGAGTTTGCTCTTCCGTGCAGAATTGCTCACTGCCATTCTCATGGCCTCCCAACTATTTGGCAAAGAAGCCAAAACAATTAATGCACGAACCTCATCATCAAAATCAATCTCCATAGAGGACAATTGATTTGTGATGGTATTAAACTCATTCAGATGCTGAGCTACAGGAGTACCTTCCACCATCTTCAGATTAAACAACTTCTTCATCAGATGCACCTAATTGTTAGCCGAAGGCATTTCATACATGCTAGACAAAGCCTTCATCATATCCACTATGGTCTTTTCCATCACAACGTTGTGTGCAACTGATCTTGTCAGAGTTAATCGTATAACTCCTAACACCTGTCTATTAAGAAGACTCCATTCATCTTCTTCCATACTATTTGGTTTGAAAGCTCGGAAATGTGTCGAAAACACATGAGCGGTTTAGACCCCCAAATTAAAGTTACGGCTTGGTTGATTTTATACTAACTTAATACTAAGTGCGGAATAGTATAAACACAAGCGTATAAGCACAACAACTACTCTAATCCATATTTAAAGCAACACAGCAGTAAGAGTAGGGAAGAGAGATGTAAACACAGATAACACCGAGACGTGTTATCGAAGAGAAAACCGAAGAACTCGGCGAAAAACCTCTTCGCCACCCTCCAAGTGAAAATCGATCTACTAGATAACCAGTTGGGATACATGGGTTAGCAAGAGACCCTCCAAACCTAATATACCCGATGTACCTAAGCCCTCCAAGCTCCTACTCCAACAAGGCTTCTCGGAACCGTGTCTTGTCTTAATTCTCCGGATCCCGCAACAAGCTCCATGTTGCATCTGCCATCATCGGCTTCTTCCAATGCTTTCCAGTAGCACTAAAACGTCACTTCACACTCTGAAAGGGTATGGCAAGTGTTTGGGCTATCAACCTCTCAATGGTATGGAAATGGAGAGGTAGGAGATGGGGAAATTCCCAAAACAAATGTGTAGAGGATTGTGGGTATAACAATTGTAAGGGGGGTGGGCCTGGCTTGGGGTCTTGGGCAAGCTCTTGCCGCACTAGGCCTGGGTTGTTTCTGGGTGAGGAGTTGGGACCGGCCCAATTGGAGCACACCTTGGCCCGGTTTATGCACAATCTTTGCCGCGTCTGCCAAAGTCTATTTAAGAACTCACAGCAGGCAGAGTCATTGTCAACAGTTTATGGTAGGCAGACATAAAATAGAAAACGTAAAGAAAAATGCATTCACTGTTTCTTCCGCAACAAACAAGATAAATGACTTAAAGGTCCTGCTTCTAAAAAAGAAGCATTTAAACAAAAATAGTAGAGCGAGATTAGTAGAGTAAATAATGAGTTTGCCATATTTAGCATTGCCGCAGGATTCCAACCACGAAAGGGAAAACTACTCCCTCAACGCAAATAAATTCACTGGGTGAAATTAATTGCTTTGAGAGGACAGCCCCAAATGGTATATGCCCAGGTATAGATTTTGTATTGCCTCTTGAGGACAAGGCTATTGAGGGAGAGAGGGGTTAACCCATTTGGGTGCATGCCTGCCATAAACGCTCTATTTTCTCTCTTAGAATTCCCTTCTCTCTGTTTTCTTTCTTTTAATTCTTTTTTTCTCTTTTTTTGTTTTTCTCTGATCCTTTCCCCCTTTCCTCCTTTTTTTTTCTTCCTTTTTTCTTTTTTTTCTCCTCCTCCTTTTTGCACACAGCCACGGGTCCCTTATATAGGGCCTGCTGTGGCTGATTTTAATGTTCTAGCCTCTCTATGGCTCTATTTTGTTATTGTAGCCCTTTTGCCATCCACTTACCGAGTCAAATGGTTCTAATCCACCATTGACTTGTGGCTTTCAGACAACGAAGGTTCCTTCTCCACTTCGTTTAGTGTGTCCCCTCTCTCTCTCGGTCTCTCATGGCATGCACCTAGTGGTTCTTACCCACCCTTGCCTCTTTTGGTAGCATGTTATCCCAGCAGGACTGTGCCCATCGAAAGAGTCTGGGCAAGAAACACGAAATGGGTTTCCGCTCCTCTCCTCACCGCCAGACCATGCCCTCACCCATGACGTCACCCTTTCCCATAGTGGCTGGGTATAGGTTGGTGATGCCTGGGTCGTCCGCATGCGTTACCTTATTGATGCTTCGTTCGTTTGCCAAGGTCTGAAAATGGGTGCGCATATTCTGCCGTGCGCTTTTTGGCATTTTCTGATGTGAATTGTTTCTCCGGCAGGCTAACGCCCATGTGTTGTCCTTTTCCTTGGAAGGTAGAGCTCTGTAGGATTAGCTGGACTTCCCTTGAGTTTAGGCGTTTTGCTTTGTGGCTTGGCCTCCCCTGCCACGCCAGGTTTGCTATTCCTGCTGCTCATCTCAATCCTGCTGGGCTCTTTTGAACTTGCCGCGTGTTTTCCTTCTTAGTAGCCCAGTATGCTTGCTGGGCCTTTTCATTCTTTGCGGGCTCCAATGTCCCTTGTTTTTCTTGTGGGCATCCCTGGCCCATTTTGGTTTTGTTTTACACATGCATTTTTTTGCTAACTCACTTTGGGCTTCCTTGGCCCAATTTCCTCTATAAACTTTATCCTTTAGGCTTATGGGTTCTCCATTTGCCTGTTACTCTCTTTTTTCTTATTGCAGTGGGCCTACAGTGACCCCTTCTCTCTTTTCCCTCATCCTTTTCACGGATTTGTTTCTTTTCTCTTTCCGGGCCTATTCAAGCCCATTTGCTTCTTCTGGGCCCATCTCATGGACCCTTGAACCATGCATATGCCTCCTTTTTCTTTTTGCTGTTTTTTCTAGTTCGCCCGTGGCTTTGGGCCTTGGGCCTGTTGGGCTTTAATAAAATGAGCCTCAACAACAATCTCTAACTCTCAAGGTGTTTGGCTAGGGTTTTCTCTCAGAGGCTCTCATCTCAAATGTGGGTAATGTGGGTATATATAGTGTGGGTACAGAAAGTGTGACTCAGGCTGGACAGGCTGGCAGAATAGAATGCCTCACGGGTGTCTCGCGGGAAGGCCTTACTCGCGAGATATTCGCGAGACACAACTGTCTCCACCTAGCTTGACTCTTTGCATTCCAACATGTGCAGGACACATGTATCACTTCGCGGGAAGCTAAGTCGTGAGACACCCGCGAGAAATCTTCAATCTTCAGATGCTTGAGTCTTCACACTCTCTCTCTCTATCACACAACCCTTACAATGAAATTCCACAACAAATACAGGGTACAACAGATTGAATATAATTACAATCAAATTTGGCACAGAATATAAGCCAACAAAAACAAATAGTTGTAAATAATAACTTTACATGGTTTTTACCCCAAAAGAGGAAGACGTAATTTCTTTCCATACAGATAATCTTTGATTTGCATCTTTTAATAGCCAAAGTCAGTGCCGTCAAACTTCTCAATTCTTGAGGTCTTTCCTTCTTCTCTAGTCATTGCTCCCAATCGAACCTACGCTTTGATGCCACTTGTTGGGAAAAATTCTATATAATTGTGAATAAATTTCAGCAAGCACAGTGGAAGCACAACCACACAAGAACACAAAAATTTACATGGAAACCCTTTCTCCTTGAAGGGAAAAAACTACGAGACAAACTCCGAATAATTTTACTATATTAAATAGAGATTACAACACTTAGAGATACAACTTGAGTAAAGAAAAAACTCTCTTTTTCTTTTCACTCATTGCTCTCTTCTTCACTGTGTATCTCTCACAATTTTCTCTTACTCTCTCTATTTTTCTCTTACTCACGAAGTTCTTCGAGATTACACTTGGTCCTCACTTTCTCTGGGACTTCACTCTTCACCCTTCTCCATATGGCCAAATGGCCTTACTTTATATTTCTTCATCCTTTTCTTCTTTTCTTCCTTCAACATGTCTCACAAGTTTAACATCACATTTTCATTTATGTGGCTTGACTTTTGTACATCCCTTATAAATGTTGCTGGACTTTTTTACATAATTATAGAGAAAAAGATGAACCCAATTCTTCTTTTTCGGTCAAGCTATTTTAGCAAACCCATTTCACTTTGCTGACTTCTCAGCACTTGTCCAACAAACTCATTTAAGGAGCTAAGCAAAAGAGTGGGCTGGACATGTAGGTGTCTCCCCCCCCCCCCCCCCCCCCCCCCCCCTCTCTTTCCCCTTTTCATCCCATTACTGCTATATTATGGCATGGCCAAACTTGACGTGGCCGTTTTGCCAAAAATATCACTGTGGGGGCATGATTGCTTTTGAACGCAACTTGCATACAAATTTATTTAGATAATTTTCATTATAGATATTGCAATTCATTGTTTATCCACATTCTTCAGCTGATAATTTTATCAACTAAAACAAGCCCAAATAATGTTCAAATAATAGTATTATTAAAATAAAATAAAAAAGTACAGAAGTTGAAGAACCTAATGCTGAAACTTTATGTTCAAAATGAATAAATGACTACAACTGATAGCAATACGTTGGATGTTGGAATATCTTTTGACTTGCAAGTTCCCCTCATTTTGGGGTATCAAAGAAGTTAAGGAATCTTTGAACATTGAATGCAGTTCGATTTATATGTCAGAGGCCTAGCCACTAGATCATCTGAGCAACATGAATTGTAGACCTTATAGCTCTTTGATGACTTATTGCCTCCAATTAAACTTTAAAGGCTGTTATAATCTATGTATGAGAGAAGAACTCTAACTAAGGGTTTTTAGAGTTACGTTATTTCCTGGATTGGAATGAGAATCAATTGAGGCCGTGAACATCTCAATATTTGTAGGATTGGAACTCTAATGAGTCTAGCTCAAATGTCACTTCCTCCTTCCATAATAATGAGAGGGGGAGTGAGATGGTGGATTTGGACGTGTATGACTTACGATAAAAAATTAATGTAGAATTGGAATTTTAGTTATATTTTTAAATCTTTAGTTTATTTTTGTTGTCTAGGGAATTAACAAAAAATGAGATGGACAGTGAGATTGTGGGTTTGAAATCCATTGGATGTGCAAATAACTTACCAATAAAGAATTATTTTGTTGAATTGGAATTTTAGTTTGACTTGATTTGATTTGATTTTTATTATTATTTTTTTCATATGGAGATGCAATTTTTCAAAACATAGTTTGAATGGATGCTAGTTGCAGGGACGTATCCTGTCTCTAATTTTTTGAAATTTATGGATCATTGTAATCTTAGAACTTAAATGTTATTCATCTGGTATACCTCCTATGTACTTGATTCATTATTTTTGTTAATCAATTTAATGTATTATTTATTTTTTGTATTTTCAGGGAATCAACTTTTGCAAAAATTAAGGGTAAAGTTGCCTACTAACCACTTCTCCTAGACCTCGTAGAAGGGAGAGGCCTTATGCATTTAATTCGACATTTTCTTTTTTCTCTTTTCATTTATTTTGATTTCACCTTTGGTTATATATATATATATATATATATATATATATATCATTGGCCTCTTCTTCTTCTTCTTATTAGTATTATTAATTTTTTTTTAGGGGGAGGAGTAATGGGTTTGTAAGATGGAATTAACTTAATCTCATATTATCATGTTAGAGTCAAGTCATGCAGGTCTTGCTGTAGAGATTTCAAGGAAAAGCCATGGTGCTTACAAACAGGAAACTAGTGAAGAAAAACAAAGACAACTTGCCTAGAGAACTTAGGAAGTCAGTAACTAATCACTGCCCCTGTGATGAATGACTTTTTACTATTATCAGTGTCTTGGCTCCATGAAGGTATGATGAGGCAAACAATTGGAAAGTGGTGCACTCTCAGTCACACTGAAGCATTATTCTTTCTTTCTTTTTTGGTTAAACATCACATAATATTAACTAAGGAACAATAAATCTGTTATAAACGTGGCCAGCTTTGTCTAATACTAGCAAATCAACCACCACAGGTGGTGGGTTATCAAAAAAAGATGGTCAGTATAGAGGTTAGCCCCCATCTTTGCTAGTCTGTCAGCACAGTTGTTGGCTTCTCTATAAACATGTTCCACCAGGCAATTAGGGAACGACTTCGTCAAGTTCCTACAATTGGACGGCAGTGGTTCCAAGTTAAGATTGGCAACAGTTGGGTTAGTGATAAGATATACAAGAAAAGCAGCATCTAAGTCAACACATAAATTATCAAAGCCCAACTGTTTGGCCATTAGGAGCCCTTCCTTAAGTGCCCAAAGCTCTGCGGTGTTACTGGAAACGTTCCCAAACTTCTTCACAAACCCAGCAACCTAGTCCCCATCACTGTTCCGAATAATTCCTCCACCACCAGCCTTCTTTGGATCCCCAAACATAGAGCCATTTGTATTGAACTTCACCCACCCAGGTTGGGGCTTACTCCACTTCACTTGGACTTGGATTCTACTCAGCTTGCTAGGGCTGTTTGGCACTATAGCATAGAATTCAACACTTCTCTTGATCATACAAAGAGCACTCAACCCTCTCTCAACATTTCTATCTTGGAATATGGCTTTGTTCCGTTGAAGCCAAATATTCTAGAGGGTTTGGGGAAACATAATTTTCCAAGGGATGCGGGGTCTAAGGAAAAACTCAGCTGAGCCACAGTATTTCTCAAACCAATTAGCTAAGGGAAGATTAAAAAACTCCATGTTTGTTTCTTCAATACCAAGGTCATTCCAAATACTTTTTGCCCACACACAGTCCCGTAGGGTATGGAGAATAGATTCAGAGGCCGAGCCACACAATTCACAAGAAGTGTTCAAGTTAAAACCTTTTGAACCAAGGACTTCTCGAGTTGACGATGGACACAAAGCGACATAAAAAATTTTATTCTTGGTGTTGTGCTGGATTTCCACACCCATTGGCTGAGAGTAGTCACGGGGTTCAAAAGGTTTAAACCTTTAGCTAAGAGGTAGGCTAAGTTAAGAGAGAAGGATCCGTCCTTGGAGAATGCCCACATAAGAATATCCTTTTGATTTGGGTTTACAGTAGTTGGGATGCCTTGAATTTCTTGAACGATGGTATCAGGGAGGTTAAAAGAAATGCTAGCCCGATTGCCCAAAAACAATTTGACAAAGATGTTATCCTCCCCTTCAGTCAATGGTCCTTCAATTTGGTGTCTGGGAGGTCCAGAGGGCAGCCAGAAGTCTTCCCAAGCATTAACCATTTCCTCGTTTGCAATTGACCACTTTAACCCTTTATTGAAATTAACCCCACCAACCTTGCAAGCAGCCCAGATGTGAGAAGTAGGGAGCTTTCTACCACCTTCACTGAGTCTAGCAGGGGTAAGATACTTGTTGATCAGCATTTGGGCCTAAGGCTTATCAGAACTAGAGGAAATTCTCCCACAAAGTTTAGCTAACAGAGTAGAATTCCAAGCCTTTGCTTGGAAGATCCCCAGACCCTCCAACTCCTTCAGATTAGTTATTTTACTCCATCCCACTAGGTGAATTTTCTTTTTATTTGAAGTTGACCCCCATAGGAAGTCCTTCACAAGTCTGTCCACATCATCACAGACTCTAGCAAGGAGTTTACAGCATTGCATAAAATACTTTGGTATGGGAGATACCGCCGCTTTTAAGAGAACAAGTCTGCCTGTAGGAAAGAGGCACTTAGATTTCCAACCCACAAGCTTCGATTGGACCCTTTCCACCACAAATTGAAAATCATTTCTTCTCCTTCCATTATGAAGTATGGGTAATCCAAGGTATTTTCCAAGATTGGAGGTTTCAACAATGCCAAGATGTTGGACAATCCTTTCCTTATCCTCCTCTAAGGTATTGGCAGAGAAGAATATTTTGGACTTAGCTAGGCTAATCTTCTACCCCGTGAGACTGCAAAACTCATCCAAAACTTCACTAACAGCCTCAGTGTTTCTTTGGCTTGTACTAGCAAATAATAAGAGGTCATCCGCAAAAAACATGTGGCAAAAACCAGGTCCACTCCGAGAAGTTTTTACTCTAGTCCAGTCACCTTCCTTACATTTCTTATGAATTAAGGTACTTAGGTATTCCATGCATAAAATGAAAATATAAGGGGAAATAGGGTCCCCTTGTCTTGGTCCCCGAGAAGGCTGAAATTCCTCCAACTGAGAGTCATTAAAAAGCAGAGACACATCAGTGGACGATATACAACTAAGGATCAGGGCTATAGTGTCCTGGTGAAACCCCATACTAAAAAACATGCTTCTCACAAAACTCCATTCCATGTGGTCAAACGCCTTTTCCAAGTCAATCTTTATAATCATGTACCCTTGATGCCCTTTCTTTTTCCCGAGGGTGTACACAAGCTCCTGTGCCACAATCACATTGTCTATACCTCTCCTACCCGAGATGAAGGCTGTTTGGGATGGAGAAACGAGAGTGGGCATGAGATGCTTCATTCTTTGAACTAGGATTTTGGTGATAATCTTGTAGATGGTGTTACACAAACTGATGAGCCGAAAGTGGTTGATTGTTTCAGGCCCAGACTGCTTTGGTATGAGGGCAATGAGAGTTTTGTTAAGGTGCTGAGGAATTTTTTTGGTTCTAAACATACGCTTGACTTCAAATTTCACAGAATTCCCCACAACCATCCAGAAACTTTGAAAGAACCCAGCATGGAGGCCATCGAGTCCAGGGGTTTTAAAGGGTTTCATGGGTTTCATGGAGTTAAGTGCAAACAGAATCTCAGCATCAGAAGATGGGGCTGCCAAATTAAGAGCTTCTAAATCAGATAGTCGATTGCCCCAAATAGGAATAGTGGTAGGCTCTAGGGGGCAGCAGACTTGTTCAGTTTGGTAAAGATTAGCAAAACCATTTAGAAAAATCCTCTGAAATCTCTCAGGATCTTCTTCCTAGTTCCCAACAGAATCCTTGATGTGGTGAATACGATTGCCACTTCTACAGATAAGAGTGGACATATGAAAGAATTTTGTATTTCGTTCACCTTGTATAAGCCAATTAGTTCTGGCTTTAATACCCCAAAGTTCTTCCAGACCCAAGATATGCTCCAAATCCTCGGACAGGGACATATGAAGATTAATCAATCTTTGAGAGGGAAAAGGCCTTATTTTCCACACCAAGAATTCTCACAATCAGATTCTTTTTCTTCCAGAAAATATTTCCAAATACATCCTTGTTCCAAGTTTTTGCTTTTCGAATAAACGAAAGAATAGCACTATTAATGTTCTGATGGTTTCCTTCCCAAGCATCCCTAACAATGGAGGGTAAACCCTCGTGGCTAAGCCAAATGGGCTGGAAGCGGATAGGTCTATCCCCGCAACGGCATAGGTTAGGGATAAGGGAGAGAAGAAGAGGGCAATGGTTAGAATTAATCCATGCTAAATGCTTAACCATTGCCTCAGGGAAGCAAGCTTTCCAATCCGAATTAGCCCAAACCCTATCTAATCTCTGCTGAATTAACCCTGAAATGTCCCTTTTATTGGTCCAAGTAAAAATTGACCCAGAGAATCCAAGGTCCAGCAAGTTACAAAAATCCATACAATCAGTGTATTCATATACCAGTCTCCTGCAAATCCCATTACCCCCTTTTTTCTCCACTTCCTTAGTGACATCATTAAAATGCCCCATAACAGCCCAAGGGAGATTGTGCCTCATAGATAAAACTCTAAGGTTGTTCCAGAGAATACACCTTTCTCTAAAGCGAGGACTACCATAAATTGCACTTAAAAGCCAAGGTTGGGAAAGGGATCTAACCTGAACAATGGCATGAATCTCCTGCTCAGTGGCAGAAAGGATGTCCATAGAAACAGAGTCTGAGTGCCACAAAAGCCAAATCCCGCCAGCACAGCCAATAGTCTCGGTTGAGTAAGCTCCATCAAAGGGAAGTTTCCTGATAATCTCATGAGCTCTCGGCCCTTCAATGTGGGTCTCAGTAATCATGAAAATAATGGGTTGATGCCATTCAACCAAATCCAAGACAGTCTTCTTAAAGGTGGGCTTCATAGCCCCTCTACAGTTCCAGATGAGTATATTCATAATTGGAGTGGGGCTAGTGCATGAGTTAAACAATGTAGGAGATGGCTCCTCCCCTATCTCCCTTAATGTCCATGCTTGCCTCAACAAGTTCTTCTCTCGAATAATCTCTAGAAACAGGTTCACTGCGTGCTTCAGAATCCCAAACTGTGCCTAGTTGCTGCGTATGTTCAGTGTGCATGCTATAGGAGTCATCGAGAATTGCAATAGTTTCACCATGAATAAATTCCCCATTAGTGCTAGTTCTATAGGTCTGTCCAGCAGAACCTTCCCCTGAGATATGACTGGTTCCAGAAGAATCCCCTCCAGGGCACTTAGAGATTTTTCGCAGAAGGGCTTCCATGAGGGACATTCTTGTAGATGCAAAGGAGTTACAATCAAAGGCGAGAACTTCGGCTTATCCATGAGGAAGTGCCAAAATGGATTTGGGGTCGAAATCCAGGCTTTATCCTCCATTGGTAGAAAGCCCAGATGAGCACTCACCTTTGTGAGTGGAAAGAGGTTCTTCCAAGCTTCCATTGCTTCCACATCATACCACCTCATTATATCTATTGGATCTCTTTGGATGCCTTCTATCGTTTTGTCTCCAATTGGAATTACCTTTCCTCTAAGAAAGATTGCCCACTTCGTAGTTGACTGCTCCATCTGCACTTGAGTTCGCACCAAAATGAAAATCAAAGGCTGGGAGAAGGAGGCTTTGAGTTTGGGTATACACAGTGGGTTTTGAAGGCCACGGTCTACTTTCCCAGCCCAAGGAATTAGAATTCAAACCATGGTTTTGTGGGGATTTAGGGGCCCCACCATGGTTTCTAACTAGAACATTCTTGTTTTTACTTACAAAGGGGCTATTTTGGTTTCCCAAACCCAAGTTTAGTTAGGGACTAACCGAATTGGTCCCATCAGATCCTCTCGAGGGTCCCACCTTTTTTTCATATCTTTCCTAATGTCAGTGTTTGAGTCTCAAGGTGTATGGCGAACACTCCATCCCACTAACGCATCTTCCTTGTGCATGGCCCTCGTAATGGTGTCATCTCTACGTGAGCCTTGGGCTTTAACAATTGGCTTCTTCTTCCTCTTTACCACCATCTACTCCCCGTATACGCCTTGCTCATCGTTGCCCCCATCCACCTGCTCTTCTCTACATGTAGGAGAATCCGAGGTTTGGCTCCCTGAGTTTTCCATAGGTGATTCTGGCTTCTTAATCACAGTTAGGCAGTGATCCTTCCTATGATCCAAACGCAGAATTAAGGCCCTCATATTGCATTAGCTGTATCATTCGCCCAATCTTTATAGATCTGACAAGGGGTTTGTTGACATCTATCTAAACGCAAATCCTTGCGAAACATCCTCTCTCCCTGTTCAAAGTATGGGAGTCAATTATGAGGACTGGACCAATGGTCTTTCTAATTTTCTTGAGCATGGGTGGTTCATAGAACTCTATAGGAAGTTCAGGAAATCTAACCCACACTGCAACAGTCGAACACGAAGCAAGTGATGCCTTGAACTTAGGTTCCCATTGGCGGATAGATAGGAATTGTTGACCAACAAACCAGGGCCCCTCCCCCCCCCCCCCCTTGATCACCTCATCCAAGTCAGACTGAAGCTCAAATTTGATAAGGAAAAAATCGTGACACACATTGACACAGTCCATCCTACCAATAGGTTTCTACATGGACCTCAGTCTCTCCACCAAGAATGAATACCCAAGACTACAATGATAGCCTTTCCACAGGGAGGGCGAATCCTTGTTTTTTTTATCTTTCGAAAGTTTAAGAGAAACCATACCTTCGCAAAGTTCATCATCCTCGTCATCAGAGTTCACCTCCTCCTCCATGCCAGAGTCAAATCCAAAAGCTTGCTCATATGCGCCTGGTATCGATCCAACTAGCTTGTCTTTATAGCTTCTGATCTTATCTCCATTACCAGGAACTCAGAGGGAATTTCTATCTTGTGGTGGATGTCCATGAACCTCTTGGTGCTTCTTTCTAACATGTCTTCTTCTTCAGAGCTTCGTGGTCTTTCTCTCTCTACCATTATTGTTTTCAAGTCAGCATTATTCTTTCAAGTCCTCTTAGATAAATTTTATGCTGTCTATGTGAACTAGCAGCAGCCATCTATATATTGTTAAAACATCAAGTTCAAATCCCCACTTATCCCTCCCCCCCAAAAAAAAAAGTTCAACCCCCAATTTTGATGGTAAAGGTTGGTTGTCAACCATTATCACTACCCAATTTTGAGTATTTGGTGTCAGGTTTGTAAGTCATTGAAGAAAATGAATTTTACTATTTCTTGTCACTCATTTTTCAAGTTGTTTATATATGTGCTTTAGAGGTTGGGCCATGGTGCGATGACAAGTGTGATGGCAAGTGCCTTCCACCAAAAGTGATAGGTCATGGGTTTAAGTCTGGAAATCAGCCTCTCCAAGAAAAATTGGGGGTAAGGTTGCCTACCATGAGTTCTTCCAAAACTTGCAAAAAGTGGAACTTTGTGCACTGGCAACAGCCTTTTTAAATCTATTCTTGGACTTATAAAAAAAATATCTGTACTTTGCGCTACTCAGAAATGGGGATTTCTTAATTTCTAGTTGTCAAAAGTTTGGAGTTTATCTTTTTAAGTGCTCCCTTTTTATTATCATTGGTTTGTCAAGACATAGAATTCTCTAAAGTGACAAAATTTCTCGTCTCAAATATGTTGATTGACATAGGGAAATATTCAGAGCCTGACTGCTGCTAATCTCGACAGCTATGGGGCACATGCATGGCTTCTTTCTCCTCCTTGCCAACCCTACACTCGACAAGGTGAATCATTTTTGCTTCTTGTTTTATAGATTATTTTATTAATTGGTCAATAGTTTCACAAGACATCATACCATTGGTTTCTCCAGAAGTACTTTGGTGATGCTAAGGAATTTTCTTTTCTCAAGATTCTTGAACTTATACCACATACTTCTCAGCCTCTAAGTATGTTATTTGTGGAAAATGTTGTTGGATTTGAGGTTTGTTCTTCATAATTCTGCTCAATATGTGAATTTTTAATTTCTTCACTTGGTTGCAAACATTTGTTCTTTTCTACTCAATAAATTTTTTCACTTACTTATTTTGTACTTTTTTTTGGTTGCAGACATCTGCTACTCACACAAAATTGATTGAGATATTGGAAAAGACAAACTTTGTTATACAGGAGTTTATTTTGAGTCGTTTGCAATTTGGCATCCCATAATCTAAGCCTCGTTATTTTTGCCTGGTATCCTCTCTTTATCTCTCTCTGGTTAAAGACTAAAGTATTAATTTTATAAGTGGAGAGAGGGAGGGAGAATGAATGAGGAAGTTGCCATGGTGTGTGTATTTGGATTGATGTGTGCCGAAATATTCCATTTCAATAGGTAAAGCAAAACGCTTACCAAAGCAAAATTTAAAACTTTGCTACCAAGTGCATGTGCATGGGTTCGAATTTTGTGAGCCACTTAAATAGTAGGACCACCAAGCCAACCCTCCTTGGACCTCATTTGGATGGGACCAGGTCACCAACACTGGTTAATGAGCCTTTGTTAGATTTGGTTGACATCAGTGCATCAAAATTTGGAAAGCTATTCATCATTGTTTAATGTAGTGCATTTGGCAGAAAATGAATTCTATAAGCTTTCAGGGATGCGAATAGACTAATAGATCTGAAGTTGGTATTTCTCACATTCTTCTTTGAATGGATGGTTGTGTCAAGATTGTTCCTTTTTCAAACTTATTAGATTTGGTTGATCATTGAAATTTTTAGAGTTTAAACTTTAATTGTGGGAGAACCTATTGTGCACTTCATGTATACTTGGGCTATACCTTTTTTTGACATAATAAAACTTGTTACTCATCCAAAAAAAAAAAAAAAAAACCAATGGAGAGTTCAAGTGGGTTTTGGGAAAGCACAAGAAATGGATTTCAAAATCACTCATTTCAGCAAAATAGGAATTTTGGTGGGAATTATGGTTATAACAATGGAGAGTTCTTGCAGAACCATCATGTACATGGGGGAAATGGACATATACAAAATTCATGTGGGTTGTCCCACAAGGGTGCTAGTGAAGTGAGGCAGAACCCATATTGGTTGATTCCCAAGGCCTTTCAGAATCTCAGGAAAGCCTAAATGGGAACTACAGGCAAAACTGTGGGCAAGCTCAGCAAGCCCTAGATGATCATAACTTGGGCAATGTTGGAATGTTTCAGCATAATCAAAGCTCTGGGTATCAGCAGAACCAACATGTTGTACAATGTCTGCCAAACTTGAATGCTTTTAAGAGTATGACAGAGGGTTCTCAATTATCAAATAATCCAAAACATGAGGGGAAATTTTTAGAGACACCTGAGAGTCACCAATATCTTGGTACTCTTGAGGAGCTAGATGGTTTTTGCAATGAGGGGAAAGTGAAGGAAGCCGTGGAAGTTTTAGGGTTGTTAGTTAAGCAATGTCATCCTGTGGATTTGCCCAATATTTGTAGTTAATGTGGGAGTGTGGTGAGGCTCAATCTCTGAAAGAAGCAAAATCTGTTCATGAGCACATCATAAGATCACTCTCACCACTAGAAGTGAGTACCTATAACAGAATCATTGAGATGTATGGGAAATGTGGTTCTATGGATGATGCGTTCATGGTGTTTAATGCAATGCCAACCCGCAATTTGACGTCGTGGGACACTATGATGACATGGCTTGCTAAGAATGGTCTTGGGGAGGATGCCATTGATTTGTTCACTCAGTTCAAGAAAACAGGAATGAAACCTGATGGTCCAATGTTCATTGGTGTTTTATCTGCTTGTAGTGTTTTGGGAGACATTGATGAGGGAATGTTGCACTTTGAATCAATGATCAAGGATTATGGCATAGTCCCATGCATGGATCATTATGTGAAGGTAATAGACATGCTAGGAAGTACAGGATATCTGGATGAAGCTTTTGAGTTCATAGAAAAGATGCTATTGGAGCCAAGTGTTAATATATGGGAAACCTTGATGGATCTCTGCAGAGTTCATGGGCACATGGAGCTTGGTGATCGCTGTGCTAAGCTTGTTGAGCAGCTGGACCCCTCATGCATGAATGAGCAATCGAAGGCTGGCCTTCTACTTGTAAAACCTTCAGACCTTGCAAAACAGAAAGAGAATAAGAAACTAGCATGTCAAAGTCTTTTAAAAGTTAGGAGCCGGGTCCATGAATATTGAGCGGGGGATAGATCTCATCCCAACGCTGATAAGCTCTATACAGAACTTAGGCATTTAAGGGAACAAATGAAAGAGGCTGGTTACATACCAGAGACTAGATTTGTGTTGCATGACATAGACCATGAATCCAAGGAGGAAGCTCTTCTTGCTCATTGTGAGAGACTTGCTATTGCTGATGGTCTCCTTAACAGTCCAGTGTTCACCCATTAGGATAATCAAGAATCTTCAGACCCGTTTGGTACATGTGTTTAAATACATGTTTTCAATTTTTAAACAACATTACACGTATTTCCATACATTTTTTCACCCACACGTATCTATATATTACTAAAAGCTGAAACGTAGCGTTTAATGCTGCTACTCTTACATTACGCCACATCAGCTGCCACGTCATTCTTTTTTTTCTTTTCTTTTTTAAAATATAATTTTCCTACAACTTTAAAATGATTTTTACATTTTTCAGCCCTATAAATGCAGCCCACTACTTATTTATTTACTTCCATTATCACCCTATAATAAATCCAGCCCACAACTTATTTATTTACTTCCACTATCACCCTATAATAAATCTGTATAATTAATCCAACCCACTTCTTATTTATTTAGTTCCACTATCAACCTCAACCCAAAACCTTTTCAGTTCAACTTTTTTTTTTCTTTAAACTGAAAAGGCTCACACAAAACCTTTTTTTTTTTTATGAGCCTTTTTTTTTTTAAATTTTCCTATAATTGTTTTTAATATTTATTTTTTTTAATATTTACACTTCTCCAACCTTTCTCTCTCCCTTACCATTTCATCTCCCCACTACTTCTTCAATCTTTCTCCCTCCTTTACCTTTTCATCTCTCCACTACCCTCTACATTAATATCATTCTTCATTTTTCCTTTCATCTTCCTTTATTTTTGTCTTTTCTTATTCACACCATCTTATTATAAATTTGTCACTATCTCTTCTATTCTATGCATAGTTTTTCCTCACAAAAAAAAGGTTCCCCCCCCTCTCTCTCTCTCTCTCTCTCTCTCTCTCTCTCTAAATTTTTTGGTGAATTTTTTTATTTTTCTTACATCTCTACTTTAGGTTGATAATTTTTTATATTCTTTAAAACTCTATTTTTGGTTAATGCGATTTAGTTTTGTTTTTTAAGTTGTGATTTAGTTTTGTTTTTTAAATTGTTGTTGTTGTTTTTTATTTATTTTTTATTCTCTTTGAATGTTAAATGTTATCCTATTGCGTTCTAAAGAATTAAATATAGCATATAAAAATATAATATTATTCTATTACATAGCATGATTTGGATAATTTGGTATTTATTCTATTACATAGCATGATTTTTTATAGTGCTCAATTTAGATGTTAAATTATGAGACTTTACTAATTTTTGTTTATTTTCTAATCCTTTGTGGTGGATAAAGTACTCTTAATAGTTGTATTAGAAGTACTTTATAATGTCATTTATTCAAAGAAAAGTAAAGGTTAGTCAAACGAAAGAAAAGTAAAGGTTAGCCAAACAAAAATAATTGGATAGGTGACAAATTTTAACTTTTGCAATTTTATTTTAATTATTATTATTTTATAACAATGCATGTATAGAAATTTAATTCTTAAATTTTGCTAATAATTGTTTATTTGATAATATGTTTTGGGCAGCCGAAATTATAATTTTTACAAAGAAAATAACCTTAATAGATTATCAAAAACAAAATTTTATCCTAATATTGGTTCAATTAATCATTGTTAAGTTTTATTAATTTTTTTTTAGTTTATGTTTTTTTGGTGTTTTGGATTGATCCTATATTACATTTATGATTGTTCTTATAATTAATAAATAAAAATATAATTATGAAATACATTACTCATTATAAGATTAGTTTAAATTGTAATTTTTTTTTTAATAAAACCACCATAAAAATAATTATCACGCGCAACACGCGGGTTGGCGGCTAGTTTTAAAAAAAACTGAAAACTGGTGATTGCCATACTGCACTAAAGGTCATCTCAAAGATCATTGGTAGAGAATTGATTATACGAGATGCTAAGAGGTTCCACCATTTCAAAGATGGGTTGTGCTCTTGCCGGGATTATTGGTGAAAAAAGAAACTTGAGGTACTATCCTATTTTACATTAAAAATTACTAATAATAAGTTTGAAAAATATATATTTTTGAGTCTCTATTGTTTGTGGATTTTATGTTTGAATATGGTATATTCTTGTTAAGCATGTTAGCAATGTTGACTAGTACTCTTATGATGTGAAGTTATCTGAATTCTATTTTTGATTTGTGTTTCCTGTTGAGATGGGATGATTGGTAAACAATAATCTAGTTGGATATTTACATCTTCAGCTCTAGTGTTTTACAGTCTTTATATGATTTATGTTTTATCATCAGATAGGCAAATCTGAGTAGAGGACATATTAAAGTGTCGAAGGTATATAGCCCATGCCTATGTGAAATCATAATCTTTCAGTGTTTGCTGTTAGTGGTGAGGTTTAAGGTGCACGTGTTATGCATGTCTAATGCCAATGGGAAGTGCTATAATTTTGCAGCAAGCTTTCACAAATTTGGAAATCATAATTTAAATTGAATGTGACCTATTTTACAGGTAGTATTGGAGGGTAGTTTCAAGACTGTTAATTTGGATAATTGACATGCATGGGTTGGTTGTAACACGTATTAGGACTCAGATTGATATAATTTCACTAGCTCCTTATCCATGCAAGGCATGGGATTGAAAATGAATTAAAAATGATGATTTAAAAATTGCTATTAAATTTGAAACATTAATTTTTAAAAGTTACTTTCAATATATTCAGTACCAAGATGTGAAACCTCCCCCCACCCCCCCAACAATTTCATCCCATTACTGCTATATTATGGCATGGCCAATGGCCATTTTGCCAAAAATATCACTGTGGGCATGATTGCTTTTGAACACATGAAAGACTACTTGCATACAAATTTATTTAGATAATTTTCATTATAGATATTGCAATTCATTGTTTATCCACATTCTTCAGCTGATAATTTTATCAACTAAAACAAGCCCAAATAATGTTCAAATAGTAGTATTATTAAAATAAAATAAAAAGTACAGAAGTTGAAGAACCTAATGCTGAAACTTTATGTTCAAAATGAATAAATGACTACAACTGATAGCAATACGTTGGATGTTGGAATATCTTTTGACTTGCAAGTTCCCCTCATTTTGGGGTATCAAAGAAGTTAAGGAATCTTTGAACATTGTATGCAGTTCGATTAATATGTCAGAGGCCTAGCCACTAGATCATTTGAGCAACATGAATTGTAGACCTTATAGCTCTTTGATGACTTATTGCCCCCAATTAATTAAAGGCTGTTATAATCTATGTATGAGAAAAGAACTCTAACTGAGGGTTTTTAGAGTTACGTTATTTCCTGGATTGGAATGAGAATCAATTGAGGCCGTGAACATCTCAATATTTGTAGGATTGGAACACTAATGAGTCTAGCTCAAATGTCACTTCTTCCATAATAATGAGATGGGGAGTGAGATTGTGGATTTGGACGTGTATGACTTATGATAAAAAAGTATTGTAAAATTGGAATTTTAGTTATATTTTTAAATCTTTAGTTTATTTTTGTTGTCTAGGGAATTAACAAAAAAATGAGATGGACAGTGAGATTGTGGGTTTGAAATCCATTGGATGCATAAATAACTTACCAATAAAGAATTATTTAGTTGAATTGGAATTTTAGTTTGATTTTATTTTATTTTATTATTATTATTATTTTCATATGAAGATGCAATTTTTCAAAACATAGTTTGAATGGATGCTAGTTGCAGGGACGTATCCTGTCTCTAATTTTTTTGAAATTTATGGATCATTGTAATCTTGGAACTTAAATGTTATCCATCTAGTATACCTAATGTGTACTTGATTCATTATTTTTGTTGATCAATTTAATGTATTATTTATTTTTTGTATTTTCAGGGAATCAACTTTTGCAAAAATTATGGGTAAAGTTGCCTACTAACCACTTCTCCTAGACCTTGTAGAAGTGAGAGGCCTTATGCATTTGGTACGACATTTTCTTTTTTCTCTTTTCGTTTATTTTGATTTCACCTTTGGTTATATATATATATATATCATTGGCCTCTTCTTCTTCTTCTTCTTATTATTTTTTTTTTAGGGGGGAGGGGTACTGGGTTTGTAAGATGGAATTAGCTCAATCTCATATTCTTATGTTAGAGTCAGGTCATGCAGGTCTTGCTGTAGAGATTTCAAGGAAAAGCCATGGTGCTTACTCACAGGAAACTAGTGAAGAAAAACAAACACAACTTGCCTAGAGAACTCAGGAAGTCAGCAACTAATCACTGCCCCTGTGATGGGTGATTTTTTACTATTATCAGTGTCTTGGCTCCATGAAGGTATGATGAGGCAAACAATTGGAAAGTGGTGCACTCTCAGTCACACTGAAGCATTATTCTTTCAAGTCCTCTTAGATAAATTTTCTGCTGCCTATGTGAACTAGCAGTAGCCATCCATATATTGTTAAAACATGAAGTTCAAATCCCCACTTATCCCAAAAAAAACAAGTTCAACCCCAAATTTTAATGGTAAAGGTTGGTTGTCAACCATTATTATAGTTCTTCATGATCATAATCTTTTTTACTTTTGCAATGTGTGGTTTCTTCAATTAATTGGTTTAAAACCAGCAATTAGGCTATCTGCCTAAATGCAGGACTAGAAAATCTAGTATTGGTGTGAATAGGGATTTGCTTCTGGCAGAAAGCGAAGGCTGGAAACAACATCTATGCCTCAGCTTGGGATGAGAGGGTAGTCTGCATAGCAGGACCTGTCTGATGAAACCTGACTTGCTGCTGGTTTGGGTTGTACTTGTATGTTGTGTCACAAAGATTAGTTGGGCTTAATAAATTATATCAATTTTTATCAATAAAACCGCACAAATTTTTATTTTATTATTTTATTGGCAATGTTAGCATCTAACATGCAAACGGTGCACTTCATTTGCTACGCAAATATTTTCCGTTATTGAGATGATAGTCAGGATTAAAATGAGAACACTTTTTTAATTTCAGGGACTAAATCCAGTAAAAAAAAAGGTAAGGACCAAAACGATAATCAGCCCAAAATGTAGGAAACAAAAATATATTTTCGCCTTAATAAAAGTGAGGTATGTTTAAAAACGAATACTTGTTCTGATGCTATATCATTTTTGATCTCCATAGCATACAAAGAACCTCCACAAATCCGTTTTTAGTTGTTTTGATGTTAATAATTTCTGATATCTAACACATGCAAAACGTGTTCAAAACTTCAAATCTGACTTCATGGGAGGCTAGTTTGTGAGCAGCCCTATTCACAAAATTAAACCCACGTTAATTGTCACATCCCTTATTTCCTTTTTAAGAACATTCACATCAGTATTTTCATTTTACACATTCATTTTTACACTAAAAACCTACTTTTTCTATTTTACACATTCACTTTTACAAAACACCCACATCAATTCATTTATTTTACAAGATATTTCAATAAAATATTCATTATACTCTATTTTTTTATTATTTCTCTTTACCTATCTGCCTTAAATACCCGCGCTCTCTCTCTCTCTCTCCCATTTTCTGATTTCTTTTACGCTCTCACTCCCTCTCTCTCTACACCCATCTCTCTGGTCTTCTCTTCCAAATCATCCGCCACAGCTCCGACCACCAAACGCCACCGATCCACCACCAAATCTCCACCACCGAAGCTCCGCATCAACGATCTCCACAACCCCGCATCACCGATCCACCACCAAATCACAAAACCCATCCGCCACAGCTCCGACCACCAAACGCCACCGATCCACCACCAAATCTCCACCACCGAAGCTCCGAATCAACGATCTCCACAGCCCCGCATCACCGATCCACCACCAAATCACAAAACCCATCCGCCACAGCTCCGATCCACCAAACGCCACCGATCCACCACCAAATCTCCACCACCGAAGCTCCGCATCACCGATCTCCACAGCTTCGCATCACCGATCGACAGCTCCACATCCACAGCTCAGCCGATCTCCGAGCTCCGATCCACCACGCTGAAACCGATCTCCGATCTACGCTCTGATCCAATCTCCGAGCTAATCTACACCACCAAACGCCGCAGCTCCGAACCACCGCTCCGATCCACCACCAAATCTCAGCCGATCTCCGATCTCCGTGTTTGTGTATCTCTGTGTTTTTTTTTTTTTTTTTTTTTTTAAGCAAGTGTATCTCTGTTGATTTGTCTGGATGTGTTTGTGTGTGGATGTGGTTGTGTGCATCTTAGGAAAAAGAGGAAGATGAGAAGTTAGTTTACTGAGTTTGTTGAGCCGGAGAAGAGAGAGAAAAAAACGAGCGAACGGAAATGATTAAAATATTCTTTACACGAGCTACAGTAACCGTGTATATTTACACGGTTACTGTAGCTCGTGTAAAGAAATACACATTTTTATACAATTTTAGAAGAGCTGATGGAGTGCATTTTTGAACAAAAATGTGTAAAAACTGTGGTTTACATGATTTTACATGATTTTAAAGAAACTGATGCGAGTGCTCTAATGTAGATTCATGTCCCTTGGCCTTCAAATTGTATAGAGGTCAGTATTTGATTTTCTCCTCGAAAGTCTAACCACATAAATCTGGCACTCACTCCAATGAAATTCTCGACAATTGTAAATTATTGAAAACCGGACTCTTTCCCGAGTATGCATTCAAACAACAGGCGCCATCTTTGTTGGTATGTGTAGTAGCCACCAAAATCATTCACTTCGCCATAGCCCACACGATAGCAAGTCTCTCCTTTCAGTCCTTTGTGATCACTCTGACATATTTCTTCATCATTCATGCCCATTACAGTTCAGACAAAATAAGGCAACAGCCAAAATTTTGACATTGTTGGGCCGTGGCCCACGTGAATTGAGATTTTTCCTCTACTTTTGTCACCGTCGGAGGTTAGAAATTTTTTGTCCAAGTATAGTACTTTGATCTGATGTAAGGCCTATTTATAGGAGAGGGAAAAACGAAAAGGGAGAAAGAAGCAAATTAAAATGGGTTCCTTAGAAAACAAAGTTACACCCACACTTAGTGAAGATGATAAGGCATACCTCCAGGCTATCCTAGTCTCCAGTGCCCAAATATTTTCTTTTGTCCTAAATGCAGCCATTGAGCTTGACCTGTTTGGGATTATTGCTAGAGCAGGCCCTGCTGCTTGTATCACAACTTCTGAAATTGCTTCTCATCTTCCAACAAAGGACTCTGATTCTGATACACCTTCTAGGTTGGATCGCATGTTGCGAGCCCTTGTTAGTCACTCCCTTTTGACATGCTCTATCCACACACTTGAAGATGGTAGGGTTGAGAGACTTTATGGACTCACACCAACCTCTTACTTCTTTGTTGAAAAAGATGATGGAAGTTCCCTGGCTACTCTTTCAGCTTTCAGTTCTCACCGAGCCTTTTGGGAGGCCAGGTATACTCGAGTCTCCTTGATTTTGTATAAATGCAAAAGTATAATGCAAAAAAGGGCAGTAACATTTCATCGCAATTGAATGATTTTGCTGGCTGTTACTTCTTATTTATGCCGTTAGGAATCCCAATATCAATAATTATCGAGACATAATATTTTTCAAAATTGATAATATAAATTATTGTGATTGATGTGTAATAAAAATGATGTTAAAAAATATATATCATTTGTTAATCTGCAGTAAATTATATATTCGGGAAAAAAGAATTATATATTGCCAATTTGCCATATGTTGATATATATATGATGAATCAAAATAATATTACTTGTGTATTGTATTTCCTTCTGTTATCTGCTTTGTTTCTACGTTGCAGCCTACGTATGAAGCATGCCATTCTTGAAGGTGGTAATCAATTTCAAAGAGTGCATGGAATGTCCTTGTTCCAATATATGGACAAGGATCCAGCTTTCAACATAGCGTTCAACAAGAACATGGCTGATCTTTCCACAATAGCCCTGTCGAAAATTCTTGAGGTATACCAAGGCTTTGTGGGGCTAACATCATTGGTTGATGTTGGGGGTGGAACTGGGAAATGCCTAAGCATGGTCATTTCTAAGTACCCTTCCATTAAAGGCATTAACTTTGACTTGCCTCATGTGATACAAAGTGCACCATCTTATCCTGGTAAAATTCTTAATTTCTTTAGTAGGGTTAATTTACTTAATAATATTACTATAAAATTTGTTTATAATTTATTAAACACCTACTTATTAAACTTATAGTATCTTTGTTTGGTAGGAACTGCTGTTAAGGCTCAGCAACTAGCGTATATCAAATTCTAATATACTGCTTCCTTCTCAAAAAAAAAATCTAATATACTGCTGAAGGAAAAAATAATAATAATAATAAAGACACTTCTATAGGTTTCCATTACCATCGCATAAAAGCCTAGCACATTAAAAAGTAAAAATGAAAAAAAATAATAATTAGGTTACATGGTTGTGATAGAGTTATATTCCTACTCTACTATTTATATAGTGCCCTCAATTTTGTTATTGTTGTTCTTATAATTATTAAATATGTATTATCTTTTTCTTACTTTGAAGTATAAAATCATCATTTATTCAATAATTTTTGTTATTATGATTGGCACTTTATAATTTTGTTGTCATACGTGTATATTATTATTATTATTATTATTACTACTTTGCAATAGATAATACCATCGATGCACAAAGTAACATCTCAACATTCATTGTGATAATGCACGAACTATCTCCACACACAAAAAAAAAAAAAAAAAAAAGAAGAAGAAGAGTGGCTGCAAAAAACAAAATCTCATAAAACTATAACAAATAAAAAAAATTATTCGAGAATTAAGAAACTTTTTTTTTAGAGATAATCACAATATGCTACTAATTCCGAAGTTCATACTCTTTTCTGTCTAGACTTTCAAGCATTTTATGTATAAAAATGTGTCAATTCAACTACAAGACTTTTTGTAAGGATTAAGAAACTTAAGTGGGAAAAAAAAAAACACAAATTTTTTTTCTTAGTGGGTTAAGAAACCCAAAATGCTAGTGGTGCCAAGTAAGGGATAGTAATAACTAAGAGTGAAATGAGTTTTAAAAAGTAAAATCTCATCAAATGATAACAAAAAGGTATTACTAGAGGGTTAAGAAACTTATTATGCTGTGCAAAGGGAAAGTCACGGAAGGATCTTGTGAAGGTTGAGGTTATTGAGTGATTCTATTGATAAATAAAATTCTAATACTGCATTTGATAAGTCATGTTATATTATTTTACTTTTTAAATTTTATTTTATTCTAGTCATTTTATAAGTTTATATTCTATATCGGCCTTTTTTATTTGTAAATATTATTTTAAAAATAAACTTCTTGAAAAATAAGAATCAGGACATGAGAAATTTAAAAAGAAAAATAGAAGAATGAATTGAATCTCAAAAGGATATCTTGAGAAATTCATTACTAGCAATAAACTGATTATAATTTAAAAAATCTAGGTGAAAATTTTGATGGTTTATATTTATTTCAAAAACTATAAGTTTTTGAAGAAGTTTTACAAATATTAGAAAAAAAAATCTAATTGATGAAGTGAATTATATAAAAAGATTAGATTAAATATTTTCCAAATGCATTTATCACTAACACAGTTTTATTGATAACTCTTGTTACAATTGTTTATACATATTGAAGCATTTTAAAATTAAAATTTATGAAATCCTACTTAAGATTAACTTTATTACAAGAAAACTTAAGTGAATTAATCATATAATCAATTGAACGTAGATATTAGCAAGATTTGAATACAAAACTCTCTCTCTCTCTCTCTCTCTCTCTATATATATATATATCACTTAAAATTATTGTCTTAAGCTTTTATCAAGCTGGTCCTGTTCATAAGGATTCTTCCTAAATGAAGAGCACAACTCATATTCTATGCAGGTATTGAGCACGTGGGAGGAGATATGTTTCACAATATACCTAAAGGGGATGCAATTGTAATGAAGGTAGAATTTGGATATTGTGTTTAAAGTAGATGATGATAAAGAATTTTTGGGTAAATTTTTTCAAAAGTAATCATTTTTGTGTCTGCATTTTTTCACTTGTAGAATATACTCCATGACTGGAATGATGAAATCTGCAAGAAACTTTTGAGGACCTGCTATAAAGCACTACCAGATAATGGGAAGGTAGTTATTATTGAACTACTCATGCCAGAAGCTACAGTGTCAAGTATGGCTTCTCAATATATCTCTCGTCTTGACATGAGCATGTTGTTGAACCTTGAAGGCCAGGAGAGAACTGAGAAAGAATTTGAGGCTTTGTGCAAGGAATCCGGATTTTCAAACTTTCAAGTTGTTTGCTGTGCTTATACTCTTTGGGCAGTCATGGAGCTCCATAAATAATTTTACCCTCTATAGCTTTGCTGCACTTATTATGCTTTGTATTTTATCTCTACGAACTCCATCTCATGTAATAGTTGGTACTTAGTGAATTTCATAAATAAAAACATATTGACTATACATTCCATAGTTTTGTTGTGCTTATGCTTTGGTTGGTTGCGGAAGTTATCTTTATTTTTTTCAACTTATGTACTACTAGTCGCTAACTTGTGTAATGCACAGAAAAGCTATTGGCTATGAAAAAAAAATCAACAATAAAAGAAGAATTTAAGTTATCACATGTGCAATATTGTTAACAATGCTAAACAGCTTTAAAAACTTTCATTTTGTTGCCTTAGTAAATGGAAAATATCAATTAACAAATTTTAAATAAAAAGCCGGATTCCAAACACCTAATATCCTCAATTATCCAATGAGTAAACCTTCAGTCTGGAGAATGAATGCCAAGTCAGATTTGTATTGAATAACCATCACACTAGCACACATAATTATATCCCAATTAAACTCAAAATCCTCAAACACGTATACAAGATTTAGACCTAAAGAACAGCTCCTCCAATGCTAAATCCATTCCATCTCCTCCTCTCCTCTAACCACCGGAGCTCCACCTTACCGCTGGTGCCGCCACACACGTCGTCTCTGGAGCTGACGTCACCGCACCAGACCTCAGGTTTGTTCTTTTATGATTTGCTATTTCCCCAAAGTTTGGATTTCGTAATTTTGATGGGTTTGGGATAATTTTTTGGATATTAATCTGTTTATATTGGTATGAGTTTTTTTATTTGGCATGGATTTTGATTTTATTTTTTTGGTTTTTTCATGGGTTTTGATTAGATTCTTAAGTGGTAGGTTCAAACCCTAAAAAAAAAAAAAAAAAAAAAAAAAAAATCTGATTGTGGTTTTTTTTTTTTTTTTTTCCCAGCTAGCCTGGATTCTTTTTTCATATATGCAAAACAAATTGATCTGGTGTCTTTGACTTAATTATTCCAATACTTAAATACCAGAAATTGTATGTTTGTGCTGTAATGGGTTAATATATCTGACTACTTAAATTGAATTTATCTTATGATAGGTGGGTGTAGTTCAGGAGAATAGTGGCAAATTCAAAGGAATAAGCGTGTGGAAGCTTCCTACTGGGTTTGTTAATGAGTGAGTATGCCCTGAGTGCAATTCTTTACATATTCTTTAGAAACTTTTAGAAAATGTTTCAGTCTGTATTGAAATTTTCCATACACAGGGTGAGGACCTTTGTACATCTGTAATTAGGGAATTGAAAGAAGAGACAGGAGTGAGTGATAAAAACACAATTTGTGGACTTAAATGAGTATGATATTTAAATGTGTAGGTTTAAACATGAAACAGTAAATCTAAGACTTTTGCTTTTATTTTGTTTCAGGTTGAGACAGAATTTGTTGAAGTTTTAGCATTCAGGTTAAAAAATTTCCTAGTACTAGCCAATTCACCTGCATATGAAGATATTATTGTTTTAGATGTGTGAATAGTCTTCCCTGTAAAAGCAAGTCTTCTGATGTTGCATTCTGAAAAATTTATTGGAACTTGTTACACTAAAAGTTAATGTTATTATATTGATTGTTTTTAATAAAATTGTATGTTCCCTAATCTAACCAATAGAAAAAGAAATTGAGTGGTAGTATATTCTGGTCTTAAGGAAATAAAGATTAAACTTTTTATTATTCTTAACGATAAAACTTACCAAAGAGTTAATGAGTCTCTTCTGAAATGATATACTCATTTTCAAGCGCCCACTGCCAAAATTCCATGCTAAACAGGAAGCCCCTAAGAAAAGGAATGGTGACAAAGATGGTAACTGGGATGACTAGGAAGTAGATCTTCCGGGGGGGGGGGGGTGGGGTGGGGTGGGGTGTTGGTTGGAGAAGCTGTATCAACCACATTTTGGAATGCCACATCTGTGAGGTTTCTAAAGAAGTGAGGTTTTCACTGTCTTGTTTTATAGGAAAGTGTTTTTTCACATGCTGTATATACTAACTTCAACCTACTGATATTAAGCCCTTTTTTTTTCTTTCTTTTTAGTGCTTACAACAAGCGGAGAATGGAGATAAGAAACCTCACAGATGTCACTGAACCATAAACCTCTTACTGATATTTAGTCCTGTTTTTTGGGGTACTAGTTGTGTAGAGCTGGCTGCAAACATTACTAGTAAGCTTGACAAAACTGAACTCATCTTACTCAATCAAGCTTGGTCCATTGAGAAAAATCCAATGAATCACTAAATCATCAGAATATAATCAAAAAAAGTCAAGGAAGACCCACTCAATTGAGCCATGTCAATGAGCATGCTGTATCAACCACATTTTGGAATGCCACATCTGTGAGGTTTCTGAAGAAGTGAGGTTTTCACTGCCTTGTTTTACAGGAAAGTGTTTGTTCACATGCTGTATATACTTTTTTTTTTTTTTAACTTCAACCTACTGATATTAAGCCCTTTTTTTTCTTTCTTTTTAATGCTTACAACAAGCAGAGAATGGAGATTAGAAACCTCACAGATGTCACTAAACCATAAACCTCTTATTGATATTTAGTCCTGTTTCTTGGGGTACTAGTTGTGTAGAGTTGGCTGTAAACATTACTAGTAAGCTTGACAAAACTGAACTCATCATACTCAATCAAGCTTGGTCCATTGAGAAAAATACAATGAATCACTAAATCATCAGAATATAACCCAAAAAAGTCAAGGAAGACCCACTCAATTGAGCCATGTCAATGAGCATGCTGTTGGGGGCGTAAAAATTCTCCATGAGGGCATCCTAATCTTCGCTACTAACCTTTGATATGTAGAGATTCTATCTTATGGTTAAGATTTTATTTCTTGTATCTAACAATATAGATGATGTTACATCATTCGACGTGAATAAATATAACTTAAAATTTATAAGATATCATTTAAACTGAATAAATATAGCTTAAAATTTAGAATATTTAATGAAAGCTGTGAAATAAAAAGGATCATAATCCTCATAGGAATATGTATAATCTTAAATGGTGCCTTCTTTTATTCCCTGACTACTCAAATGGAGTACAAATTTTCCCCCCAGAGAGAGAGGGGGGGGGGGGGGGGGGGGGGGGGGGGGTGGGGGGGCGGGGGGGGACGTCTGATTTAAGAATTACACAACATTGTAAAGTCTTTAGTAGTGACTTTGAGAAGGAATAAAAATACAATACAAAAATTATCCAAATATTGAGAACTCCAAAATAGGTTTAAGAGGGATCACTTCCCACCTTTCTCCTTATCTGTTTCCATCATAATCATCAAACAAAGTGTTTTACCTTTAAAACACCCTGCTTGATCAAAAGTTCTCAACGGTTTTAAAATAAGTTATGTAGCAATTAGAGACTGCTGTGCTGGTACTGCAATTGGTTATGGCCTTTATTGCCATCACTAAACTTTGAGACCGCTTATAATTACTCATCTCCAGCTGCAGTAACATTATAGGTATGAAGCGTCTTCATAGCGTATATCAGTTTAATTCCCAGGAGACAGAGAGAGAGAGGAAACCAACACGGAAGAGGAAGAAGGAAAGAAGAAATCTAAATAGCCAAATGGTAAATCAATCATTAATTAGCACCTTTATTTACCTATATACATGCATCATTGACATAAACACATCCTAAAAATTAAATATATGGACAAATTGTCCTTTCCTAATTCACTAACAACAACCTTAAACCTATCAAGCTGTCAGAAATTAACTACAGAAGCTCATCAACATCACTTTTCTCTTTCAAGGACTCAATTTTCTCGCAGAAGTTTTTCAAGCCTTCAGGGGTAAACCAATTATGTTTCATCTGCAGGAAATTACTCCAGAACAACATCTACATATTCGTTTTGGTACTTCATATAATAAACGAGAAAACAAGGAGAAAACTCACGAAGTAAGGAAAATGCTGAGTGCTAAAATCCTCTGGAGCACTCTCCATGAACAAGTTAATGAAGTAGAGAACAATACTGCCGCTTTCCTCACCATTTCTTTGTTGTGGCACCTAAAATTAAATTTAAAAATTCCACTTTCTTATTGTTCTGGATGTAAATACAAGTGAAAAACAATAGGATTGAGGTGGAAATTAATCAAGAGCACGTATTAATGATCACCTTAGGCACCAAGAGAGGAATTTGATAAATAGGGTCTTTACTCTCAAGCCTGCCCTCTGCTTTATAGATGTCCAATACAAATCTGAAGGAAATTAAAAAAAATCAAAACATTGAATAAACAATTATACCAACACATGGAGGCAGGTTTTGGTATACATACTTTCTTATATCTGGTTCAAGCTGCCTTGAGTTTGCCTTCTCAAGTAAGTCCAGCAACAACATGCACGGTGTTCTTGTTTCTGATTTTGTACTCTCACCAAAGTGGCAGAAGATCAAGAGGCTCCAGTGACGCCTAAAGAAATGGTATTTGAAACAATTAAATCCGATTATATCTCTAGGACAAGGAAAAAAGGCAGCATCATAAAATCCCATCCATTGACAATAAACAAAATGTTTAGTCAAGTTAATGGAAAGAAACCTGCCAGCAAACAATAGGAACCAAAACATATTTCTTTGAAAAAATGTCCTTCTGAATCCATGTTAGCACTTTGGCTTTATAGACCAATTTCCTATGTAACTCAAACCATTAGCAATCGAGGTATGTAAAGGATGTTTTCTTATCTTCTGAAAAGATCCTTCATTAACAACCCCAGTAGGAAGCTTTCACACGCCTGTTCCTTTGAATTTGCCACTATTCTCCTGAACTACAACCACCTATCATAAGATAAATTCAATTTAAGTAGTCAGATATATTAACCCATTACAGCACAAACATTCAATTTCTGGTATTTAAGTATTGGAATAGTTAAGTCAAAGACACCAGAGCAATTTGTTTTGCATATATGAAAAAAGAATCCAGGCTAGCTGAAAAAAAAAAACCCACAATCAGAGTTCTTTTTTTAGGGTTTGAACCTACCCCTTAAGAATCTAATCAAAACCCACGAAAATACCAAAAAAATAAAATCAAAATCCATGCCAAATCAAAAAAACTCATACCAATATAAACAGATTGATATCCAAAAAACTATCCCAAACCCATCAAAATCACGAAATCCAGAGTTTGGGGAAATAGCAAATCATTAAAGAACAAAACTTAGGTTCGATGCGGCAGCATCAACTCCAGAGACGACGTGTGCGGCGGCGCCAGCAGCGGGGTGAAGCTCCGGTGGTTAGAGGAGAGGAGGAGATGGAAAGGGTTTAGCGTTGGAGGAGCTGGACCAAAATTGAAATTTAACCATGATTTTCCAACTATTTAGTTAGTAGGCCCGATTCTCAAACTATATTATTTACTAATAAATTGAGTCTTTGAGACTCGGTTTTCATGTTTTGATCAAATCTGACCTAGCCTGAGGTCTAACTGGAAATTGAGTCTTAGAGACTTGATTTCCCACGTGCCGTTCATGTGGCGATCTGACTGTGATGTGGTTGAACCATGTGGAAGACCAAGAAATCGAGTCTCTAAGACTCGGTTTCAAATAGGGGTTTTTTCAAATTTAACGCCTCTCACTCTAACGCTCCACTCTCACTCACCCTTTCTCTAACATAGACCAGTCTCACGGTCTCACTCACCCTCTCACTCTCACACTTCAGCGCCTCTCTCACTCACCCTCTCCACTCTCATTCACCATCTTCTCTCACTTAGTCTATTTTACATACCTTCGCTGAAAGAGTTGATAAAGCCACAGCGAGGTGTACAAAGCTTTGATAAAGTCTCCACTCTCACTCACAGAGCTTTGAGTTCCTTCAATCTATGCGGTCTCTCAAAACTAAAAAAAAAAAGGTGAGTCGCTTCAAAGTGTGTTTCACTGTTTGGTTGCCGAGAAACAGTGGGAAAAATCAAAGAAACTTTGGTTTCAATTCGTTTTTTTCTATTTTGGTTTATGTTTTGAATTTTTAATAGAACTGTTAAAAAAGATCGAAACTTTATTGTTTTTTGAGATCGGATTATGTTTCTGGGTTACTGGGTTTGTTTATATTTGCTATGGAATCGAATTATATTTTTGGGTTTGTTTATATTTGCTGAGGATTTAATTTTAGTGCTTTGTTTATACTAGAATTTGGTTCTTACTATGAGTCATTTTTATTTTTATTCTTTTCCTTGCTAAGTTAGGTTTTGTGGATGAAGTTTGTATTATGGGAGTGATTTTGTGTTTAGGGTTTTCTTGTAAAGTACTTTTTTTTAATAATTTTATAGTGATGCATTAAAGTCTGCTCCTTTCTCAGGATTACTAGTAAATGTATTTTGTTATTCAATTATTATATTACCTTGACAGAAGGGGACAATAATACATTTATTTGGTTTCTGATTTTGCATTGCAATTAAAAATGGGACTTGAGAGGAAAAGAAAATGTGAATAGGTTTTTATTTAATCATCATATTCCCTTGAAAAAGGGTCAATGTTGGTTTGTTTAATATCTGCCTCCATTTAGAAATCAAATCAGCTATGATGTTGTCTGATTTGATTTTGTGAGTCTCCTTTTGGCTTAAGCAATGTCTTCATTGCCCTAATATTGGTGTTGGGATTTTTTCCCTAAATCCTTTGTGAACTCTGCTGCTTTTGTGGGTGATGATATGTGTGTTTCTATGTGGTAATCAAGGTATGGGGTACGAGGAAAAAAAAAAAAAAACCTAATTGAGGGAAATAGAAATCTAATTTGGGGTAAGTAGTTGTTGTTTTTGGAAGGACGTGCAATTATATACTAAAAAATGCTGCGATTATCGTACAAACATGAAAATTTGTTTGCTATGCACAACTTGAATGAGGAAGGATGAAAGTTTCATTGCCTCTGCTTATGACACCATATGCATTTATAGAACTTCTTATCTATATAGTAAAAAATAAATTACTGGCTAGAGGTCACTGTTAAAAATTAATTTAGGTCTGTGTAACTGTTGGTAGAATATTATTATCAAGATGTACTACATTTATGCTAGGCGATCATGTAGGAAGAAATAGTAGTATGCTGCTCAGTATGATTTTCTGTGATCCTCAAATTTTGACTTGGCTTCTGATTAGTCGACCAGTATTAAATTCATTCTAGACTCTAGTACCATGATTTGAAGTGAAAAACGTATGCCCAGCTTTGCTCTTCTGCTTGGTGATGTCATAATTTAAAATCAAAGTGCTAGAATTGTGTTTTCCTCAAGGCCAAAATATGCTTTATTCTGCATGCCTTGAATGCTCTGTGATATATGGATGCAAATTTATATGTCTTCTAGCTGCACTGGTTCTTATATTTCTTCAGCTGGAATTTGTACAACTTTTTACTCTTGATTCTTTGGATTAATGGATTTACTTATTCCAAATAAATTTTGGTAACTATGTGCAATTTTTGCATATATTGAGGATATGGAGAGACTGTACAATGAGGTGCAATAAATTCTTTTTTACCAGAGCACATAAAACTAAATGAAAATATACTTTTGGCTCACCTTAGAATATTTGGTAACATTCTTAATTCTTTTGATTGCTTGTTTCTCAAGTGTGAGCCATCTAGGACCACTTAATTGTGGCAGTTGCATTGTTCACAGTAGATAGTGTTTAAAGAAGGTTGATGTTGTTCCCTGTGGTACTGCTATAATATTGGTTGAGGACTCTGCTCATAATATTCTTTCTCACAATTTTTCCGGGTAGCAATTATCTTAATTTCACTTGTTTTTCAAGCATGTTAGCTTTAGAACAAGGATACAACCAGTAAATATTAATGTTTGTTAATTTCACTTGTTTTTCCAAGTTTTTTACTATTTATTTTCAAAAAAGTTTCAATGTTGGTTAATATCACTTGTTTTTCCAAGTTTGTACTTTTTGTTTTTACAAAAGTTTAAAAGTTTGGATCTGTCCAAACACATTTTAATGACTGAAACAATAGAAGTCAGTTTGTCGTTCTTATTCTCAAAAAGTAGGGCTTTTTGTTTTTGTGTGTTCTTGTTGTTCCTGTTCTTGGTTTTTTTTTTTTTTTTTTTTTAACAATTAGAAAAGCAAAACTGTTCCAATCAAGCCATAAATCCCCTGAATTTGTTAGCTATTGTTGTGTTTTTTTACTTATAAGAGTCAACAATTTTTTAGATGGTGTTCTGATTGTTGTTCATTCTACTCTGCCTTTGCAATGATGTTTGCCCCTTTAGTATGTCAAGGCAATCGAACTTGGTGTATGTGCTCTATTGATTTCTGAGAAATTAAAGGGCAATTCTGTATGAACAGTAGTTTGAATATCAAATCACTTCACCATCATTTTTTAGCTTGCTCTGCATTGTTTCAATGTTCCATTGATTTTAAAAATTTTAAGGGCACTCCAGTAGTTGGTGTTAGAACTCTTGTCGGAATTGTGGAAAGAGTTGTCTGATATAACTTGTGGGCTCTTTAGAATATAGAGATGGTGGGCCTTAGTGAAAGAATAAGTTGGCAGCTTATCTATAATGTGTAGAATGGTATGTTTACTTGGTTTAAGATGGTCAAGTTAAAGTTTGTTGCTGATCAATAGAGAAAAGACTCGGGCATAAATCTATTCCGGAAAAATCCTTTTTGTCTAACTTAAAATGTCAATTATAGTGGAGTGATGATTGGTAGTTGTTTTTTGAGAATATTTCTTAGATTGTTTTTTTTTTTTTTTTTTTTTTTCAATCATGTCTATTACGTGCTAATTGCTTATCATTCTTGTGCAGTATGGCTGCTGCAAATGGTGGACGGATTAACCATACGCAGCCTAGCCCTATTGACGCGTCGGTGTTAAAGTTGCAGCCCACCCATCGGTCAGAAACTATTTGGAATGGGCAGGTAAAACACAGCACTAAAGATTTAATGAATGTACACGCATTTAATTCATACAATGTACATGCACTTGCTGTCATATGTTAATCCATGGTTCCATTTTGTGCAGGATCCAGGGTCCCTTACCTGTCGTAACTGTACTGAAGAGTTTTCCAACCGAGAGCCAATGGTGGACGACGGAATCGTTGACATCATTAAGGCATTTGGTTTGGAGGGACTCCTGAGGCAACTGGGTAGAGAGATTGACCATGGCCTAATAACGGCCTTAGTGGAGTGATGGCGGCCCAATACTTACACCTTCCACATGCCACATGGTGAGGTCACCGTCACATTGCAGGATGTGGAGGTTCTTCTCGGGCTTCCTGTTGATGGTGATGCTATAACAGGGAGCACGCAGAAAAATTGGGTGAATGTGTGCCAAGAGTTCCTTGGCTTTCAACCTATAAATCAAGAGCAGCATAAGCAACTTACTGGCCAGAGGATTCTCATCAAACGGCTTTTGGAGCAATTTGCTAATCCATTACCGCCTAATGCCGAAAAGGATTAGCTGCATAAGTACGCACGATGCTACATCCTAGCACTACTAGGGGACACAATATTCATGGACAAATCCGGCGATAGGGTGCATCTAATGTGGGTGCAGCAGTTGGAAGACCTTCGCAACCCACGAAGGTACAGTTGGAGAAATGCTTGCCTTGCATGGTTGTAACGAGAGTTATGCAGGGCAAGCGATAAGGACGCCAGTCAAATTGGTGGGTGCTTACTGTTGGTCCAGTATTGGCATGGGTCAGGTTCCCCTATTTGTGCCCGGCAGTTGAGCGTGGCCCGCCAATGGTGCTTATGTTCCTCCAGCGCGTGGTCCTCTTTACCTGAAGTAAGTCTCTACCTTAAAAGGACTGTTTCTTATTCTAGTGATGTTATTAATTGAGTAAATATCTATAAGATTATCTTAGTAGTTATATGTGATTACATTATAGTTTTAGTCATAACATTATCTTAGTAGGAAAGTTGTAGATATTGATCCCTTGTTCTTGATTGTTGTAGGTGGTTGTGGGTCCCAAACAAGAAAAACAGGCTTGCCCACATCTTCGGGGACAAGCATCGCCAGCAAATAGCTTCAATGTTGCCAAGCCAGGTATGAAAATGCCTTGTCTAACATGTTTAGGAACAAGATATATGTTTGGTGAACTTTGAAATATAAACATAGTTGCCTAATGTGTTATGTACTTGTTTTTGGGCTATTATAGGTGGTGTGGTAGCCGTATGCAGCCGAATTAGAGGACCTTCCACCGTCGTGCGTTGTAGGGAGGGCCGTGTGGACGGCAACGGTGCCGCTTGTATGTTTCCACCTAGTAGAGAAACATACACCGGATCGTGTTGTTCGTCAATTTGCGATGATCCAAGAAATTCCCCGCGATGTTGACATTGACACCGTGCTTCATGCCATTGATTTGAGGGGGAAGGTCAGTGCTGATTGGATGTGGAAACATGCTGTGCATATCATGGAGTGGGGTAATCGCCTTCAACAGCGTTGTGAAGCAGTACTTGGTGATATGCCTCCACAGCATGAGTACTTCGTCTAGTTCAAAAGGGTAACTCGAAGGTTCATCGATGTCCCTGGTGCTAGATTGATTCTAATGGTAACTTCTCCACGTCTTCTACATCTTACCGTACTTCTTAGCATGAAATCACTGTTTAGAGAACATGATATATGTGGTCCAATGTATGCTTAGCATCAAACCTCCCTTTTAAAGCTGTTGTCTGCTTAAGATTCCTTATAGAGAACTTTGTTGATTTAAAAATCTAATTTGAGATGCTCTAAGGTCATATTTCCTATTTCAGCCTTTAGAGTTATGGTATACATTGAATGCCCCATTTTTATCATTTTTAATTTTCTACTTATTTGAATTTTTAATTAGCATTTCTATCTACGCTATCCGCTAGCTACATCTTTAATAGAAAAGATAATTGAAATTTAGTCAAAGGTAACACTTAGTCTCCCTATAATTTGAAATAATTGCTAGCAGAACCAATTCAGAACCAACATTTATTTTATTATTCATTGGCATTGTTGATTTGGTATTGCATTACTAATATACTTGGTTTTTCCATGTGCAGATTGAAGGATACCTCCGTTTGTTGAGCCGTCACCCAATGGGCACGGAGGACCACACAGACATTACTGATGTGCTAAATGCAGTGCAGGAGATTGATCGTGTACAAACTCCAGACCCTGAGGCCTCGAATGAGGATGCAGCTACTCCTGCGGCAGCGGCTACTCAGAGGCCAAGCACTACTGAGAGCCCAGGCACGAGCACAGCTCCTGCTGGACATTTGCCTATTGCTACCCCTCGGGTTGTCCTACCCCGGATCCCTCTCCATCCACCCCACATCCATCCCTTAGTCCCACTATCCCTTCACCCACCCCACATCCATCCCCTAGCCCCACCATCCCTCCACCCACCCCACGGTCATTTCCTGAGCTATTGCCCATTCCATCCTTTGACCTGGGTATTGGTCCAACCCCTCCTGACATGCAGCAGGAGCCACCCTCCCATAGTACGTCAACTAGCCCTTCTTCAGGCATTGACCCACCCCATGTTTAGGCTGAACAGGCTGTTGGGTTACCTGCAGTGGCAGAAGGTCGGCCGAAACGCATATCAAAGGCACCTCCTTGTGGGATAGGGGGGCACAAACATGGACACAAAGCTAGGCCCGAGGCATCTGACAAAGGACATGCAAGACCTCCTCCTCATTATACAAGACAGCGTAAGGTTCAATAAAGGTAACTCATCCAATACCTTATTCCTTTGTAAGAGTGAAGTGGATGGTGAGGTTGTGGGTTTAACATATTATGGCGAAGAACTTGAGGATGATAACCGCGATGGTATCATCATTGTTCTTTGTATAAACTACAATGATTTTTATTTTGTTGGGTTTTTATTTTTATTTTTTTCTTCTTTTCATTGATTTGAATTCAATTTGATTGATTCAAGGTGAGAAAAAGAGAGACTTTACCAAATTAGAGTTCAAATTGGATCATGCTAATACGCCTTTGTGGGCTTGTGCGGATGATTTTCTCATTGCTATAGCTGAACTCGTTTGCAGGTATCAAATTTTGAGTATAACACATCATTTCTTTCTTTTATGTATTGAGTATTTTTTTTATATGGGTCTATATTTGTCAGATTATAGCAGTGTTGTGTGTGTGATGGCTTTACAATCTTTTGGAGCAAAGGGTGAAATTGGAACTCGTCATGAGGATTTGCTTAGTGGAGCAGAAGTGGCAGCTGCAGCAGAAGAAAAAGAAACTCATGCATTAGGTAGATACTTTGGTAACGTCACACATATTACAATATATGTAATTTGCCTTAGGGGGCATTATTTTTTGCACAATGCACACATTTTTCGGATGGAAGCAGTTATATATTAAATATAGAGAGATAATACTTTTAATGTTTGAAGACATCATTTGTCCATATCTTATATATAAATTTTTACCATCAACTCTTTTTTTTTTTTTTTTTAAAAAAGACTCCCAAATCATCATATTCATGCACTAGTTAATTGCAAATACAATGTATTACTCAGGGAAAAATATCATTGAATATATTTCAAAAGTTACATATGACACTTTTTTTGTTTTGATGTATTTAGTTTTTTTCCTTTGCCTTGTGACACTGCTCTTTTCTAAGAAGCTTTAATAAGTTGTAAGGATTCTAATTTCCAGGTGAGTTACCAGCAATATTGCGAATCAAGGTTCTCAAAACTCACTGGAAAGCCAGCAATTTTTGATGAAGAGAATGAAGAGTATGCACTGCTTAGATGCAACAATATTTGGACTCATAAATACCCATCTGAGCCATTTGAGAATGAAACAGATTCAGAAATGCCAATCCCAGTCGTCACAAACCATGAAATTTTGGTGGAAGTCACAAAACATTGATTCTTGTATTCCAAAATGAATTTCAGAGGCATATAGGTCTGAAATTGTGTACTTAATTGCAACAAGGCAAAGGTACAAGGGAGTTTTGTACATGGTGCAGAGTTTTTGTGATGAGTGTGCTCGTTTGGTGCCTGCCTCAGATATTCTACCAATGTGGTTGACACATCAGGTTGGTTTTCCTAGACACATTGGGTTTCTCTATGTTATTTTCGTATATTTAAAGGAAATGCTAAAGTTATTAACAATTTTACTTTGAAAAAATTACAAAGTACGAACTATTGTGTTAATTAACGTAATTGATGTCATACCAATAATATAATAAATAAATTTCTTAATTTGGACTTACAGTGCTTTTTAACACCTTCCACATACTTCATTATTTGTTCAATCCAAAAAACTACACTATAAATCTCGTGTAAGAACGTGTCATAGTCTACATAGTGGACTTTTGTTAAAATTCAATGTCACATTCGAACTTGTTCTTGAACTTATAGACAAAGATGATTTTTATAGCATGAAAACTGTGCAAAATAAATTTTTAGTAATAGTATTACTCCATAAAGAAAAAGAAAACACAATGAGAAAAATGCTATCTCATTTTTGCTGGATTAACTTTATTTGCTTTTATTAGATTATTCATTTTGGTATGTGTCAATTCTTTTTGTACTATCATGAGTTGTTGCTTTCTATTACTCAATGCACCTTTTTTTTTTAAAGTCAAAATAAGTATCTCTAATAGGAGTACAATTTTGATTTTGTGGGGTGGAATAAATTAGAGCTACCCAACAGTATATGCAGAAGACTTGAAGGAGATGGAGGGTGATATAGGGAGGGTAGTAGCTGTGTGGGAAAGGGTTAACTTAGTCAAGCCACCAGTTTACTGGGAGGTATCAGATACAGATGTCAACACCACTTGATGGTAGTCCATGCTACCAAGGTTCTTACTAGAGGGCAGTTTAACACTCACTTTTTGAATAATGATATATAATTTCAGTTGACAATAAGAAATTATGCAATTAAGAAATTTGTATAAACTTCTGATTGCAATCATACAATTTTCAAGGTTGAAGCATGCTCATGTGTAAAAGCTGGTTGGGAGAAAACTGTCCTTTAAAAGGGATAAAAATATATAGAAGAAGCAAGAAGATAATAGTGCTAAAAACAAACTGATTCTGATGATAGCTTAGAGCTTATTTTATGAATAGGGAGATCAAAATTATATTTCATTTAGTGTAAGACAACAAGATTCAATTACAAAAATTTAGGACTCTAGCCCTTTGGTTATCTTTCAATTTGTCTCTGGTGTTTGCCAGGATGCGTGTGGAGGCAACGGCTGAAGTTTCTAAAACCTTTAATGAAAAAATCAGAAAATACTGTGATATGACATTACTTTCCTCTGCCTATGCTGGAGCAGGGAATGTTCTTAAGGTATTCTTTTAAAGGCAATTTAATGATACCATTTGTAAATTTTTAGAGTCCATTGCCAATGAGCTTTTACTGAAAAGGCTTTTCCTCAAAATGGGTGGAGCTTCAGGTCGTGGGTTCACAATAATTGGGCATGTGTAAATTAGCTTTTATTTATTTTTTTGGTAGTATACTGCTAGTGTTGCTTATTTTTTTGTTTAATGTCCCTGTTACCCTGTAGATAATTTTTCAACCACTACAAATACATTGGTTTTGTATATCTTTTAGTCATTGAATTTGTCATGATACCATTTTGTATTTGTCTTTGAAGAATGATTTCTATCTTGAGATTGAATTTGTTAACTTTTATTTATTTGGTGCCTTCGAATATTGAAGTTGAGTATGTGGAGCTGCTTGATGCTCAGATAATGCCTATGGTATATTAAATGAACGTGTTGCTGAAGAAAGCAAGGAATTTATCCAGCCGCAGAATTCGGTAGTGCAGCCTGCTGAAGACCACTCTGGAAATTCACTTAATGGGGGGGAGTGTTGGCAGTACACTGACATCCAAGGATGTCACTCCTGCTGCACTAGTTACTCAACCGCTTAGGTTAGTAACTTAGTATTCTATAACATATGATAAAAGTTCCGAGACCTGCAACTCTTATTTATTTTCTTTTCTCAAACTGTTATAACCATTTGAACAAGCTTCACATGTCTAATTTCATGAACACTAAATCATGCTATTCATAATTTCTATTTAGTTTCTTCATTATGTAAGCGATGCTTCTACTTATTGATTTCAATCCATTAATTTGTTCTTGAAATTTTGGCATATGTTGTGAAGAATCTAGAGGTGCATATTAGTTGAATTGTTCTTTATTATGAACAGCAACAACAACATTAAGCCTTAGTCCCAAAGTTTTGTGCTTGGATATGAACTAGAACCCACAAATTGAGAGTATTTTTGGATTCCCCAGTTGATGCCTCCAACAAACGGTGAAACAAATCTGAATGGAAGTCTAGTGGAAAGGATATCTTAATGTAGCACGACACATTCAAGGAGCTCTCCAGCAAACTTGGACTCCTGTTGGAAATGTAGACATGCATCAATCACACAGTGGATATGTTGACAGCGTGTATGTGGAAAATGAATTTGGTAGTTCAAAATATAGATATTATAGAAGCATATAAGAAGCAAGATATAAAAGTAGTGATATTATATTACATTTCACATCAGAACTATCCATTCCAATTATTGTTTTTATACCTTTTAACTGACACAATGTGTCAGCAACATGAAATTGGAATCTGCTTGGACTTTGGTTAAAACTATATGCCTGCTGACTGGGATCGATTAATTCCCCTGTTGTTTTTAGGTTCAGATTCAATACTTTGGGGAGGGAGAAATTGTGGAGGTGTCAGGTAGCTTCAATGGTTGGCATCAGCGGATTAAAATGGATCCACAGCCATCATCAAGTATCACAGACCCCAATGCCTCCAGGTCTTTAATTTTTTGCCAAATTCTCTACTTACAGCTCAGCATCACTTTCAAGTTATTTTAGTTTACTCATTAAAATTTTAGTAGATTATACTTGCACCAATACAATCGTTTTTTTTATAAATTTGATAGGTACACCAATACATTTGATGATAGCAAAAAAAGAGAGACCATAACTTTTTCAAGATACATCAAGACAATTAACTACAAAATCAGCTCCATATATTGAAAGTGGTTCAAGTCTCCAGCAACCATATGTCAATAAACTCACATCATAACCCACACCGCTAGAAAAAATCAATAATTGGCTAGAAAAGTTACTTACAAAGTTCATCTTTTGGAGGTTCATATGGAGGCAGGTTTTCAAGTTCTGCTTCAGCAGCAGCAAGATTCTCTTTAGCTTTAATGATTCTTTGTTGACAAGATTCTTCTTGCTTCCTCAGGTCTTCCATTTCTGTATATTTTTTCCTCGTACTTGCACCCCATATAGAAAATGTAAATGAATGTTGAAAGCAACAGAAGAAATAGAATTGTGTGACAAAATATTAAAGAGACCAAAAAACTTTGTAAGTAACTTGGGAAGCCACAAACTTCCTTAAATCATGAAGGTAATTGAAGCTAACACAGCTTCCAATTGGTTTTTACTCTCTATGGTTTTGTTTTTGAGTCTTCAGCTGACACAGTGCAGTGTCACTTATGATAGGAAGGCACCTATCATTAATGGGCAGAGGAGAATTATCTTTTCTGGCTCTATACACTACCCTAGAAGCACCCCTCAGGTAGTATATTAATTTGCTTTACTTTCCCAATTTCACTCTCTAATACAATGTAGTTGATATGTGAAATTTTGCTGGCACTTCTTTTAATGAACAATGTTGATACAAATACAATGTAGATGTGGGAAAGTCTAATACAGAAAGCCAAAGATGGTGGTTTAGATGCAATAGATACCTATGTGTTTTGGAATTTTCATGAAATATTTTGGGTAATGAAAATTTTCCTTTTTTCTTGATGATGGGTTTGTGCTCTCAAATTCAGTTCTTTACTCACTTTTTTATTTTTGGTCTTAAGGGGTTTCCTGTTTGGTTGAAGTATGTTCCAGGCATTAGTTTTAGAACAGATAATGAGCCTTTCAAGGTTTCTCACTCTCTCTCTCTCTCTGTATATTATCTGTTTGTGTAAATGTAAGTACAATAAGAACTAAAGGATTATTGATGGAAACTGAACATGTGAAAGCATATTTTGTTCAGAAAAAATGGGCTTTTATAACTGTCATCAGGAAAGGGGAACTTCAGCTCAATGTTGACCAAACACTAGAAGAAGTGGAGGAACAAATTACTGAGATTGGGAGCAAAATTTACCATGATAAGATCATGAAGGAAAGCTCTGTGGATATAAGCTCATTGATGACGGGTGTATTTGGTGTTACTGGCAAACCCACAACAGCTGTAACTTTTGAACTCTGGCATAGTTAGTTTTGAAAGTTGGCAGAAAGGGATGGGACAATTCTGCTCAATTGCATTAGTTATTTCAGTCACGTTTACATTTTTATAGTAAACTCATGTATTTCTATGTGATTGCTTTTCAGAAAGGGGTTGAAGCAGATGCTGAAGAAGTCTAACAAGAAATAAGGATGATGTCTGCCTCCTGCACTTATGTCAAATGAAAGCCCTTTGGTACTTACAGCTCCCTATCTTTCTTTCAGTTTTTTGGTCTCTTTAATTTTTTGTCACACAATTGTATTTCTTCTGTTGCCTTCAACATTCATTTACATTTTCTATAGGGGGTCCAAGTACGAGGAAAAAATATAAAGAAATGGAAGACCTGAGGAAGCAAGAAGAATCTTGTCAACAAAGAATCATTAAAGCTAAAGAGAATCTTGCTGCTGCTGAAGCAGAACTTGAAAACCTGGCTCCATATGAACCTCCAAAAGACGACCTTTGTAAGTAACTTTTCTAGCCAATTATTGATTTTTTTCTGGCGGTGTGGGTTATGATGTGAGTATATCGACATATGGTCGCTGGAGACTTGAACCACTTTCAATATATGGAGTTGATTTTGTGGTTAACTGTCTTGATGTATCTTGAAAAAGTTATGGTCTCTCTTTTTTTGCTATCATCAAATGTATTGGTGTACCTATCAAAAAATAATAATAAAAACTCATGTATTGGTGCAAGTATAATCTACTAAAATTTTATGTATAGGTTTTCCTATAAGTAAATTGGAAAACAATGATTAGTTTGAACTTGTGTTTTCTGTTGATGATAATTTACCTGACACTTTTATGAAAGTAATTACTGTTTGGTTGCTATTCTTTTGATTTGGTTGATACCTTCATTGTTATTACTGAAAACATTTCTACACCAGGATGATTTAAAGGCTCAAATCCTGGAGCTAGAAGTTTCAGCTAATAATAAGAGGAATCAAAAGTCAGAGAAGGAAAGACTTTTAGGTCAAAATAAAATGAGCCTCAGGAATTGCCTAGACAGGTAAATTTGAATGAGATTTAAATGTTTCATATGCCTTTTACCTTTATAATATATTTCTGATGATTTTTACAGGTTGAAGGATATGGAGAATACACACAACAAATGTCTTTAGGCATTAATGAAATCTGGAACTGAGAGGATATTTGAGGCTTATCATTGGTTGCAAGACCATCGCAATGAGTTCAATAAAGCAGTGTCTGGTCATGTTTTGCTTGAGGTATGTATCTTATATTTCGGACTGTTGCTTTATGAATTTTCTTTCACTTACTTTTTAATAATTTTTGTGTTCAGATTAATGTCTCTGATCGGGTTCATGCAAACTATTTAGAAGGTCATGTCCCCTATTACATCTGGAAGGTATTTTTCCTTCATCTGTATCAAACATAAAAAAAGTAAAGTTCTGTACTATTTTTTTCATTTGGGTTCAGCACTTGCTGAGAATTGGATGATGATCATATTAGGTACCTGAGCTTCTTGTTGGGTTTATTTGTTTTTATTTTAGAGATCTCAGCTACTTAAAAGGCAATTGGGACAAAGGTGGTGGAAAGATTTTGTTAGGCTATAATTTGAATAAGGTCCCACAAGATTTTGATAAACTTGAATAAGACATCAAAGTGAAGGACCATTAAATTAGATAAATGCAGGACAATGCTAGTCATAGTATGTCACTTATTGAATAATAAAAAAAATGCTAGTATGTCCCAGACAAATGGATTATATGAACAGGACTGTATCAATGATTATATGAATCATTAGAATAATGGTTAAATGATTAAATCATAATTTCTTAATAACTTAAGGTTTTGAGATAAGTGGTAATTTATCTTGGTATCATCTTATCATCATTTGTTTTTTTGATACCAAGCAGATGCATTCAATTGGTATCTATTCTTGGCTTGACCAAGTTTTTAATGCTCCTAATGCTGTTAAGGAGGTTTTAACTGGTCAATTTGGTTTGGATCGTTCAGTAAGCTCCCTTAGCTTCCTTTTTTTATTGTGATGTATTTAACTGCGGGCAGTTAGAGGGGCTGAGCCTCATGAAGTTGGGGGTTTGAAATGTGCTCTATGATTATGTTTTTAATCAGGAGCTTATCTATTTTTCAACTTTGCTCAGTACGTAGGGTCCAAGGAAACTGATCAAAAGGCTGATGGGTTCTAAAGTTGGATATTTTGGATTGTTGGACTCTAGAAAATCACTATCGATGGTCTAAATCTAGATATGGTAACCATTTTTCAGCTAGTGTAGACACCGTGGGTCACTCAAGTCTTCTTCTGTGTAGTATGTTTCTAGAAAACCCATAGTCTTGATTAGTGTTTAATCTAAATCTTTACAATTGCATAAGCTTCCAATTCTCATCTCTACTCTGCTTCCAGGTTTAGATGTCGGGGAAATTGAAGTTATGAGGTCCAAGAAAATGGAGCTTGAAGAATCAGTTTCTGTGATTGAGGAAAGCCTTGGGTCATTTATGAATGATCTAAGATACTTGGAGGAGAAGCTGCGAAATTTCATAAACAGCGGGTATGCTGAAAACCATACAAGTTTCCAAAGTTTTTACTGATGCCTGACTGTTGTGTCTCTGCTGTATGTTTGTGTTACGAAATTTAATTATTGATTCATAACTTATTGGAGTTGATCAAAAAATACGAATTTGCATTTGGACTTCATTATGGATATAAATTGTAGGAGGATATTATGAAGATTTTACATCATGAGAAGAAAAAACAGCGTGCAATGGAAAGCCTAATTGGTAAGTATAAAATATTACTACGTGGAAAAGTGCCACATTCAATCTTTACATTTACTTTAGAATATTCTTTGGTGATCTTAGATCAAAGGAGAAGAAATGATCGATACTCTTTGGAAAAGGAAGATGACTTCAGTACTCTTATGGCGAATCTTATTGATCGAACTGCAAATTAATACATTCAGCGATTCCATTGTGCAATGGAAGTTAAGGTGAAGTCGCTTTCAGGCTCAGGTTTTTTGTCCCCTTTTACTTATTATGCTGTGCTGTGACTCTGTTTGCTGGTTTATGTCAAAATTAAGAAATAAGCTATCAAACTGTATAGAGATACATATTTTGAAATTTTCAATTGCTTCATTCATTTTTTCCCCTGTTTTACAGGAGTTACTTGTTGAGGCTGTTTCTTTCAAGCAGAGTTTTGCAGAACTGCATATGGCATCCATTGAATTTGACGCCAAGGTACTTTTTTTGATTAATTCTGAAGCTGATTTAGAAGTTCATACAAGCTTTATTAAAATGTATTAGATACCCATCTTATATACTATTAATGAATCTAAAAATCTGTTACTATGAGGGTGTAAAATTCATTTCTATAGGCTGAAAAAGATTATGTTTGTATTCTGCAACAACTGAAGGACCTCTCCAAAACTTTATTTAACATGGTTGTTTTCTGTCTTCCTCCAGAATCCCATGATTTGTTATTTTACTAGACTTATGCTCACACAGTTGACCCTCTTATATTTAAAGTTACAATTAAAAAATTGAAATCTATATTGTTTCTGTTTATTATGTCCTTACCTCAGTGAACAGGTCATTTTGTTATTCTTATAACTGTTTGAGGAGCCAACTTTGTTCTATATTATATAATTAACAATTCTAACACTTGATAATTAATGGTGTTTTGAAAAACATTTTTCTTAATACTATTAGTTATAAGAATAAAAAATTAACCTTATTCTTAATTATATTATGGACAATTTTAGTTAGCTTATTTATTGAAACAGTAACAAATTTTTAAACAATTGTGTATTACTCCTCAACATGGAGTTTTGTTCACATGATCAAAATTCTCAATGAGAGTTTATTTTTAAACAAGACAAGTGGACCTTCCTTCAGCCTCCATTATGTATGCTCTTTGTCTTCCTTTTCTATACGTGGCATAGATGCTGAATCAGGTGAAGTCCTTTAAAGAAGGCCCTATCTCATGATGTGGTGGCCACTAGTTTGAATCTCCCATTCTTCCTCCACTTAGGACCAAAAATCCCTTATTAAAAAAGGGTGTCCTTAAATTATTGAATTTGTCGGAGATTTGAATTTTTTTTAAATGAAAATCATGTAGAAATTTATAAATTTAATAATTTTGTTAAATCCTTTTTTCTTTCTTTTTCTTTCTGTTTTAGCTGACATATACAATGACAATAATTCCCATTCCCCCTCCATTGTATGCTCTTTGCCTTTCCTTTTTATGTTTGTAACCAATTCACGTAGCATCCTGCAAGTTGCACATATATGCTTGATGACAATAGATACTAAACTAAACTACATGCCTTTGTTTCCTGTTTTGTTTTTATCAGGTTATGGCTACTAAGGTTGATTGACAATAGAGCATTTCAAGCGGCTTTGGCTTTGTGAGATGTGAGCGGAAAGTGAGGAAAGGAGTGGAACCAGTGCAGTCTTATAGTAGCTGACTCCTTTATTTTATTTATAAAATTTTGTAAATTTAATTATGTTGCAGCAAAAGACATAAAGCAGTGTAGTGAGGTGAGCTTGTTGGAGAGTAACATTTTTCCAAGGCTTTAAATATAGCCATTAGATAACTGCTTTCAACTTGTGTAGACTTTTATTAATGATTGCACACTTACACATCTCTCCTTGTGTGTCTGTTCTCATGTGTTGGGGCCTTAGTGTTTATTTATTTACAATATGTGCCGCTATTCGTAATTGTTATTCTAGTTTCTAAGTTTGTGTGATCTGCCAGGTAATAAATGCATGTCCCAACTGTCTAGGTAGTTTGGTTGGTTTTATTTTTAATAAATTGTATTTTCAATCCTATGATTTAAGGCGGTAATGAGTCAAAATAAATCTTACAATTTTAAAATTTTTAAACTAAACTATTTAATTCCAGAAGTTTCAAATTAAACATTGAAGTTTAAAGATAGATAGGTACAAGTTAATTTCATAGTTTTGTTAGTAGAGTTCTGAAATTAGTTCTGAAATTGGGAAAAAAAAAATTCCAATGGAACTCGAGTTTCAGTATAAATCAAGCCTTTGAAACTCGATTTCCATTCAGTACTCGAGTTCACCAACAACGAGTATGCCAAGCCGAGACTTCAAAACTATTTACGGCCAATGCCATTGGAAAAATTCCCAATGAAAATCGAGTCTCTAAAACTCGATTTCCATTTCAGTGGCTTTTTTGTAAATAAGTCCAGCATAAATCGAGCCTTTGAAACTCAATTTGTGCTGGCAGTTTATTTATGAATATGCCACCCAAATGGAACTCAAGTTTCTTGGACTCCATTTTCACTAGAATTTTTTTTCCCTCCCTTCCCCCACCTGCAGCAGTAAACCATAATTTTTTTTTCCTTCCCCTGCAGTAGTAAACTAGATCCAGAACACATCACATGGGCAGTAGTAAACAACTAGATACAAGCATATGATACCAATCAAAGGGAGAGTGCATCAGATGCAAAAAACTGGATTAAAACAGTTACTGTTCATGGGCATTATAGTTGCCCTCTTAGCACACAAAAAACATTACTAGCTATCATCGCTTCAAACAAGGCCCTTGTGGTTGAACTTGCCAAAGTAGTAGCTACTAATGCCAAAGGAATATCATTGCTGGCATTATAGGCAAAAGCTACACAGCGCAATTAATGTAACGAGTACAATGGATAGAAAATAGTTCAATTACAACAACATTCAGCAATAAACAAAATAACAACTAAGTCGATACAACATAGTCTACATAGTCGCCTAGCACTTGTCCATACTGATACAACATAGTCTACATAGTCACCGAGCACTTGTCCATACTGATACAACATAGTTTACATAGTCGCCTAGCACTTGTCCATACCGAAGATAACCACAAGTCCCACGTACAATGCCATTCCAAAATCGAGTCTCCACTCGCCTGACAAACATTAAAATACAGTCGTTAGTTCCCAAATGCGAAGAACAAAAACCAAATGAAATTCTGAGCATATTATATAAAAATAGTGACAGCACTTGCCTAGTTTGTAGCACTACAACTTGTCGAAGCCCCACGAGAACCACTTGTCGAAGCCCCACAGGAATTGGGACATCTTCTGCGGTTATGCCCCTCTTCATGACACACTCTACATCGCTGCCTCGGTTGAATCTCCCTCAAGTCTGGATCTTCCCTCCGACTTCCCTGTTCTCGTCGTACCCCATCCATTTCATTCCTTATTCTTGACTTCACAGGATGACCTTTGGCCCGCAATAGGGTCAGGCACTCACTGTGGTTCGTGAACATCCCTCCACAATGACTCTGACTTTGGCACCACAAATTGATGTGCATATGTGTGAATGGCGTTGTCCAAATTGTAACATGGGTCAATATAGCTGGTCGCATCGAGGTGCAGACCTTGAAGAACTTTAATTGCATGTGAACAAGGGATCTTAATGTTTTGCCACTTTCCATAACCACATGTTCTAGCAAATACGTGCACTTCATGACTGTAGTTTTCCCCTCCACCTCTATGGTCGTTGTACGGGGTAACCACTTGATATACACTAATTTCATGATTAAAATTCCTCAGAGTGTGTCCTGCAATTTTATCTGCATTTTTGGTATAGATCCCCATTGCATAATCACTCCACACCTTACCATGGGAGAGATCAAAAGTAATTTCTTTATGTCGATCATGGAAATATGCAACAAGTTTGCACCAAGTGAACTTAACCATTGCAGCAATGGGCAAACCGCAGGCACCTTAAGTACCCCATTAAAAGCATTCAGAGATATTGGTTGTCATTGCCCCGTAACGTCTTCCACCATCAAGTGACTGGGTCCATTTGTCCAAATCCTTACTCATTAGATATGTGTATGGCATTTAGCATGCAATACGGGGATCATCAGGGTTTACACTCCCCAATGCATTAATCTCAACATCCTTAATGGTTTGCATTATGGACTCAAATTTAGCTTCATGAGTCGCATATCTAGCTTTCAAGACCAATGCCTTTAGAGTCAGGTCATCAAAGTGTGTGTTGAAGTTGCTAGCAACATGTCGAAGGCAATATCGGTGAAATACTCGTAAGCTTCCGTCATCACCTTTAGGCCACTCTGCAATGGCGCATTTGATACCTTTATGTCGGTTAGAAATAATGCAAATGCCCTCTTCAGGTATCACATGCCCTATCGAAATCCTGAGACACTCTAAAAATCACCCCCAACTAGGCCCTGACTCCTTGTCCACAACAGCAAAGGCGAGAGGCAAAATCTTTTGGTTAGCATCAGTTTCCATTGCAATCATCAACACCCCTCGATATTTACCATACAAATGAATCCCATCAATACTGATCACTAGCCTACAATATCTGAATGCAGCAATGCATGGAGTGAATGCCCAAAATACATAGCGCAATAATGTAGTACCGGTTCCTTAGGTATGGTGAAATAGTTGTATTGGGTACCCGAATCCTGATCTAAGTATGCTATCAACAACTTTCGCAACCTTTGGTAAGACTTCTCCCAATCCCCAAATATCTTAGCAATTGCCCTTTGTTTTGCGTCTCATACCTTATAGTAAGAAACCTCGTGATTATACTTAGTACGTATGATCTCCCAGAGCTCATCAATACGAGCAGTGTGATTTTGTCGCAATTTTTCCACAATTTCTGATGCAACAAAATTAGAATCCATCATTTTACCATCTCTTCACAGGCCAAAGGGTATACAACTGTGTGGACCCACATAAAACGTGACCATCCACAGACCATTAAGTTTAGCCTTTATGAATGCCCCAATGTACCACTTGCAATTGGTGTCAATGCATGCGACGCACAATTTAGTTTTGGTCGATGGATAATAAAATTTCTATTGTCCTTTGCTGCGTATATTATCAATGCACGCTTCACCGCCTCTTTATTTGCAAAAGTCAACCTTTTACTAAAATGCATCCCATCTTCCCAAGTAGAAACAAATGGTATCTGAAGACATGAAGGATCAACCATATTTTTCCAAGTATTTGCGTAGAATGACTTGGCAGGAGGTGTGTAGGCAGTGGTCATATTTGTATCATGTTGGACGCCAATATCATCATCTGCATCACCTTCACCATGGTACTCCATATTTTCCTCTTCAAAATTGGGAACGAGTTCATGGTCATCCACATCCCTATCAAAGTCGCCTTGCTCAATCCTCTCTTTGTCTTCTTCCCCTAAATGTGTCTCTTGAGGTTGATGTGTTTCACCAGTATTGGCAGCATAATCTTGAGATGGGAGCATATAACTTCCCATTGTATAGCCTCTCATTGTAGTGCATCCATCATCTAGGGCTGTAAATTGTAAAGATGTAGTTGTTTGTTGCACCTCCTCAGTATCAGTTTCTGCAAGCGCCTCCGAACTTACGTACAACTTAGCAGTATTTACTTGGAGCATTTTATGGATCCTATTAAACATGATCTTTACATGTTTGTCTTTTTTGATTGCCATATGCCCGTAATTTATCCGTTCATGAAGGACTTCTCGTGGGTAACAATAATAATCTGTATGTCATAACAAGCAGGGTTCAAATTCAATTCTTCCATTATTTTCTTCTTCAAATCATTTAACGTCTTCAACTTACGACATATCATCATGTAGTAGCATTCGATACCCGGCCCTCTAAATGGGAATCCGTCAATCTCTCTAGGATTGACAAGGGGTCCACCATAGTATACATTTATATCAATATTCTTCAGAGATTGTGAACCTATTAGAGTCAAGTGTAATAATATGTTAGTGACATATTTTTATCTCTTTCATTTAACATCAATTGCAAAACCTTTTCTATCTACTCAAAGTTCAAAAATTACAACTTGTCACCCTACATTTGCATATACTCACCCCACATCACATACAAACACACAATCATTATCATTTCATACTCAAACAAAAAAAATCTAAAGACAAAACTCACCCCCATTAAAAAATTTCAAATCAGCTCTAACAAAAATATAAATAAAAATATCATACCAAACAACAATACAATCATTAAAAACCTAACAATACAAATATACCAAGAATACATCTTAAATATATCAATCATTATTTCATACTCAAGCAAAAAAAATTAAAGACAAATATCAAACCAAACAACAAAAGAAATTCATGATACATACCCATGATAAAAACCTAACAATACTCAATGATTTTCATACTAAAGCAAAAAAAAAAAAAAAAAAAGACACTAAAGAAAAATATCAAAGCAAACAACAAAAGAAATTCATGATACATACCCATGATAAAAACCTAACAATACTCAATGATTTTCATACTCAAGCCAAAAAAAAAAAAAAAACTAAAGAAAAATATCAAACCAAACAACAAAAGAAATTCATGATAAATACCCATGATAAATTTATAAACTACATTTTCTGTTATTTTATTTTATTCTCAACTAAATAAATGAGTTTTTCATCCATCTATTTTTTTTCATCTTTTTAATATTTTTCATCCTTTAACCAAATAGAGCCTTAGGGAGAAAATTTGATATTTTTAAAAAGCCTTAATAATACTTAGTATTAGCTAGCCTAAACCTTAGGATCGTTTGTGTGTTTTATCCTAGATTTATTGTTTGATTAAGGTTCGTGACTTGCAAGTTGCAACATTGTGGGTATTTGATTAAAGTTCGTGGCTTGCAATATTGTGGAAGCATAAAACATCACCTTTGGCAACAATCATTTCTTTTTCCTTCTTTCCGCGATTCTTTTTAATTATTATTTGGGAAAAAGGCATTGCTTTGATGAAAACCTCTAGTAGTATCTTTTTTTTTTTTTTTTTTTGGGTTAAATAAAAACCTCTAGTAGTAATTTATATGCATTGGTTGTCTCAAAAAAAAAAAAATTACAGACGACATTGGTTACATAAACAAACAATTTTATTATTATTATTAATTTTTTTTTTTTTTTGAGAAAGTAACAATTTTATGGTCTTGTCAAAATAGTTGGTAGAAATTGGGCTATTGGCTTGAAAGTAACCAGAGTATTAGGAAAATAGAGTAGACCCAAATATCAAACCTAACAATACTCAATGATTTTCATACTCAAGCAAAAAATAAACTAAAAAAAAAATATCAAACCAAACAACAAAAGAAATTCATGATACATACCCAAGATAAAAACCTAACAAATACAATCAATGATTATAATTTCATACTCAAGCAAAAAAAAAAAAAAAAAAAAAAAAAATCTAAAGACAAAAATCAAAACCAAACAACAAAAGTCATGATACATACCCATGATACAAATATATCTTAACACTATATACACTAACACTAGCAAAATCCACTAACACTATATACACTAAACAACCAACTAGAGAGTGAGACCTTTACCTACACTATAACAAAATGTATTTTCAGTGACGAAAAAATTCGTCACTAAAAGTCCAGTTTTTCGTAACTAAGGATCTTTAGTGACGAAATTGGACTTTTAGTGACGAAACTCATTTCGTCACTATAGCCCCCATCACTAAAAGTCCTGGTGACGAATAATTTCGTCACTAAGAGTCTGATTTGATTTAAAAAAAAAAAAAAAAAAACTTTTAGTGACGAAAACGTTTTGTCACTAAATGTTTTCCTCACTAAAAATACTATTCAATGACGAAAATATTTCATCACTTAAAACACTTTAGTTTACTAAATCATATTTAGTGACGAATAATTTCGTCACTAAAACTATGTTCAGGTACATATAATGACGAAAAATTCATCATTAAAACTATTTTTAAGAAAATCCAGGCACATATAGTGACGAAAATTTTCGTCACTAAAACCATTTCTTACAAAATTTTGCTATATTTAGTGATGAAATTTTCCTCACTAAAACAATTTTTTGTTGCTATATTTGTGACGAAAAAATTCGTCACTAAAACTTATTTTATGTTTTTATTTTTTTCATGGCTTTGATATTAACCTGTAACATGTCATTACATTATTAAAACCTCACATTTGAATAATACTTTTATTTCAACAACACATTTATAAAAAAAGATCCATACATTCCACAAGTAAAAAATAAAACAAGTATCCAATTCAAACTCCTTCCATACAATAATTGTTTGCAATACATGATAACTCTACCTAAACCCTATTTTAGAACTAATGGAAGATGTCTTCATATGTCTTCAAGTAATGCCAAAAGTAAATCTCCTAAAAGCCACCAATAAGAAATCTGTACAAATATAAAAACAATGCTTCGTTAAAATCGTAAAGTAAAAACATTAACTATGTTATAACCAAAGAGTAACTAATGTATAAGTTGTAGAAAGCAAATAAAGTACTAACCAAAAAGTATTTTAACTTGAAGTTGAACCACCCCCATAAGTAAAAGCATCATCATAACCTTTGCTCCTCAAAAAGTTAATAATATTCTTTTGGACCTCATCTTGCTTAGCTCGTGCATCTTGGTCCTTAGCTTGCTCCTCTTGATCTCTAGCTCTTGCCTCTTTGAGCTCAATTATCTCATTTTCTAACCATTGGATATACTCCACCGATGAATTAGAGGAGGCGGTGATTACTAGAGAAGAAGAAGGTCTCATACCAAGTCCTTTTACAATACAGGACTTCTTCTTAAACACCAAGTTTGAGATCTCCTCTTGTGTAAGGGGAATTGCATTAGGATCTTGACAATGATCCGCTTGCCCTTTGAGAATATTTTCCTATCATTTAAAAGAGAGAAAGAAACAAACAATCATAACATTAATACTACATATGTTATAGCTTTACAAACATGATAGGGATGGAATGATATACATACATATGTCGCTTCATCCTCAGGGTGTATTCACATATTTGTATTTAGATTGAAATGAACATCTTTGAAGACTTTTGCCAATTTAGGAACTTAACCATCATTATTATTTGTCTAATTAATTAACATTCAAGTGTTAGATAGATATACTTAATTAATCACAACATGCAATATACTAAGGTTTAAGAAAATGAAAAAATACGCACCTCCTCATCAACCCTAACAGCAAGTGCCTTTATCCCGCATCTATGTTTGCCTTTAGTTTTTTTCCTATTTTCAAAGTTCTTTCTTGATTTTTTCTAACAAACAACATTCAAGATATTTATTAGATCATGAATAAAACAGTATACATTTACTTCATCTAAATATTAATTTAATCAGTTGACAACATAATATAGTAAACATTGGATAATAATAATATACGCATAAATAATTTACCAGCCAATCCTCATTGGTCCATCTCCCATCAATGAGTTTAGTCCACTGCTTAAGTGTGGCATTCATTTGCAGGTGGCTTCTTGCATAGTCAGCACCATGAGATTGTTTGAGCTTTTTATAAGCCTAATGCAACTTGTGGGAGTTGGAACTCAATAATCTTCCACATTTTGTATTTAATGTTTTTGTTACCAAGTTGGAATCTCCTTCTAGCCCAAACTAATCCTATAAAATGCAGTGTATATGTATTATAAAAATATTATTATATGAATTAGACGAGTTAGACGTTATCAATGTAAATTTACCGCGATATTTTGAAGCACCACATCTCTAGTAGCAGCATCAACATTTTTCCAATTTTTCACATTGTAACTGGACAAATTACTTCGCACTTGTATGCCAACGTGATTGACAAGCTTGCACGCATTCTTCCCAACAGCAGCATCATACTCTGCAGCTATACGTACTAGCAGCTTACCACTTTTTTCAACAACTGCCCGTACTGCTATACCACGTGTTGCTCCACGGGTAGTTCTGCTAGCAGATCCTATATAAACATTATTAATGTTAAAAAATTATACATTCCATGTACATTATAGCTAAATTAAGTGAAGTATAATCTCAATAGTAAAAAGGTGCAGTTGTAATTAAGTATGTTCTATGTAATTACCAGTCGTGCTAATTAATACGCCGGTAGTCTGCGCCTCTGCACTAGAAGAACTTTGGGCGGGAGGATTTGCTTCAGGAGGTGTTTCTGTAGATTGGACCACCGGGATAGATGTCTCATCTCGCGAACGTGTAAGTCGTCTTGGTGCCATCTGTAAGTAACATACATATAATGGAACAACAAAGTCATTACAAGTAATGGAACAATAAAGTTATTATCATCTATTGCATCCTATGGGACATCTATTATACCTTATGGATTACAGAATTAGATGAGTCATCATCATTATCATCGTCACCAATAAATAGTACATAATCATCATCTACCATAACATTAACTCTACTTCTTTTCCCTTTTGCACAATTGGACTGAGCAGAATCCTTTAGAGAAGTTGAGATGTGCTTCAATCCCAAAGCATCAATTATCTCTTGGTTTTGCCTCATTCTATCCAATCTTGCCATCTCATACCTCGGTATATTATGAGTGTATTTGGCCTTTTTGGGCATTTTTTGAGACTATGTATTGACATGAAAGATAAGTACAATTGCTACTAACTTAATATCAAGCAATTCACAAGTGCAAAATTTGAACACAATTGCTACTAACTAAACACAACAGATAACCACATCAATATCCATATCAAGTTCAAGATAAGTACAAAACATCTCAATAACAATTATTACTAACTTTACATATTATAGTCTACACCATTATCCATATCAAGCAATTCATAAGTGCTAAATTTGAACACAATTACTACTAACTCAACACAACAAATGACCACATCAATATCTATATCAAGTTCAAGATAACATCAAAACAATTGCTACTTAGACAAGCATAAAACTTTAAGACAAGCACACAACATTTAAGACAATTGTTATGAACTCTACATATCATAATCTATATCAAGATCAACATCAGGTATGTCATGCTCTTTATTTTCATTAGCATCTCTTGAAGTTCCACCTTCAAGAACAACCTCAGTTTCAACATCACCCATACAATAGTCAATAATATTGTCCTCAACATTGATAGAGACAACATCAACAATCGCTTCTTGTTGGAATGCGTCACTATCTTCTGTATTATCATTGGATTCTCCACCCCAGACTTCCGGGACATCAAACACTCCCCTATGTTGGATGAATTGCACAATTTTCCAAAGTTCACCCAATTTGGTATCTTGAAGGTAAAAAACTTGTCTCGCTTGACTAGGAAGTATAAAAGGGTCATTTTCATACCACCGACTTGTAACATCAGTGCTTGTGCAGTGTGCATCGGTTCTTATCGTTCTCCTTCGACTATTGGTACCAGTATTGTACCAATCACACTGGAACAAAACATCTTTATGGCGAAACATATACTCCAATTCCCAAATTTTGCACACATGACCATAGAAGTCATGCATTTCTCCCTCATGATCCCCTTCGGTACATACACCACTGTTTTGGGTTACACGACGATTGTCTAGGTCCCTTGTATGGAACTTTACACCATTGACCATACAAACTGTGTACTCCTTCACATGCGGCTTAGGACCATTTGCTAATGACCATAACTGTTTAATAGCTTCTGGTGACTCGTTAACTTTCAATCTATTCATCTATAATGACATACAACAAGTGATATTAATTAATAAGCAATGAAGAAACTTTTAAATGTTTAATTTTTATTAGTGTGTGATTAAATTTCAAATGTCTTACACGTTCTCTGAACCAATTGGGAAACTCTTGTCGTTGGATTTGAGTTATGGCTTCTCTGGTAGGATTATGCAATGTGCTTTTGTGTTCACTGTTAAAAATAAGGTAATTTATTTTCAGCTAAGCATTGCAGATAATATTCAAAACTTGATCAAACAATACATGCAAATGAAATCACATACTTTAAATAAGGCTCTAGCTCAGGACTATTGTACAACAAGTACCAATGAGCAGTATCAAGCAATGCACGAGACAAGTTGTCATCATTCCGCCTACCACTTGTAGGTCAGGCAGTTTGTGAAAAAACTATCAATCCTTCGCTAGATTCACCTAAATCTTCATTTCTTTTTCTTCGATTATGCACAGTTTCAATCCCATCAATATACAAAGACCAGTTGTTGATACATTCTTTGAGAATGTAAGCCTCTGCAATCGAACCTTCTGGTCAAGCTCGGTTTGAAACGTATCTTTTCAATTTTCCAAGATACCTACGAGGAAAAAATACGCACATTATGTGATTTTATACCACATGGAAAAAAATACAATTGATGGATGCATTAAAGGATCTAATTACCTTTCAATAGGGTACATCCACCGATATTGTACCGGGCCTCCTAGAATTACTTTTCGAGGCAAGTGAACAGTAAGATGGACCATAACATCAAAGAATGTTGGAGGAAAGAACCTCTCAAGCTTGCATAGTATAAGAACTATACGTTCTTCTAGTTTCTCCAATTCACTCCGCTTTAGAGTCCTTAAGCATAAGTCTTGGAAGAAGCTGCCCAACTCAAACAATATAATACTAATGTCTTTATGTGCAAACCCTCGCAACCCAATTGGAAGAATTCGTTGTAGTAGCACATGACAGTCGTGGCTTTTCAAACCAAATAATCTACCATTTTTTGCATTCACTAACCTTGATATGTTGGCTGCATAGCCATCCGGATACTTGACTGATTTCAAAAAGTTATAGAAACCATCCCTTTCATTTGAGCTTAATGAAAAGAAAGCCCGAGGCTTGTCATATGATCCATCAGGACGTTGTTTCAAATGTAACGTGTGCCTAAAGTTCATATTTTGCAAGTCTATCCGTGCCTTGTCAGTATCCTTATTTCTCCCCTTAATGCCCAACAAAGTACTGTAAATACTCTCACTAATGTTCTTCTCTACATGCATGACATCAATGTTGTGCTTAAGCTTCTTATTCTTCCAATATGGAAGCTTGTACAAAATACTTACCTTTGACCAATTTGGCTCCCCAATGAGTTGTCTCTTCTTGTTACTTGGATGCTTTCCTAAAATTATATTTGGCATTCTATCTAGCTGCTCTTGTATTTTTCCCACTTGTAACTCTAAAGATCTCTTCCGTTTCTCCGATAAACCATTATGCAACTGACTATGTCTCCAACGATGTTCCATAAGCAAATAAGCTCGATGGTTAATGAATCCAATTTTACTTTCCAAAGCTTCTGAATATGGTTCATCGTTGCAAGTATAACAAGAATGATAACCCTTTGTCCTCCACCCAGACACGTTACCAAATCCACGGTAGTCATGTATTGTCCACAACAAAGTCGCACGCATCTGAAAATGCTCTTTATTATAAGCATCATAAGTTTCTACACCTTCTTCCCACAACTCCTTCAACTCGTCAACCAATAGTTTCAAGTAAATATAAATCTCATTTCCCGGTTGATGGGGACCAAGAATAAGTAAGGACAACATAAAATATGGCTCTTTCCTAACCAACCAAGGCGGTAGGTTATAGGGGATAAGTATGATAGGCCACATACTATAGTTGTTGTTCATATTCCCAAAAGGGTTAAATCCATCTGTAGCCAACCACAGCCTTACATTGCAAGGTTCAAGGGCAAAATTAGGATGTTGCAAATCAAACTTCTTCCACTCCTCACTATCAGCCAAATGCCTCATTATCCCATCATCCACACGTTTGTCTATATACCATCTCATGTTCTTATCTCTTTGGCCTGACATGTACAATCTCCTCAGTTTCGGTGTCAACGGGAAGTAACGCAATACCTTATGAGGAATCATTTTACCTTGGGCACGTGTATCCTTATACCTAGGCGCTTCACACACCAGACATTTATCAAAGTTTTCATTTTCCTTCCAAAATAGTGCACAATCATTTTTCCATGCATCTATATGCTCGTATGACATGCCCAAGTCACGTAATATCTTCTTTGCTTCATAAGTTGACCTTGGAACCAAGTTACCTTTCGGTAAAACCTTTGTCAACAATTCTAGCATCATATCAAGTCCCTTATTACTCAAGTTGGTCATTACCTTTACATTCAACATCTCAATAACGGACTTCAAGATACTATAATCAGTGCAACCCGGATACAACTCAATCTTTGCATCTTCCTCAAGTTTGTCAAAATGACGCACCTCCTCATCTTCGGATGCATTTCTTGGTTCCCCTCTAATTCGGTCACCTACCAAGGCATCAATACCATCCATATGATCACCATCTGACATTTCATTATTATGAATGTTCTTGTTCAATACAGGAGGTTCTCCATGATTATACCAATTAATGTAAGATTGCATAATCCCACGATGAAGCAAATGGATACGCACAGTATTAGAAGATTGTCGATAGCAATTTCCACAGTGAATACACGGGCACGGAATATTACCACTCAAGTTCACAACTACTCTTGCAAAATTAATAAATGCATTGAACCCTTCAATATATGGATGACTTAATCTGCCATCGGGTGTCTTACCCATTATCATCCAACTTTTATCCATTTTTTACTACAATTACAAGATGAATGCTATTTTAGTAAAATAAGGACAACTCATGCATAATATATTCTAACATCTAAGTCTATAAGCTTATAAGCATTGAAATTGAATAAAGGAACACAATTGCTACTAATCAACAAGTTTCATTCACATTTGCAAGAAATTGAAAACACTCCCAATATGAATTTAAACCACCTTATAACCCCATGCAAGCCAACCACTTGCTCCAACACAACAACCCACCACAAAACAAATTTCCAATATCACAACTATAATGCTTACAAGTATTGACATTGAATAAAAGAACACAATTGCTACTAATCAACAAGTTTCATTCACATTTGCAAGAAATTAAAAATACTTCTAATATGAATTTAAACCACCTTATAACACCATGCAAGCCACCCGCTTGCTCCAACACAACAACCCACCACAAAACAAATTTCCAATATCACAATTATAATGCTTACAAGTATTGAAATTGAATAAAAGAACACAATTGCTACTAATCAACAAGTTTCATTCGCATTTGCAAGAAATTAAAAACACTCCCAATATAAATTTAAACTACTTTATAACACCATGCAAGCCACCCGCTTGCTCCAACACAACAACCCACCACAAAACAAATTTTCAGCATCACAAGTATATATAGAGTTTTATAAGTTTTTAACTAGAATATACTTACTTTGCTCAAGCTAAGTTTACAACTTTCAGAAAAAATCCAAAGTTAACTTGTGGTCTTCACCTTGTTCTACAAAAGAGAGAGCTGGAGATAAAAGAAAGATAACTTTTAGTGAACAGTTAAGTAGACACAATCATACCTGAAAAATATTCCTAATATTTAATTAGTCAACACAAAACATGAAATTAAGTTGCCAAGTCAAAAATTAACAAAGACCACAGCAAATAGAACACAACCAAAACAAAAGAAGCAGCAATGCTACATACACCTAACAAAACAAAACGAAAACAACATAGCACCATACAACCCCCATAACTTTCAACTCTCAACCCAGCAAGCAGAACCCAAAAAACGATAAACCGATCAGATAGTTGATAGTTAACTAGTATTACTAATGATCCCAGGCGCACCTGTTTAGAATGCAGCATCCATTCAACCATTAAAACAGTGAGCCATTTTCTAATAAACACCTTTTTTCATGTTCCAATAGTTTACCAACTAATCAGACTAAAAAACAAAGAACTAAGCAAATCCTGAATAGTACCAACAACATAAGGTGGCATTGAGAAGCTAACCCAAAAAAACAACAGCATAATCCTATACCCAAATACTCATATCAAAATTAAATTAAATACAAGCCATAATGATCAAAATAATTTCATCAAGTACACGCACACACACAAAAAAACTACCAAATTTCACAAAATGAGACAATATTACACACAATCTTCATACAACACCAGTACCAAGCTAAAGCTGCAGACAAGAGCTAAAGCAAGAAAACAAAAAAATTATATAAATGAAACAATAGGAATCTGAATGGCTTTTTTGTAATTTTTTTTAACAAAAATTAATAAAAAAAATTAACTCAAAAGGGGAAAAAAAAAAAAAAAACAAACAAACAAACCCGGAAGTGTTGCGAACTGAAGCATCGCCGGAAGCGTCGCTGGCAATCGAGAGTTGAAGCGTCGCGATCGGAGTGAAGCATTGCGATTGGATGTTGCGAAGAATGAAGCGTCGCCGACGATCGAGAGCTGAAGTGCCGCAATTGGAACTAAAGCGTCGCGATTGGAGTTGAAGCGTCACGATTGGAACTGAAGCGTCACCGGTCAGTGCAGAAGCGTCGATGGCATCTGAATCGTCGCTATCGAGAGCTGAACGTCGCTGGCACCTAAATCGTCACGATCGGAAGTGTCACGATCGCGAGTTGAAGCGTAGCCGGCGTCAAGGTGAAGCATCGATCTTTTGAGACAGCGTGCGAATGGGTTTCTTTTGAGACGACGTGCAAATGGGTTTCTTTAGCTGAATGGGTTTTCTTTTGGAACGAAGAAGGCATGTGTATTATGAAGGAATTAGAAAATAAAAGGCTGAGGTAGTTTTAGTGGGCTTTAGCGACGAATTATTTTCTGTCGCAAAGTCTCATTTCATCATCGCTAAAGGTATTTTTTTTATGTTTTTTAGTGACGAATGTCAGTTTCGCCACTAATGAACCCAAGCTTTAGAAACGAAATTCATATTTCGTCACTAAAGCATGCTTTTAGTGACGAAATATGATTTCGTCGCTAAAAACATATAAGGGTAAAACTATTATTGTTTTTAGTGACGAAATGTGATTTCGTCACTAAAAACATATAAGTGTAAAACCTTTATTATTTTTAGTGACGACTATTTTTCGTCACTAATTCTTACTTATAGCGACGAAAGTATTTTCGTCACTAAAACTATCCACAGCAATACCTACAGTGACAAAATATTTCGTCACTGAAAATTTCAACTTTTAGCGACGAAATATTTTGTCACTATAGATTAATTAAGTTGGCGCCAAAGTTTCCCTCCATTGGCGCTTATTTTTCAGATCACAATAGTGACGAAATTTATTTTTCGTCACTAAATGTAATAATTTTTTTCATTATTAGTGACGAAATTCATATTTCGTCACTAAAGCTGTATTTTTAGTGACGAAAAATATTTCCTCACTAATTTTCGTCACTAAAAATACATTTTGTTGTAGTCAAAATACATTTCGTCACTAATTTCCTCACTAATTTTTGTCACTAATTTCCTCACTAACATGAGGATGTGCAATGTGAGTGTTGGGATTGTATGAGAGTGAGAGGGGGAGTGAGAGAGGGAAGAACTGATTAAGTGTTGGGATTGTATGAGAGAGAGGGAGTGAGAGAGGGGAAGACAAACTACTGAATGTGTGACCCGAGAGACCCAGACAAAAAAAAACCAGATCTATAAGGACCCAGACATGATCAGCCACGTGTCCTACATTTTGACCACAATTTAAAAATAGAGTTTCTGAGACTCGGTTTCACTTTTAGCAAACCGAGTCTCTAAGGCTCGATTTCCATGTGGCGTCTACGTGGAATCTTAGACCACAGAAATCGAGCTTCTAAAGGTCGGTATAAAAATCGAGTCTATAAGACTCGATTTCCACGTGGAAAAAGAGCCACGTCAGGACACCTCAGAACATGAAAATAGAGCCTCTGAGGCTCGGCTTATAAGCCCAAAATCGAGCCTCTTAGGCTCAAGATGCTAGTAATTAATATAGTTTGAAAAAGTGGCCTACTAATTATATTGTTTGGAAAACGAAATTAGTTTCCTATTTTCGCCAAGGAGCTGTTCTTCTGCATCAGGTCTGAATCGTGTATATTTGTTTGAATATTTTGAGTTTAATTAAGATATAATTACGTGTGCGTGTATTGATTATTCAATACAAATATAACGTGGCATTTATTTATTGGTGGCGTAAATTAACCCATTTACGCTAGGTCCAGATTGAAGATTTACTCTTATCCAATAAATGTTGCTACGTTAAAATAACAATTTGTAATCAATTGAAAGACAAAAAATGTTTTTCATAATTTTTTGTGATTTTTTTTTTTTTTTGCAATTTTAAATAACTTTTTGTATCTTCTTCTTCATAATAGTCATTAAGGTCTTGTTTGGCTGCAAAAAATTGATCACTCATCACCCATCACTCAAATATCATCACTCATCACCCTATAATTCATTTTCTATCACTCAAAAATTCTCAAATATCACCTAAACCCGTTTGGCACCTAAACCCAAACATGTTTTCAACTCCAAAAGCTCCAAAAAGTGGGACCCACATTCTAAACTGGGTACCATTGCTCCCTGTGCTATCAGAACCCTACCCGTCCCCTCCTCATCCCATTTACCCCAAAAGCCAAAACCCAACTTTACCAAAACCCAGTTCATCACTCCCCAACTTTGAGTTCCGATCATGACCAAAACATTATGTTTATGTATAAGAAGATTTACAAGGGTGAGTTTCAGTGTCCGAGGTGGTTTTCGCCTGAGTTGATTCGGCTATTAACTTGGCTTCTTGATACAAACCCTGAAACCCAGTTTAAGATATCAGAAATCATGGAGAATCGGTGGTTCAAGAAGGGGTTTAAGCACATCAAGTGAAGGTGCTGGTTGGCTTGGTTTGCACCTGGGTATGTCTTTTTGTTGATTCAATTTTTTTTTTTTTTTTTGTCGTAGATGTCGTCTCACCGGAAAACGAAATCGGTGAATGGAGCTGTGTGTATGTCTTGGACTGAAGGTGCCAATCGGCGGAACTGGAGTTTTGCTTCAGTTGTTGAAGTGTGCTATGGGTTTGGGAGAAGGAAAAGGGAAAGTGAGATGAAGAAGTGAGCTTGAGTATCCGTTGGAGCTTCTGTGGGTCTGCAGTGATGTAACTACACACTGCTGTGGGACCCATTTGAAAAGAAAAATTACGAAAATGCCACCGAGTTTACAAACATATAACTTGAAAACAAGCTTGGACTGTTTCCGAAATTGGTAACCCAAAACTCAAAAAACTCAGTTTTGTTAACTGAGTGAACAAAAAAAAAATCATCCAAACAAAGTTTCCTTATGTGGGCCCCACGGATTTTGGGTTATGAGTTAACGAAACTCAGTTTTGCAAAATCCAAACAAGGCCTAAATAACTCATTTTGTTCTTCTTAAGTGCAGATGTTGGTGTGAGTTATACATTGCCTTCAACAATAATTTTTTCTAACTTTGTAGAATCACTATTCTGTTCACTTGATAAGTTGCTCTCACAATCATTTGTAGTATTGCTAATATAATCCTGTGAATGTAATAAAATATAACATGTAGAAGTAAAATACCAAATTAGTAATTTTGCTATATTAAATAAATACGTACTTTTGACATTTTATCAAGCTTAATTTGCTTTGTCAGACCACCCACCACTTCCACACACACACACTCTCTCTCTCATGGTTCAGGTTCTCTCCCTTTTGCTCTCTTTGGTTCAGCACTTCAGCCTCTCATTGAGCTCGATCCTAGCCATGAGAGATGAGAAGGAAAATGAGGAGGAATTGAAACCCATGCGGACACGAGCAAGAAGAAATCATCGGCAAAGAACTTGATGTGAAACCCATAGACCAAGCCCAGAAAGGACTCACTGTTGTTCGTGGCTGTCGTGGTCAACGACAAATGATTGAAGCTTGAGGAGCTACGGCCTGGGTTCCTTGCAATGAAACAAAAGTAGAGAACGGAGGTGGTGGATTTGGTGGGTTTGGAGGTTTTAGATCGATGGTTTGAGTTGAGTTTCAAATCGTTAGGTTTCAAATCGATGGGTCGTTGATCGTTGGGTTTTGGATCATTGAGTTTTATGTTGGTTTAAGTTGATTTTGTGTTGGTTTCTCGGAAAGATGGGAAAATCATACTCTCTCTTTTCTTCTATTTTCTTTAGTGCCCGAAAATCTGGGTTTTGAGTTTAGTGTTTTTGTGTTTGGAGTCCAGAAAATCTGGGTTTGAGTTTTGTGTTTGATGCTTTGGTGGTGTGGGGGTTTGATTTTTCGGATTTGTTCATGTTTAATTTTGTGTTGATGTGGATCTTATGCTAATTTTTTGGGTTTTAAATTTTTTGGGTTTGTCTTGTTCAAATGTTTAATGTGTTCATGTTTAATTTCTTGTTTATGTTTAATCTGATATGGATTTGATGTTTAATTTTGTGTTTTTATTTTCTGGGATTGTGATTTTTGGTTTTTAATTTTGTGTTCTTAAATCTGGGTTTGTGGGTTTGTGTTCTTGTTCAAGACACTTAGATCTCAATTCATGTGATTTTTGGTTTTTAATTTTGTTTTAATTTTTTTTATTTAGTTAAAATTGATAATTTTTTTTTTTAATTTAGATGTTGGTGTGGTATTTTTTTAATGCCAAAATAAAATTTATTATTATTATTTTAATGATTCCGTCTGCCACTTAGGATTTTGCCGTTAGGGCACTAACAGAAAGGACTAAAATGGATAACGTTTTTCTAAATAGGGACTAAATGTGGTAAAAATAAAATGTAGTGACCAAAACGAGAATCAGGGAAAAACATAGGGATGAAAAGGTGCATTTCCACTAAAAAGAAAAAAAACTTAGACTTTTGGTTTTGGGTACCAATGACAGAAGAAGAAAGAAAATGACTAAGAAGGAGGAAGAAAGAAAACGCAGAAGAATGGAGAATAAAGATTATCAGCTAAGTTTCAATTTAAGTTTTTATCCAAAATTTTAAAATTTTCATCAATTTTGGATTGAATTTTTGCATAACTTTGTAAACACACAACTGTGATTGAGTTGTCACAAAAGGTTTTTATTTTTTATTTTTTTATATTCTTTTTCAATTCACAATCTCTCTCTCTCTCTCTCTCTCTCTCTCTCTCTCTCTCTCTCTCTCTCTCTCTCTCTCTCTCTCTCTCTCTCTCTCTCTCTCTCGTACTTTCACCCAAAAGCAACTGATCTTTCTCACTTCTCATCTTCATTCTCTCATGGCAAAATTTACATCACACCCACACCCACCACCACAAAAATTACTTCACTAGCATGATTTTCTCACTAATCTAGGAAGGTTTTGGGATTGAGGTGAAAATTTGGGAGGAGAAATAGTCTTGTCTAGGGGGTGGAGCATCAAGAGAGAAGACAATGACATCAAAGAAAATTTCAGACTGAGGAATCAGTAAAAAAAATTGACTTCTTACCTCATCTCTCTCTCACACCTTCATTATCTCACGGCAAAGGAGGGTGTTGTAATGGTAGTGGTTGTGATTTGTGGGTTTGGCTTGTGTTTGTGATTTATGGGTGTACTGTATTTGAAGAGGGAGATGGGATTATTTTGGTTTTGGTTTGTATATGGCTTATGATATAGAGGGAGATAGGGACAAAAGGAAGCATAAAAGAACCCAAAAGAGTCGGGATTTGTTTTGTGTTTTTTTTTTAAGTCAAAATGTTTTTGAGATAGGGACGAAAGGAAACAGAAGAAGTCAAAAGAGTCAGGTTTTATTTTGTGTTTTTTTTTTTATAGTCAAATTGTTTTTTTTTTTAATATTGTGGATTAGAACTAAATCAGAATTTTTGTTTTTTTTTTTTATTTAAATAATGCTGATATGTAAAAATGTGAGAGTTGTAAAAAAGTCAAAGTTAAGTCAAAGGCTTCGGTTTAATATATATATATATATATAAATTATTTTTTAATGAAAATTAAAATTCTATTTCAATTAACTTTTTTTACCCAAAAAAATTTAAGAAATTTAAATTTAAATTTAATATTGTTAGTTTTTTTTCTGGGTAAAAATCAATTACCTAAGATTTAAAAAATTTAAATTCAACTCCAACTATAGTTCTATTACAAAAATATTTCAAGAAATTTAAAATAAATTTTTTATGTTTGATTTTGATCATCTATCGTAATTTTGTGTTTTAATATTGTAAAACATACTACATGTCATGCCTACAATAGGTGGCTCCATGTATGTTTTACTTTTACACCTAAAATAAATATATTTTTTGTTGGAAATATTTTACTGAATAAACAAGTTTTGATACAACAAATAATATCCTCAATAATTAGCAAGGATATAAAATAAAGAAGTTTAAAACAATTTCATAATAATATTGAATCACGCTGCGAAAGCATTGTCCTTAAAGGTTGATTCGTGCCACCCGGAATAAAACTCAGTGCAACTTATTCTCTTGACCAAACAACCCCCCCAGAATTAGACTATAGCGTCAACCTTCAAGATGGACATAGTTCCACTCACGAAGGTTCAAGAACAACCCTCTATTGCATTTCCTTAAAACAAATATATATTGTAGAAAAATATGTGGGAGAGAAATATAATATAATTGTGTATATATAAAATATAGAGTGGTAAAATATGACTTATAAGAAAGGGTGTGATGATGGGTACTATATAGGCTATTCATGACAATAATGGTCTATAGTTATTGGTTACTAATAACCCATAAAAACTCAACGGTTATATTATCCATTATTGCCCAACAACTATTTTTATCATAATTGTCCAACGGCTATTTTACTCATAAATGTTCAATGGCTAGAAAAAATAAATAGTAAAAGTGTTTGGAACATACACCCACACCAAATTTTTGTCATGTAAGATGTAACTAATTAATTAGTAAGACAATTAATTTACCCAGATGACTCACTAATTATTAAAATAATTTTTATTTCATATTACTAACAAGTTTTCTTTTTTTCTTATTTTACATGTAATTTTTAATTAATTTGTGTATCGTACAAGAATTCTACTCATGTACCATTAATTTATTGCTACATAATGTCAAAAACTTGGAATGACAGAAACAAGAAACACTAATTTTATGCTACTTTTTAACTATCCCTTTTTTTTGGAGTTTTATGTTAAATTTCTAAACCCTAGTTTGCAGCTATTGTTGGTTGTTTATGTAAAACCCTAAGGAAAAATACAAATTAGAACCCCTTGTATACTTGCCAATCAAACGACTCCCTATCTTTAGGGTGTGAATTAAAATTTTGAAACTTTAGGGAACAAAATCAAAAGAACCCCAAACTATAGAAGTGTATTTTATATTTGTTTATAATAAGTGGGGAGGGGGATTTGAACACAAGTTCTTATTATTGGGAGAAATAAGTAATTCCAATAAGCTATATATAATACTCTTAATAATATCACTTTCATATTAGTTTAAACATTATTTTATTACGGTTTTTAAAAAAAAATTATTTTATTACATTTTAATCATAATAAGTTTTTTTTTTATAGGACCAATCACAATAAGTTAAAATTTTACTATGCATGTTTTTTTTGGGGATAAAATTGCTATATTCTAATTAAAAATTAGACAATTTTTTTTTTTAAACTAAAATTGGACAATTATTAGTTTATATTGTATTGTTAATGTAACATCTACATTGTAAACTAAACGTGTAAAACATTATACACATTTGTATAAATTTTGATAGTATAATATATGTAAGGGCAGGTTTTGGTTCCTGAGCCCAAAAGGTAGAAGGATTCATGCCCAAAGAGCCTAACACAATGAATTTTTAGAGAGTGGGCTGAAAAACTAGGTTTCAATGGATTGGACAACGCTCACAATAGACAATAAGATAAGAAGACAAAGACAAGCTGGTTTTATGTAAAGAAATTCTTCCTCGGTCCAAGTCCGAGGAGGGTAGTTCTTGATTATATTACTTTTAGACTTGAATACAATTTCAGTTCTTTATGCTATAGTGTTTTTCTTGTCTACAAGTTCTTCGCCCCCCTCTCTAGAGGATTTCTTACGTTATATAGCCCCTTTTAGCTGGTCTTGGCCCTCCATTTGTTAATCATGCAAGTCACTATTCGAGTGCTTGTCCCATTAGACACCTTCCTAAACCTTCTATGAGTTGCGGCAACCAAGGCAGTACTGTTCAGGGGTCTTCTCCACATAAATGCGCCTAGGAGGTTTGGTGGGATGTATTAAATGTGGTGGCAGCTACCGTCCCTTTAGTCATGTCAGGGCTAACCCCATCTTCGAAACTCTTCCTCTACAGTGTGGCCCCCTCCTGCAATATGCCATTAACACAGCCATGGCCCGCCTCTCCATCCTTACCATCTGAATGTACGGGCTCCTCGAAACTATATTGACCTCCTCGGCCTTGAGTATGACACGTGGCATAATTACGTTATTAATATTTTGCACCTCACAATAGCCCTTCAAAACTCTAGTATTTCTCTCTTGTCTAAGGAGAAAAAAATGGGGTTTTGACCTTGAATGATTGACACGCTTCTTTGTTTTCCCCACTTGAAAACATCGCTTTGCGTGTCCTGTAACTGTTCCTGATGCTTCGGAGTCCGCAATGCTTCATACGACATCTTGTCTCCAATGTCCTACAGCGAGATGAAGATCCTACGATTGATATTCTTCCTCGAAATTTGGGGCGGGGTAACTCCCGCCCAACTCCGCCTCCTATATAAGGCGCCTGGGGGATTCATTTCTCCCATTTTCCAAATCTTTGAACTTTTAAGACTTCCCAAATCTTCAAACTTTCAAGGCTTTTCAAATCTTCAAATCTTCAAGAAGCTCCAGAAGTGACTTTTGTGTTTATTCTTGTAAGTCTTTTCATTCTTAGGTTCCTTTCTCCTCAACCAGTCTCCTTGGCCTTTTGTTTTCTACTTCTTCTTCACAAAAATTTCTTTCACCCCCCCTTAGTCTGCTTTGATGGGTAGGTTTGCTCATTTAGTAGATACCCCAGCGGGTATGGAGGGGTTTAGGGCCTTGTATCATATTTCCTAGGGGGTCTCCTTGCGGTATTGCCCTCTAGGTGAGTGGCATACCTATAGAAAGGAAGGGGAGATCGTCATTCCCATGATCGCCTTCATAGAAGGGGGAATGAGGCTTCCCATGGGTAGAGTGACCAGGGACAACCCAATCGCCCATAGGATATGTCCCCACCAATGCGTGCCCAACCCATTTAGGGTCCTAGGTAGCATAGACGCTCTCAATGAGCAAATGGAGTTGGGCCTCACCTGGCATGACGTTGTTTGAATGTACGAGTGTCATTTGCTTACAAACTCGGGCTATTACCTTAAGTCTAGGTCTCCTGTCGTTAGGCTAGTCTTGTGTCTCCCTAAATCAAACAAAGGCATGCAAGATGACTTTCTAATCGCCTCGAGTGAATGGCATAACGATCTTCACTGCCCAACCCAAGAGGGAGCACCAGGTGAGGTACTCTAGGTTTAGGTCTTTTAACACGAGAATTAGTTTTGTAGTTTGCTTCTTTCTTTCCTTCTGACTGAGGGCTCGTTTTGCTAACTGTGGTTTTGCTTCTCGGCTATTTTGCAGATAAAAGATACGTGGCGCCCAACCTCAACTTTGTCAACGTCCCCGATCTCAACAAGGTACTGAGATCCAAGGTGTTTGTGAGTGAGGACAGACAATTGAGAGCCGTTCATCTCATCCTCGACTTCAAGCCTCTGTTTGACAAGTTTCAAGATGTGGGTAACGTAATTAGAGCAGGTGATCCTCGGCTAGCTCGAATTGACGTCTCGGTGCCCAGATTCTTGGCTCGAGAAGACATTGTGCAAGTTGAGCTGCACTAGTGCACTCCCATCATTCTTCCCATGAAGTAGCGACTCTGGGAGAAGAGATAGCTTCTTCACGCCTGTCACTCGAGACTGAGATAGACTAGTTTTAGTTCGAGGAAGGGAGAGAGGAGTAGGGAGAGCCTGTCATCCAGGTTTCGGACTTGGAAGATGAGCTTGACAGATTTTCAGGCGTCCGTCCCTCTGGGTTTATCATTACTCGTGTAAACAGTAGCTCGAAAGAAGAAGAAGAAGAAATGCCACTAAACAAGAAGAGGGGTCTACGTGAACCTCGCGAACAGGGCCAAGGGGTGCCCAAAGATGCCTCGGGGTCTCAGCTCCCTCCTGCTCTTCCTCCTCCTGCCCCTCCTTCAGTTAGCCCCTTCGAGCCTGCTATCTGAAGAAGAGAAAGAATGACAAGGTAGTGGTTGAGGAGAGGGAGTTAGTCCCTCATAATGAGGAGGTTCCTCCCAAGCTTCCAAGGATGGCCAAGGACAAGGGAAGGGCCTCTTCAGTAAAGAGCAGGAAAGAGCGGCACATGGCCTAGGTGCGTCCACAAAATCCAGTGTGGAACCCTCAGCTGGAGCTGGATGGGGCGACCATTCCATGGAACTCCACCATCAGGGAGTTCTAGAAAGGGAACACCCACTATCTTGCCAATGCCCTAGAGCAGCTCCTTCTGTTGCCGAAGGACATAACAGCCTTGAAGAATGTGAGGCAGCAGGACCTCTTTCTATCTCTGAAGAAGGACCTGGCCTTGGTAAACTTCTCAACATGCCTTAATAACCCTATGTTAGGTTACCTTTTCCTTATTTGATAAAACATTCCTCTGATGTTTTTGTGCAGGCCATCCAGGAGGTTTTTATGGCCGAGGAGTGGGTGAAGGACGCTCGAAACGAGGCTTGGCTCAAAGGCAATCTTCGTGCCAAGACCAGCAAGGCCTTGGGTGTAGCTGAGCAAAAGAACTAGGAGCTCACTGCAAAGCTGACTGCTGAGGAAAAGGGGCAAAAAAGAGTTGAGGCCGACCTGAAAAATGCCTAGGACCAAGCTGAGGAGCAACGCAAAAAGCTCCATTATGCTGAGATAGAGTTGGCTACAGCCAAACAACAGAATCTGGATCTGAAGGCAGAATTGGAGAAGGCCAAGGAGGCTGCTCGAGTGGCTAAGGAAGCTGTGGAGGATTCGGAGCAGAAATACTATGACCTTGGGGTGCAGGAGACCGAGGCCAGCCTGACAGAGGAGTTGGCTGAGGTCTGCAGGGAATACTGCCATGAAGTGTGGATAGAGGCACTCAACCTGGCCGAAGTTCTTGCTACTTCGGAGTGGAGGAAGGCTGAAAATATCTACTATCCCCAAGACTTTCGTGAAGCCCCAGCAGCACTTTTGGGCCCTAGAATAGATGCTGCCTCTGCGGCAACTGCACCTGAGCAGCTCTCTACCACCCATGCCTCTCTTCCTCCTCTTGAGACCTCTAAAGGGCCTAGCAAGGCTGGTGACCAAGGTTAGGGGGTGGAAGTGGCCAAGGGTAAGGAGGCTGGCCAGGGTGGTTCTCGGCCAGAGGACAAGGGCAAAGGTAAGGAGGTCAAGTCCTTGCCAGAGACCAAAGGCCCAGAGGCTGCTCTCAAGGCCAGGGATGTTGCTCCTAAGGTAAAGGAGGCTGATCCCAAGGCTAAGGATGCTGCTATCAAGGCAAAGGAAGTTGATCCAAAGGCTACTGGCCTTCTTGTCTCCCAGCCAAGTAGTAAAGAAGACTCTCCTCTAGCCAAGGCTTAACCTAGGACCTTTCTCTTTTCTTTTCTTTTTTTTTCTTTTCTTTTATGTAACTTTCTTTTGTTGTGGCAGTTTGCCATGTTTAAGATGTACCTCCCTTTTGATCAATGAAATGATATTGACTTTTGCTTTATGGCAAGTGAACCTTTGTTTTTCTCCTCTTTTTTTGCAATATTTGTCTTTGATTGGTTGTGGTAACTGTTCCGTCTTTAGATTAATGAAGCTTCTAAGGGTGAAGACTAATATTTTGACAAGAAGCTAACAGTAATGAATCGTTGCTAATCCAAGTAAACTGAATCCATGTAAATAATGAGAAAAATGACTATGTGTTGGTACTAAAATTTGTATAATAAAATACTTAGCAGAGAAAGGTGTGTTTGAGGTCTCTCATTTTAAGAGTACCTTATGAATGTACCTTCAGAATCCTTTAACCAAAACCCAGGGTGAGTCCTCGTTTTCTCATGATGATGAATATGCTGAGGTCCCATCCTTGGTGAAATTGCAAGGTGTTAATTTACCCAAGGCATGGGTCTGAGGGACAAGCATGGCCGAGGTTCTGTTTAATATTCACGCAAGTAATAGGGAATATTAATTTACCCAAGGTATGTAATTAGAGGAACCAGGCATAACTAATGATCTGTTTAATATTCATACAAGTAACCAGGAATATTAATTTACCCAAGGTATGTGGTCTGAGGAACCAAGCATAATCAAGGTTCTGTTTAATATTCACACAAGTAATTAGGAATATTAATTTACCCAAGGTATGTGGTTCGATGAGCCAGGCATGACCAAGGTTCTGTTTAATATTCACACAAGTAATCAGGAATATTAATTTATCAAAGGTATATGGTCCGAGGAACCAAGCATAACCAAGGTTCTGTTTAATATTCACACAAGTAACCAGGAATATTAATTTACCCAAGATATGTGATTCGAGGAACCAAGCATAACCAATGTTCTGTTTAATATTCACACAAGTAATTAGGAATATTAATTTACCCAAGGTATGTGGTCCGAGGAGTCAGGCATGACCAATGTTCTGTTTTAATATTCACACAAGTAACCAGGAATATAATTTACCCAAGGTATGTGGTCCGAGGAACTAGGCATGATTAATGTTCTGTTTAATATTCACACAAGTAACTAAGAATATTAATTTACCCAAGATATGTAGTCTAAGAAGCTAGACATGGCTAAGGTTCTGTTTAATATTCACACAAGTAATCAGGAATATTAATTTACCCAAGGTATATGGTCCGAGGAACCAGGCATAACCAAGGTTCTGTTTAATATTCACACAAATAATCAGGAATATTAATTTACCCAAGGTATATGGTCCGAGGAGTCAGGCATGACCAAGGTTTTGTTTAATATTCACACAAGTAATCAACACAACATATAATGTCACAAATAAAAACATGGTAGAGATGCCTTTCATTAATAATAGTACCTTTGCAGGTTATTACATTCCAGGGTCGCGGTACAACATTTTCGTCAAGATCATCTAGGAAGTACGCACCTATACCAGCTACCGAGGTGATACGGTATGACCCTTCCCAATTAGGCCCTAATTTTCCCCATGCTGGGTTTTTTGCAGTTCCCACAACCTTTCTTAATACCAAGTCTCTAAGGGGCAATGGTCTTAACTTCACACTTGAATCGCACCCCTGTTTGAGCTTCTGCTGATAGTATGCTAATTGAACCATGGCATTTTCTCTCTGTTCTTCAACTAGGTCCAGGCTCTTTTCTAGTAGGTTGTTATTATTGTCCGGAGCGAATAAGCTTGTCCTCAGCGTTGGGAATCCAGTCTTCAGAAGAATCACAGCCTCGGCCCTACAAGTCATTGAAAATGGGGTTTCCCTTGTGGACCTACAAGGGATAGTTTGATATGTTCAAAAAACATGTGGCAGCTCTTTCACCCATTTACCCTTTGAATCGTCCAATCTCTTCTTGAGTCCATTAACTATGACTTTATTGGCAGCCTCGGCCTATCCGTTCCTTTGTAAATAGGCTGGAGTTGAGTACCTATTCTTGATACCCAATTCACAACAGTACCTTCTGAAAGCTTTGCTATCAAACTGAAGCCCATTGTCCGAGATGAGGGTAGGAGGGGTCCTAAACTGAGTGACAATATTTTTCCATACAAATCTCTTGGCATCCATATCCTTGATATTTGACGGGGGCTCGGTTTCAACCCACTTGGTGAAGTAATCAATGTTGACCAACAACCACCTCCTATTTCCTACTGCTCTAGGGAAGGGCCTTACAATGTCCAAGTCCACTGAGCAAAAGGCTAGGGGCTAGATAAAGGATTAAGGACACCTTCTGGCTGATGAATATTTGAGGCTTATCTCTGACATTGGTCACACTTCTTCACGTACTCTTGTTCTTCCTTTTACATGTTTGGCCACCAATACCCTTGGGTAAAGGCCCTGTGAGATAGTGACCTGCCCCCCATATGACTTCCACAAATCCCTTTATGTAGCTCTTCTAAGAGTGGGTCCACTGCCTCAGAATGAATGCATAGCCAATATGGCATAGAAAAAGAGCGCTTGTATAACTTTCGATTCTCGGACAATTAGAACCGATGAGCTTTTCTTCGCACTTTATTAGCCTCCCCCTTCTCCTTGGGCAAGATGTCATCCCTAAGAAATAGCACAATAAGATCAATCCAACTAGGCCCCACCCTAATTTGGTGAATAAGGACCCTCTCCTCCTTCATCTCAGTAGGCTTGCATAGATCTTCAACCAGGATAACTCGAGGTAAACTCTGCGCAAAGGAGGTTGCAAAAGTGGTAAAAGAATCAACATGTGTGTTTCTGCTCCTTAGGATTTGTTGTAAGGAGAAAGATTCAAAACCTGATTGCAAGTGCCTTACTTGATTCAAATAGTCTTGTATTCTCACATCCCTGGCTTCCAGTTCCCCCTTCACTTGGCCTACAAACAATCTTGAATCTAAAAATACCTTCACTGTTCTTACTCCCATTTTTTGAATCATATCCATTCCCCCTAACAAGGACTCGTACTTAGCCTCATTATTCATGCCCGAGAAGCCCAGCCTTAAGGATTTCTCAATGATGATCTTTTTAGGAGATACCACAACTAGTCCTACTCTAAACCCCCTTTGATTTGCTGCGCCATCAACGTATACCTTCCAAGATAGAGGTTCCTGTAAGGAGATCATCCTAACTGATTTTTTGTCTATGTTCTACCTTTCACCGTTTTCTTCTAATGAAGGCTCAGCAAACTCAGCCACCAAATCCGTAAGGACCTAGAAGTGCAAGGCATATACTTAATATCAAAAGCTCCTAGGATTGTTCCCCATTTTGCAATCCTCCCTTTGTAATCAGCTTTCCGAAGTAGTGATCGAAGAGGAAGTTGGGTTAGAATCACAACAGTGTGAGCCTAGAAGTAATGAGGGAGTTTTCGTGTAGCATGTTCTACTGCCAAGATGGCCTTCTCCAATGGTAAATAGCGAACCTTTGCCTCATGTAATGATTTACTCACATAATAAACTAGTCTTTGCACCCCATCATTAACTCGTACCAGTACTAGACTCACTGCATGGGAGGCTACAGCAATGTAAGCAAATAGAACTTCCTCCTCCTCGGGCTTGGACATAATAGGTGGCCGAGAAAGATATTCCTTCAATTGCTGGAAGGCCGAGGAACATTCCTCTATCCATTCAAATCCCTTCCACTTATGCAACAACTAGAAGAAGGGCCTACACTTGTCTACTGACTGAGAAATGAATCGATTCAAAGCGGCAGTCATTCCTGTCAACTTCTGGACCTCTTTGGGATTCCGAGGAGCCTACAGGTTGTTAATTGCTCTAATTTGATTATGGTCAACTTCAATTCTGCGATGGGTAACCATATAACCCAGAAACTTACTAAAGCTTATGCCAAAAGAACACTTAGCGGCATTAAGGTGTAATTTGTGCTTCCTTAGTATCTCAAAAATATTCCCGAGGTCATTTATATGTTCGGACTTTACTTTACTCTTGACCACCATATCAACTATATACACCTCAATATTTTTGCTCAATTGAGGCTCAAATATCCTGGTAATCATTCTTTGGTAGGTAGACCCTGCATCTTTTAATCCAAATGGCATTACTTTGTAGTGGTAATTCCCAGTAGGTGTAAGAAAAGTAGTCTTTTCCTGATTGTCCAGAGCTAATAGTATCTAATGATAGCCCTAAAAGGCGTCCAGAAAGCTCATCTGAGGATGGCCTACAGTTGCGTCCACTAATTGATTTATTTGAGGCAGAGGGAAATGGTCTTTTAGGCAAGCTTTATTTAAATCTGTAAAGTTTACACATACTCACCACTTCCCTGTTTTCTTTTTCACCACCATTGCGTCGGCCAGCCACTCGGGGTAAAATACCTCTTTTATGGCCCCAGCTCGCTTAAGCTTGAGCACTTCCCCCTTGACAGCATCAGAATGTTCCCTAGATGAGTGTCGAGGCAGATGCTTCTTGGGGATGATAGATGGATTGACGTTTAAACGATGGCAAATGAAATTTGGATCCACCCCAAGGGCTTCATAGGCGCTCCACGCAAATACATTAATATTTTTTCTAAGAAAATCTATTAACTCTTGCCTCTCCCGAGTAGGCAGCTGAACTCCGACCTGAAAGAACTTCTCCTTATTGTCGCCAATGACAACTTTTTCCAATTGCTCGCACTTTGCCCCTTCTGCCATTACATTCGTGGATAACACTAGCACCTTTGATTGCTATAAATCCCACCCAGCAAAGGTAGAGGACTCACCTCCAGTCTGATGCCTAATTACGGCCACCAAGCACTGTCGGCCATAAACTGGCTCTCCACCAGCTCCTCGACCTGGTCCCCAGACAGATACTTCACCTTCAAATGTAGGGTGGAAGAAACGGCCCCCATGGCATGAAGCTAGGGCCTTGCCATAATGGCAGTGTAACGGGAGTAGACATCCACCACAATAAAATCTACCTCCACCACTTCTGATCCTGCCTGCACAGGTAGTTTGATTTGGCCATTTGGGATAATGGTCCTCCCTTCAAAACCCACCAAAGGGGAGTTGTAGCAAGTTAGGTCCTCCGGTCTTAATCTAAGCCCCTTGTATAAATCAGGGTACATGATTTCTGCATCGCTGCCCTGATCTACCAGCACCTTCTTCATTTCGTATCCCCCAATCCTTAGGGTAACCATTAGGGTGTCATCATGTGGTTGTGAGATCCCAACATTATCTCCATTGGAAAAACTCAAAGCTGGTCAGACCTCCACTCTGCTTCTCTTCAAATCAGGAATCAAGTCCTTGGCAAATGGCCAATCTATGGACATCACCCTGGATGGAAAAGAGCCGGTTCTTCCTGGAGTAGCAAGGATCACGCTAATCATACCCAGCGGGGGTCTTGAAGAAGTATCTCTTTGTGTTCTCGACCCAGCCTGACTGCGTTGCCCATTGGGTTGATACAGAAATTGTTTCAACTTCCCCACTTGCACCAATTGCTCCAGACGACTCCACAAAGTCCTGCAATCCTTAGTAGTGTGCGCTCGTTCCTGGTGGTATTGACAATGAAGACTCTGGTTGCGTTTTGTGGGGTCTCCCCCATCTTATTTGGCCACGTAAAGTATGACTCGTTCTTAATTTTTTCTAAAACCTGGTGCACTGGTTCTCAGAACACAGTGCTGACCACTTGAGTAGCAGTAAATCCGAATTGCCCAGCAAAATCCCTCTGAGGTCGGTTACTGTTGTATCTATCTAACCTAAAATGCCTTCTATCTTGCGAGACCACCTTAGCTTTCCCTTTCCCTTATTGTTGGTCCTGATCAACCCGCTTATACTTGTCAATGCAGTCCATAAGTTAACGCACACTCCCAATAGGCTTCCCTATCAGAGATTTTCTCAAATTATGCTCGGCTGGTTGAAAGTCCTTATAGCCACATCATTGAAGTTCCCATCTATATCATTAAATATTTCTTAGTATTTGTCAGAATACGTTTTTAGGGTTTCCCCTTCTCGCATAGTCATAGACAACAGGGAGTCTAAGGGCCGAAGAACTCTACTGCAAGTAACAAAGCGAGTCCCAAACGCCCTAGTAAGCTCCCTAAAAGAGTTAATAGAACCTTCCCTCAAACCATCAAACCACCTTATCGCTAAAGGCCCCAAACTGGATGGGAACACCTTGCACATTAAGGTTTCATTCTTGGAATAGACAGCCATTCTCTGGTTGAAGTGGCTAACATGCTCCAAAGGGTCTGATCTTCCATTATACATGGTGAACATTGGCTGAGTAAACCGCCGAGGAAGTTTTCCTCTTTCAATCCTTGGTGTAAAAGGTGACTTAGAAATTTGGTTCAGAGCCCTACTTATAGTATCGTTGCCCACACCTTTGTGAGATGGACTGTTACTTCTCCGCTTATGATGGCGATCCTCATCATACGAGAAAGATTCACTGAGAGGAGTCCTTGACCTAGGCCTGTAACTGCCATCCCCATTGTCCTCAGAGGAAGGGTCAAAGCTTGAAGGAGTCTTTCTTCGTCGCTCGCGGCGTAACCTCCTCTGCAGGCGGTCAATCTCCAACTGCATGCTTCTACTATTCTCTTCATGAGAGACGTGACTCCTACTTCAAGACTGACTCTTACTGGTTTGAGTGGTATGTACACTAACTTCATGATCTCTTATATGTTCAAGGTTGAGGAAATGATCTTGGTACTAGGAACCAACAGATTCTTCCTAGTTGGGACCTGAACCCACCATAGCTAAACGTTAATCTCACTAAAACTTAAGTATTTCCCATAGACGTTGCCAATTGTAAGGGCAGGTTTTGATTCCTGAGCCCAAAAGGTAGAGGGATTCAGGCCTAAAGAACCCAACACAACGAATTTTTAGAGAGTGGACTGAAAAACTAGGCTTCAATGGATTGGACAACGCTCACAATGCACAAGAAGATAAGAAGACAAAGACAAGCAGGTTTTATGTAAAGAAATTCTTCCTCGGTCCAAGTCCGCGGAGGGTAGTTCTTGATTATATTACTTTTAGACTTGAATACAATTTTAGTTCTTTATGCTACTGTGTTTTTCTTTTCTACAAGTTCTCTGCCCCCCTTCCTAGAGGATTTCTTACGTTATATAGCCCCTTTTAGCTGATCTTGGCCCTCCATTTGTTGATCATGCAGGTCACTACTCGAGTGCTTGTCCCATCAGACACCTTTTCAAACTTTCTGTGAGTTGCGGCAACCAAGACAACACTGTTCAGGGGTATTCTCCACATAAATACGGCCAAGAGATTTAGTGGGATGCATTAAATGTGATGGCAGCTACCATCCCTTTAGTCACGTCAGGGCTAACCTCCTCTCTGAAGCTCTTCCTCTAAAGTGTGGCCCCCTCCTACAAAATGTCATTGATGCAGCCATGGCCCGCCTCTCCGTCCTTACCATCTGAATGTACGAGCTCCTCGAAATTGTATTGGCCTCCTTGGCCTTGAGTATGACACATGGCATGATTACCTTATTAATATTCTGTACCCCACAATATAAATCTTGATAGTGTAATGTAAACTAATAATTCTCCTTTAAATTTGAAAATTTTTGTTTCCTTAGATTTATGGGATAAAAATTAATCAATCACTATAATACTACGGCGCCTGTTGAGAAGATCCAGTGGGAGAAAACGACAGCTCGTTTTAGGAGAAATCTCAAAAAACGGTGTATCTGGGAAAACAGGCATAAAATTCTAAATTAAAGCCTAACAAGATTAGAAGACAACCTCTGTGTGTGTATCTCTCTCTCTCTCTCTCTCTCTCGGCGGAGAAGACGATCCCATGGCGGGGCTGGGTTCTGAGAAGCAAGAAGAAGACGAGCAGCCATGGAAAGTCCTCGAATTCTACAGTGGTATTGGTGGCATGGTAATACCTTAAAAGTTTCTTCTCTCTTTTATATATTAACATAAATTTGTATGTATTGTTGAAATTAAGATTAATGTTTTGTTTTGTTTGTTTTAATGTAAAATTTTATAGAGGTACTCGCTAATGAAGGCGGGTGTAAATGCAAAAGTAGTGGAAGCTTTTGATATAAATGACAAAGCAAATGATGTTTACCAACACAATTTTGGTCACCGTCCCTATCAGGTTTGCTTCACAAAACACTGCTTCTGCTTTTTGTTTTTTGTTTTTTGCTTTCAGAAGTATAACTTGTTAGTATAATCAAATGGGTACTCTAATATTGTACTCAATATTCTAGTTTCACTGCTTTATAAGGACAAGTGTGGTGTACAACTGTAATAATCTTGTGCAGTGAAATTCTTTGCTACAATATTCATTTTGATTATACTGTCTAATACTCATTGAAGTTAATTGAGTTTTTTCACATTCAATGCAAAATTTTGGTTGCTTACAGTTTGTCCTGGTTAGTAGTTGATATTTATCACTACCCAATTTTGAGTATTTGGTGTCAGGCTTGTAAGTCATTGAAGAAAATGAATTTTACTAATTCTTGTCACTCATTTTTCAAGTTGTTTATATATGTGCTTTAGAGGTTGGGCCATGGTGCAATGGCAAGTGCCTTCCACCAAAAGTGATAGGTCGCACCAAAAGTGGTAGGTCGTGGGTTTGAGTCTGGAAATCAGCCTCTCCAAGAAAAATTGGGGGTAAGGTTGCCTACCATGAGTTCTTCCAAAACTTGCAAAAACTGGAACTTTGTGCACCGGCTACAACCTTTTTAAATCTATTCTTGGACTTATCAAAAAAATATCTGTACTTTGAGCTGCTCAGAATTGGGGATTTCTATATTTCTGGTTGTCAAAAGTTTGGAGTTTTCCTTTTTAAGTGCTCCCTTTTTATTATCATTGGTTTGTCAAGACATAGAATTCTCTAAAGTGACAAAATATCTCGTCTCAAATATGTTGATTGACATAGGGAAATATTCAGAGCCTGACTGTTGCTGATCTCGACAGCTATAGGGCACATGCATGGCTTCTTTCTCCTCCTTGCCAACCCTACACTCGACAAGGTGAATCATTTTTGCTTCTTGTTTTATAGATTATTTTATTAATTGGTCAATAGTTTCACAAGACATTGTACCATTAGGTCTCCAGAAGCACTCTGGTGATGCTAGGGCATTTTCTTTTCTCAAGATTCTTGAACTTATACCACATACTTCTCAGCCTCCAAGTATGTTATTTGTGGAAAATGTTGTTGGATTTGAGGTTTGTTCTTCATAATTCTGCTCAATATGTGAATTTTTAATTTCTTCACTTGGTTGCAAATATTTGTTCTTTTCTACTCAATAAATTTTTTGCTTACTTATTTTGTACTATTTTTTTTTTGGTTGCAGAAATCTGATACTCACACAAAATTGATTGAGATATTGGAAAAGACAAACTTTGTTATACAGGAGTTTATTTTGAGTCCTTTGCAATTTGGCGTCCCATATTCTAGGCCTCGTTATTTTTGCCTGGTATCCTCTCTCTTTCTCTCTCTGTGGTTAAAGACTTAAATATTAATTTTTATAAGTAGAGAGAGGGAGGGAGAATGAATGAGAAAGTTGTCATGGTGTGTGTATTTGGATTGTTGTGTGCCGAAATATTCCATTTCAATAGGTAAAGCAAAACGCTTACCAAAGCAAAATTCAAAACTTTGCTACCAAGTGCATTTGCATAGGTTCAAATTTTGTGAGCCACTTAAACAGTAGGATCACCAAGCCAACCCTCCTAGTACGTCATTTAGATGGGACCAGGTCACCAACACTGGTTAATGAGCCTTTGTTAGATTTGGTTGACATCAGTGCATCAAAATTTGGAAGGCTATTCATCATTGTTTAATGTGGTGCATTTGGCAGGAAATGAATTCTAGAAGCTTTCAAGGATGCGAATAGACTAATAGATCTGAAGTTGGTATTTATCAGATCCTTCTTTGAATGGATAGTTGTGGCAGGATTGTTCCATTTTCAAACTTATTAGATTTGGTTGATCATTGAAATTTTAGAGTTTAAACTTTAATTGTGGGAGAACCTATTGTGCACTTCATGTGTACTTGGGCTATACCTTTTTTTGACATAATAAAACCTGTTACTCATCCAAAAAAGAAAAGCCTTCAGAAAAGGGGAAGTGGATGGATGGTGCTTCTTAGCTAGAGTTGGGGGTTCCTCCCTGTAGTAATCGGATGAATTGGGTTGTACCTGTTCCCATTCAAAATGTCGAAAGTATAGGGCAACATGAAAAACCAAACTCCCCCTCCCTCCCCCTTTTTTGTCTAATCAAGTACCGGATGGCTGCTTCCAATCCCACCTCCTGATTGTCACCGCTCAATCACTTCCTTGTCAGTTTTGAGCCAAATTGAGATTTTACTAATAGTTGTCTTAAAATTACAATGAACTCAGTTTGGTTACTCTAATGTTAATATCTGAAATCTAGGACAGTAATTTTTGGTCATAAAGACTCAAAATTGCCCTAGGAAGAACAGAATCTAAAAAATGATATATATATATATATATATATAAAATTATTCTTTTTCTTTTTTGATTTGTAGGAGTTACAAAAGCAAGCAACCAATGGGTCTTGAACCCATGACCTCACTTCCTCTTCATTCTCTATTGAGGGATGAAGTGCCATTTGAGCCATAGTTCATTGGCATCCAAAAATTATCTACCAACCATATCCTGGATAGTTGAAGTCAAGCTTTGGTAGCTTGATTTTAGTTGGAGAAGTAAGCTATTTCCTTTCTAAGATTTCCAAACATAGATAGGTAGGTAAATAATTGTCCAGTAATTGATTTTCTGTTACCCTCTTTTATTTTATAGGTAATAAAGAAATACTGATATTAAAAAAAAAAGTCACCCAAGTATACAAGAACTGGAAGTATACTGGGGTAAACAATCAGTTACAAAAATTACATAAATCTTGTAAATCAACAACATAAAATAAAGAAAGGCCCCTCAAAGCTGACAACCAGTCCAATAAAGTTCTAAAAAAGAATAACTTGAGTTCATGCATGGTTCTTTATTTATCTTCAAAACTTCTGCTATTTCTTTCCATCCAAATGTATTACATCAAACAATGGGGGATAAGGATAACCATCCAAACACAATCATTCCGATGACGACCAAACTGACCTCGCCTACTGGCTAGTAATTCAACAACAAATTTTGGTATCACCCAATATACTCCAAGCAAACCCAAAAACATGGACCACAGATCTGAAGCAATAGGGCAATGCAACAATAGGTGATCAATGGATTCACCATTACATTTACACATATAACACCAATCTGTAATCCATACCTTTTTCCTCAAATTGTCAATTGTCAAAATTTTACCCAATGCTGCAGTCCATACAAAGAAGGCCGCTCTAGGAGGGACCTTTGGTTTCCTATTTTCAGAAAGTAGGTTCATGCTAATGAGGTTTATGAAATGGATTCTTATATTCTTTGGCATTTTGGCCAAGTAATGTTTTTGCTTAAAAACTGAGGTGGAGGCACCTTTCCACTTATTCTGTAAAGGTGATATTGTTGTAGATGGCTGGTGATGGGGTTGATATATTTATTAATTTTCAATCTGACTGTAGAAGCTTTGGTTTCAACATTGACGGGTGGCTAATCACGTTTATAGATTATGTTTCTATTTATTATATAAGATCTCAAGTAATTCAGAATTTGGCAACTCTTTTTGTTAAGAATTGTAATCGATTTGTGTAACCCATATTTGTCTACTTTACACTTTACAGGCAAAAAGAAAACCTTCTTGTTTTCAAAATCATTTCCTGAATAACAAGCTGCTTCGGTCTCCAAATCCATTATTTGGGCATGATGATAACACAGTGGCCAATGAACATGATCAATCACAAGAGAACTGGGATAGATTGCTTCAGTCATGTGAGCCAGTACAGAAATTTCTTGAATTCGAAAATCATAGCAACCAATCAGATACCGAATCTGGTTGTCTGGACACCACCCATGTTTCTACCGAAGCTTTTGGAGATCTTGAGAAAAATGATAAGGGGAATGAGCTCGTTGGTAGCTCTTTAGACCAGTACTTTGTTCCATTAAGCTTGATAGAGCGGTGGGGAAGTGCTATGGGTATCCTTAATTTCTTTTGCTTGTCATCATTGACGTCCCTGATTTACTATATTTTATATTGACTGAATCTCTTTCTCTAGATATCCTTGACAGACTTTAGATATTGTTTATCCTGATTCAAAGCGTTGCTGTTGTTTTACTAAAAGTTATTATCGGTATGTGAAGGGGACTGGCTCACTTTTGGCTACTGTCCAGGTAGGATTTCTTTAATCTGTGGATAGGTTCAGAATCACATGCTTAGAACCGACCGGGGCTACAAGTTAAGCTAATTGGATGGTTTGTTAAAAAAAAAAAACCCAATTGCTTTTTTCAGGAGAAAAATAAAAAATTAAGCTTGCTGTTTATATTATTCAAGCACCTCTGATATTAAATATTTAATGGTATTGTTAGTGTTTTCATTTTGACCCAGCCGAGTTAGTTTGATCCAAATAGTCAATTTAGGCATCAAAATCATGCTATGGTTTTAAAATGTTGGGTTGGATATTGACATAAGGCTGTTTGTGTCAAATTTTACCATGTCTTAAAAAACTCTGAATAATTTTGTTACATCTTGTTCTATTTGGTCTGTGCAAAAAAAGCCATATTTCTTGATTTTGCTACCCTTTTTATTTTCGCTGGGGTCTTTAAATAGGATCTTTCCATGTCTTTCTGTAGCCATGACTTGTGTAAATTGTGCAAATGCAGCCAAAGAAGAAAGGCAAGTCATCCCCATTGAAGGAGCAGTGTCTTCGATTTTTTACTCCTAGGGAGGTATGTGCATTCTGCTCTCTCTCTCTCTCCAATTTTATTTTTTTCCCTAATACTGACAGAGGTCCCCCACCCCCAAACAATTAGGTTGCTAATCTACATTCTTTTCCGGAAGATTTTCACTTCCCGCAACAGATAAGCCTTAGACAACGGTATGTTTATCCATAATATATGCACATCATAGATTTCTTTTCTATTTTTTTAGGTGGTGGAAAAATGGAATTAGCTATTATTTTACTTCTGGAACTGCATCTGCTGTCTACAAAATCAGCTATTACCTCTAAACAGATTAATTATAGAAGATTGCGTTGAGTTAAATAGGTAATGATTTAGATTGTCTTAAGTTAATCTGTAATGATTCGGTTTCTTTTGCTGTAGGTATGCATTGTTGGGTAACAGTTTAAGTATAGCAGTGGTTGCTCCCTTACTCCGATATCTATTTGCCGAACCATTAGTTCAACAGATGCAGATTTTTCCATCCAATGACGCATGTACCCATAACTAATTTTCTAGATATGTGATCGATGTGATTAACTTAATAATCAAATGATGCCACAACTTTGAAATTAATCGGACCTAGGTAGCAACCCAACTTTTATCCCATCCTTCTATGGCAATGACTTGGAGGGGAAGTCAGAAGCCTATTACTGATTCAAGATATTGCCAGTTTTGTAAGAGAAGGTAAACAAATGTCGACAGGTTTTAAATGCACTCTTTTAAAATGCTCTAGAAGACGTGATTCTGTTAATGACATGCAAAAGCAAAATTCCTCAAGGCGTAAAAACCTCCCAAGACACTATTGTATCAATCCAATAGTCTTTGTATTGTTAAGCTATATGTGTGTATGTGTTTTGTTTGTTGGTTTCTTGTTTTTTATCAATAGAACTGAACACAACTCCATTACAAGTTTGGTAAATTAGAGGCCACCAGGTTCCTAAAAATAAAGGACACCACACGTAAATTAGAACACTATTGAAAAAATGTATGTTGCTAAAGCCAGAGCTACTTTGAGCTTTTCGGCCCCAAACAAACCATGGAAACCATTTAGGCTGCTTGATGTTTTCCACCAGATGGCTCTGCATGGATAAGGAGGGAGCTTGGTTGTGCAACTCCCTTAGAACCTGTGCTCAGAGCCTTCAAAACAATTTTCACCAAAATCGACCACATGTTGCAGCAACTCCATCACTATATTTATGTGTTCCCCATACCGCTACTGCAACACCATGGCCGCAACCACTTGTCCGTCGGAGTCATGCATGACAATAGCACCCAACCTGGTCATGCTCAACCTTGACTGCTGATAAACTTCAAAGTTAAGCTTGTACAATCCATGGTGGAGTAACAGCCAGTATTTCAACGAACCAGTACCAGAAGGACAACAACATTGATTTCATAACTGCACCAAGCAATTCCGTGAAGTAGGAATGAGCCGGGGCAAGCTCTGTTAAGGGTAGCTCATTGCCACTCCAGACTAGCTTTGCTGTCCTCCATAGCCAAATCGCGTAGAGCACTGTCCCCTCCCTTCCCACCCATCTCACATCTTCTATCAGGGAATACTCTATGCTTCAAGAGATAAGTTTTGGTTGGGAGAATATCAACACAAGTCCTCCACCTTGAGAAACCATAGGACTCGCTACTTTTGTACGTGGATGGGGTTGGAAGCCACCTATCCTCCCCAATCCTAACTTTCTGCCCATTACTAACTTGCCATCTCACCCTCATCTCAAGGACCTGGGCTGCCTTCTAGAATACTCTGCTAAGCATATGATGCATTTTTTGTCACCCTAGCCTCCATAAAATAGCAATCAGGGAAGTACTTTGATTTCATCACACGGAAGAGGAAGAGTAAGGAATTCATGTTTTGCAACAAATACCAACCCTATATTGCCAATAATGTTACTTTTGCATATCTGAGGAAACCAATTCCTCTTGATTTTGGGAGGCATAAGCAGTTCCACTTAGCATTAGCATTGGGGGTGTAAAACCCCTCAAATTGCTATTTTACAACCCAAACGGCCAAACCCTTAAAAACATGCAACATTCGAGTTGTCATATGTAAAAAATTGTACCAACTTGTAACAGTGTTTGATACCAACTTTACTGTAGCAAGTTGCTAAAAATTAAATAATATTTTTTGTTCTCACAATGGAGAGAGAGAGAGACAGAGAAGAGTAGTTTATATTATTTTGTTGGGTTGTATGTAAAAATAAGAATTGGAATGTTGGGTGTAGTGTTATTAAACTTGGCTCGGCTCGGCTAGTTGGACTGGTGACCTTGCGCATAGACCAGGCCGGGTGATCAATTGGATTGGAACAGTACATGACCTGATCAAAACTTGTGTAACCCGGTGGGTTTTAAGCAGCCCGTGTGACCCGCTTAGGTTTTGTTAACCCGGCCGGGTTTGTGAATTGGGTAAAATTACATTAATAGATCCACTATATTGACTTTTTTATTATTTAAATGTGTGATAATATGGTAATTTAAACAAGAGTTTGCGATTTTCCTTTTTATTTATTTAATATACATCATTTTAAGACATGTAACAAGATTTTATTTAGCAAAAACTTTGTTTGAAATCTTATGACATTGGTTTATTTTGCTTGTGAATTTTATAGAATTTTTAATGCTATTGCTTATAAAACATTGATTTTGAATTATAATAGTGAGTTTAATTTAGGCATAAGCCCTTTTTTTTCCCCCTTTTTAATTTACATATTTAGGTTATGATTTTTCAAACTTAATTTTATAAATATTTAATTTTTAAAATTTTTTTATTTGACCTTACAGTTCGACTAATGACCCACTGATTGACCCAATGACCCAGCTCATAAACCAAGTCAATTTTCGGCCTAGGTTTAATAACTATAGTTGAATGTATTGTTAAATTAGTAAAATACATAAAGTAGTATTTTAGAGAGTGAAATAAGTATTTTTTTACAAATTTGGATATGAATGCTAAAGCATATATTTTACTGTCATTATCTAGTTGGCCCCACCAAACTTGCTCATTACTCTCCTGACACAAGTTTAGGAAGTTGAAAACAACATATTGCATATGTGGGTATGGCGAGGGCTATGGCTTTTACTTTTAGTAATACCTGCTACCCTACTTGTGATATCAATTGTTCCTTTCGCTACTTCAACTTCTTTGGCACGAATCGGCACTCTTTCTTTGATGTCGGAGAACACTTTTTGTTTGTCCAATGAAAGATGCGAGACCTAAATATTTGTGGAAGTGTTTAATAATTGAAACTTAAGCAAAAAGATTGTTTGAACTTGTGTTGTGTGGGCATGTATTGAGTCCCGTATCGAGTTTTTGCTATGTGAATTTTAAATTTATAAGTGATTATAATGAGTTTCAATTAAAACTTGACTAGTCATTTTGAGGTATAAGTGATTATTTCTGTTGGACACGACTTAACCAAAAAGAACTGTATTAGTGTTTGAGATTTGTGCAGAGTTGATACGTATCATTCCCTTCGGCAATAAACTCCTTACCTTGCCTAATCACTGTTTTGCACTCCTCACGATGTGTCCAATGTTCCTCAAATGTAGAAATTCGTTTTTGAACTAACCCATGCATGCTTATAATTAACAACAGCATGTAGGTGGTCTAAAACTGACAACATCAAATGAAAAACAGTAACTTAGGGATGCACCATCATGGCATCATCCAACTACAGGAGGCAAACACTTTATCCACATTTCCCTCAACTATTAATGATCGCCAAGGCAATTGTTGCAACATGTAAAGGGGGTTCCCTTAGAACCTTGTATCTCTTAGCCCACAATAATCATCTAAAGCTATCTAAAGAAATGTGTTTGTCTTAGTGGACCGTCGAACCACCTGCCTTTCTTCTCATTTGCCCAAGTAGCTCATTAAAATCACATAGACAACACCACAACACACAACTTTGGGCATGCAGCCTACAAAGCAATTACCAATACTCCACACCACGGGAGGCATTAGATTGGCCATAAAGAGTGGTGATAGTTATACATTGTGTACAGGACACACAACTAAAATCGTTTTTTTTTACGGTAATTTATAATTCAATGTATGCAATAATAATAATTCTGTCGATCGCCAAAGACTATAACAAAAGAATCTCAACACTTAAACCTTGTCCCCTATAAAAGCATTCTAAAAACCTACTTTCAAGTGAATCTACTCACCACCCCTATGATCCAACCAAGTTTCCAATAGAAACACTATTGTGGGAGCTTCAGATTTCACCATACAATGAAGAAATTGAATTGCCCAACATTTCAGAAGTCCATGGTAATTCCAACTTAATTAGTATATTCATGCTGACCGACTGTTACATAGCCTTCGCTAATAGCTTAGTTTCTTTTGAAGTCTCATACTGAGAGAGACAAGTTTTGTGTTTCAATTCATGATTCCACCAATCACAACTTTCTATGTATTCGTTTGACTTTCTTTACAGAATAACAAAAGTTTAAAATAGAAAAAATAATAATAATAAAACACATGACACATCATGATTGGTGGTGCATAAAGCGAGATAAATGGTTTGCATTTTTGAAGAAGAGGGAGGGGAAAAAGAAGAGTAGAGAGAAAAATAATTAAGAATTGTATATTTGCCTTAAGCACTTTGTGCATGAAGAGATGCCAATTAAGCTACATATGATAGATGAAAATAGAGCAAGAATTGGGTCTACTATTCCTATAAATTAAACTCGTTGAGATATGAACACGTGACAAGTGTTTAACACATACTTGCATCCCTATAATTCTAGTGCACATAAGCACTAGACGTTTCATGAAAATATTGATGGGTTAAACGAAATTTATGTCATGTCATAGACTCCATTTTATGAAGGTGGCATTGGTTAAGTATAATGACAATTTTGAAACAAATACCTAAAGTTGAGGTCCTTGAGGAATAAGTTTACAATCGAACTTAGAAAAAAAAAATATATATATATATATATATATTTAATTGAGAGAGAGAGAGAGAGAGAGAGAGAGAGAGGTTTGTTACCAATTTTTTATTTTGACAAACTTGATAATCTCAATCTATGTGAAAAGTGAGGCAGCTAAAAATAAGATAATATTCAGATAAAAAAAAAAAAAGAGAGAAGAAGATAATATACACATATATTTTTTCGTGGGAATAAAGCAATTTTTATGGTTGAGCTTTTGTTTTCCTAAAGGTAATAAAAGAAAGGGTGAGGATCCAAAACTCCAGATAAAACTTAAACACGAAGGGGGAGAGAGACGTACAACATCAGAGAGAGAGATATATATAAATTGTAAAACCAAATTTATTTGATCTCACAATCAATAACAAACCCTATCTCACGTTTAAACACACACACAACTCTTGATTTTCGAGGAAGCCATCGGAAATCCAAAACGCAGTCATAGAGAGAGGAAGGTCAGTTTCTTCATCTCTAAAGAGTCAATTTTTTTTTTTTTTTTTTGCTATTCATAATTTCTTTTGTAATTGAAGTTTGATGTTTTCTGCTTAAGAAATCAAAGTTTTTATTTTTTATTTTTTAATCTGAAATTTTGTGTTTGCATATGATTTGTTTGTTTTGATTTTATATTTAATGTTATTTGACTGAGTACTTTTGTTGTATATTTGAGGGGTTTAAGGATTATTCTATGGTTTGATTTCGTTAGACTTAGATGTTTTGCCCTTTTCAGTCAACATATTACATACATATGTAACTGGGATTTCAATTCCATGTTGGTTGTTTGTCTTTACTATTCTATATTTTGTTTCTTTTTGGAGATCTTAGCCTCTGATTGGTTTTGCATTTTTTAGTTTCAAACCTTTGAAAGATTTCGTTTAGGTCGTAGCATTTGATTTCAGGGTTCTTTTCTTGATCACCAAGTAATTCCCCATGATAAACTTTTGTTCAGTATTAAGAATTATTGGATAAAAATCAAGTTTAGGAAGTTATAGTTTTTTTTTTTATTATTATTATACTGAGGTTTTTGTCTGATTTTAACTTTTAATTTATTGGTTCTTACAGGTTTTGTGATTTTGAATTCTGGGTTAGCATAGCAATCATGAGATTCATGAAGGGGAGTAAAGTGGAGGTACTAAAGAATAAACAGGTGCCTCCAGGAGAGTGGCATTGTGCTAAGATTGTCTCTGGTAATGGCCACACTTACAGCGTTATGTATGAAGGTTCTCTTGAACTGAGAAGTGAGGCAGTTGTGGAGAGAGTGCCAAGGAAGGCTATTAGGCCTTGCCCTCCTCCCGTGGAAAGTATGGAAGGTTGGGCAGTTGGTGATGTTGCAGAAGTGTTTGATGCTGTTTCTTGGAGAATGGCTATGATTTTGAAGGTTTTGGGTGGGAATTATCATTTGGTTAGGCTATTGGGATCTTATGAGAAGTTCAGAGTTCACAAATCCAACATCCGGGTGCGTCAAATCTGGCAAGATGACAAATGGGTTGTGATCAGAAAGGTAATTTTTTACTTTGATCTTGTTTTTGGATGGTCATTATTGTTAATTTGAAGTTATTCCTGAGTATATTTGAGTTTGAGTCCAATTTTGTCTTACTAATCTAGTGTTAATAGCCAGATGGCTAATTCTATGTGACTGATAGGTAATGATTAGTTTATACTTCTAATTTAGAAGTTCAATTGCCTATCATAGCTGTCACTGTGTTTTCGGAAACAAGAGCCACAGAATCTGTTTATCTGTTTTCCTTTGCGTTGACTAATTTGGTGTTGGCTTATGTTCACAGGGTTCTCAGAATTGTGAGCTTGTGAAGTTCAACAAGCCATCTAGCTTGAACTGTCATCAGATGTTCCCTAAGTTTCCACAGCTTGATACAAGGAGAAAGATGCAGGCAGGAAATACTTGTTTAGCTGCTCAAGACAATATTTGTTTGCAGGAGTCTCATATTGTCTCATGTAGAACATTGAAGAGAGCATCCCCTTATTGCTCCTCTCATACTGAAGCATATTCTGGAAAAATGAGAGCAATTGAGAATGAGGGCAAGCAACAAAGAGTCATTTCAGAGTCTCCATCCCCCTTGCTGAAAAAGGTAGATGCTGTAGCTTACCCACGAGTAAATCTGGGTGAAAAATACATGCATACTTCCTTTAATAAACAAACAACTGGATTTTTTGAATTGGAAAGGGTAAATCAGAATGGCTCTATTTTGTGTTTTCATGGAGGAATTTCAGAACCCATTCAGTGTGATAGTGATGCATCTTCTGTTGGTAGTTGTAGTGTTGTTACTAATAGTCCAAATAGGTTATCAGGTGAAATTTTAGCATGCCCTGCCCAAGATACCGATACCCTTAGTAGTGATGCTGATTCCTATTATGATTGCAGAGATGAGGAAGGAAAATATTCCCTCTCTTCGAAAGATAATGTAGCAACAAGCACCCATAGATTAGAGTTGAATGATTATCGCAGCACTCTAGAGGTTATATATGCTTCTGGGCCCTTAAGTTGGGAACAAGAAGCTCAATTGACAAATCTTCGTGTTTCTCTCAACATTTCAAATGATGAACATTTGATGGAGATACGGAATCTAAAATCAGTTGGATATGGCCTTCATCTTAGTTAACTTGTAATCAATGGATTTTTGTTTTGGCGGGGCAAGGGAGGATTAGAGTAGGATATTCGGTAGTTGTCTTTAATGGCATCACATCATTGTAAGAAGCAGGAGGAATGGTTACATTTGTAGTGTTGGTCTCGGTGTTTCAACCTGGAAATTATGTACCAAATATTCTTATACAGGAATGAATATTTTCAGGCTCATTGCAGTTTATTTTTCCTCCTCTTTTTCTTTTTCTTGTTTATATATTTGTTTTCAGGGATGCTTTGTGATATGTAATTATATTCCAGAAAAAATCTTCAATTTATTTTTAATAATTAGAAAGTTTGGTTGCCATATCCTTTCAGAAAGATCTTATGGACTTCTCTATCTGCTGCTCTTCACTTTGAAAATAAGGGAAAAAACTAAGCTTCTTCATCTTATGTTCTGGAAATGGGGGTGACATATTTCTCACTCAACATGCATGTCTATATTTGCATAAAATGTTAGACCATTATGCCCGTCTGTTATAATGCTGCTTGGCTGATTGACTACTTTTGTTTTTATAAAAACATGGAAGCTCTTCACTTGTTTACTGGTTGACATGTGCGGAGTTCAAATCCTGGTCATTAAGATCTTTCTGGACTATAGAAGTTGTGCTTATCTGTTCCCGTCATTGTATATATAATTTCATTATGGTGAAGTTATAACATTAGTTGATTTGTTGTGTATGCGAAGGAGTAAAAGAAATCTATCTTGTACTCCTTTTTGTAAACATTTTGTTGGATTTAATAGACTATGGCTTGATTTCCTCAGAATTTGAATGGCACTGGGAGTTCTGTTTTAAGAATGCTATTGATGAATATGTGCTTTTTCCAGGGCCAAAATTGGAGGCTTGCATGCCTTGCTTCTAAAGGTCTTAAGATGATGCTGGGGTTTGCTGCATTTCTCTCCCTTAAACGATGGGGCAAGAACTGCATCCAAATTTTCTACATTAGACAATGCATGACCACCTAATGGTATAATTATGATATTTGGTTCAGTGATATAGTTCATTTCTGGCCTGCTGGGATCTATGGCATATTGTGCCAATTTTGAAATAGTGGGAGAGCAATTTTGATATTGACGGTCTTCTTTTAAACTTCTAGTTTGAAAAAAAATGCACGTTGTTATAGTTTTTTTTTTCTCCCCATAATTAGGTTTTCATCAAAAGCGGTTTGGAGTGATCTCCTTCAACCCATTACATGACGACTCATAAAACCTTCCACGTGTATTTTTGAAACAATTCACATTACTCATTAAATAGGTCATGTGACTATAAGTAACATGGATGGTTTTATCAATCTCCACATATTGGGTTTGGAGGTAAACTTTTTCCTTTCTTTTATATTGCATATCTATGTCTTGCTTAAAAGTTTGTCTTTTATATCTCTGGATAAGTTTCTTTCAATTTATCACAATTTCTGATTATTTCTTTGAAGTTGGAAAACATAATGGGGTTCGAGGAATGCCCCAAGTGTGTCCAGTAGCTCTTGTGGTGCTTGGCCACTGGTGTTCAAACCCCACCATTTCCCCTTCCTCAATTTACCTATTGAAAAAAAAAAAGATGTTTAGGTTCTCTTCAGTGATTTTATCATCCATGTAATCACTTTAAGTAATGACTTGCTTTTGTAGAAGTCCTACTTTGTAACTGAAAATAGCCCTTGTTCCCTTGCAATTTATATTAAAGAATTGGGACAGAATTTTACTGGCTCCCTTCCATTACTCTACTTTCTACTTCCTTTCCCTCTAGGAATTTTCCCTTTGTACTTCGTCATGGTGGATAACTGCTAATGACTAGTGACACGTGGCGTTTTTCACTCTGTTCTTTGCATATAGAATAGCAGTACCATACATATGTTAGACTCCTGATTGTGCAATGTTCAAGGAATTATCTAGGAGTTCCTTCCAAAATTAAAGAAGCATCTAATATATGTGTTATTCTCAAGAAAAACATGATTAAATGAATTTAGTATGTATGCTTAATGATGTAGTTGACTATGATATTCTGGAAACACTTCCAATAAATTTGTTGTGTACGCTTAGAAGAAGATGATAATTGTTGAAAATGATCAACATTTCTTGAAAATTAGTTACTAACAGCAACCTGGTTGAAAAGAAAGAATTGCAGGAAGGAAATTACATGAGTTTCATGAACAAAGGTTGCAGAACATTGTTTGTAAATGTTTGTGCAGGGATCAGGTTTGTGAGTTTTACAAGTGATAGTCAAGTCTACTACACTTTTTCTCTAAACAATTATTCATAATAATATATATTATAAAATAAAATAATAAATAAACAAATGTTCCACTTTGTAACTATAATTAGTATTCTATTATTCATTATAATGATGCAAATGTCTGTTATCCCACATTCTATGGACATATGTTTCCTTCGTTTGAGGGAAGATATGGATGTGGTTTAATTGAGTTAGAGGACATAGTTACACAATGTTACAGGAAAGATGCAGCTATGCAGCAATGGCCTTGTCAAAGTAAGCCCAAGAGGGCCCCCCAGACACATTTCATGTAAATCTGATTCTGAACAATACTGGAGCAAATGAGTGGTAATCACTAATTGCAATACTAATGCATGGATATGCAGATTGATATCTTAAATTTACTTGTATTAGTTGATAATGAGAGGGGGATTTTGTTTTACAGATCTACCAGCTGATCAACAGTGCTGTCTTGCAAAGATGACTTGGAAGGGGTAGCTGAAATCTCCAAGTTGGGATTTTGTAAGGGCTTTTATAATGAAAATTGATCTGTTGTCTTGCATAGGTGGCTTGGTAGGGGTGGCTCAAATCTCTGAGTTGGGACTTTTTAAGGCCTTTTAATGAAGAATGATCTGTAAAGTTCGAAGCGGTTGTCTTCCCAAGAGGTGTGATTGATTCATGATGTGGTAGTAGTGTATCTCAAGTATTTCTTGTATCTACCCATGATCTTATACACTCTTTCCAGTTTTCTGCATTTGCAATATATTTTGTTACAGGCTAATGCATAGTATACATATCATGAGTTGGGCGTCATTCTGATTTTTCATTGGTGGTAGAATTTGGCAGTGCTAGGCAGCAGGATCTGATTAGCCTTAAAAAGCAATGCGCCAATTAGATAGCCATTTGTAAAATTAATAAATCTAACGGAAACAAATTTTACAACTGTTGAAATGGTAGATTGTGATTGGTGCACAATAAAAGTGATGTTAGTGGCGGTCTTACTTCGTGCTATACAATTATATGATAAGTTGTGAAATTAGTTTGTTTATGTAGTATTTGCTATGCAAAATTGGTTTTAGCTAAATTGAGGTGCAAATTGTGTAATTTAGTCAAAATCAAAATTTAATATATATAGTTCTGTGCTTTTTTTTTTTCATACCAGTAAAAGATGTAATTTAGTCAAAAAGAAGAATAAATAAGGGCTGGAGGAGGTAGGGAGAGAGTAGGGGTAATGGAAGAAGAAGGTGCATGAACCTATTGTTTTTGATTAACATATAATAAAGTTGATGAGAAGTTGGATATGGAGGGAAAGAAATCGATGTACTTTTAAGGATGTGGAATGCACATCAACTCTGTTGCAAGCATCATTCATTAGCTCTCTCTATGAGTGTCTTTGGTGTTGGGTCTCATATATCGTAACTTTGTTCAATTATTTGTAGAGTCGATTTACACGTAGATATTTTTTCAATTGTAATTATTTAGACCACTTCATGTATTTCTTCATGAAAGAGTCTCTTTTCAATAAAATTATTCTTGCCCATATAAAAAAAAAGTTGGATATCCACTGAAATTAACAAAAGGAAGATCATTAAATTGAGCTTGTCTAGTAAGCCTTTGTGCCAAGCGATTCCCGGTTTTTTCCACGAGTTATATTCATGATGTTCAATTTTTTTTTTTTTTTGGAGTAACTCATGATGTTCAGTTGTGACTTGTGATTAGCTCTTTTGCATCCTTAATTATATGTTTGATTTTGGAGTAGTTTTCCTCTCATGAGTGAGTCACCTTCTAATGCCATATTTTTAAATTGGATACCTTTTTTTGGAGGACAAAGCATAAGTAGTTGTCATGGCTTCGGACTCCTCTACTTCACTGACCATATCACCTTCTAATGCTACCTACTTTCATTTCTAATCACCATGCCAATACCAGTTGCCTTCTATTCTTGAAAAATCGTGCCATCGACATTGACTGTAACAACTTTAGTTGGTGATGATTTCCATCTTGCACAACTCTTCTCTTTCAATGGTAGCTTCTTCGTTGCGGCATCCTGTTATTCTTCCATGACATTTTTTTTCCGAACAACCTTTTCCTTCTTTTACCATAATGCAAGCTTCCTTCTCTAGATATTCCTATTGTTCCATATATTCCAGGCAGTCACAAAGACTATCTCTCATTTCCCCGGCTATTCTTAGGAAGTCTTTATGGTTCCAGTGCTTGTTTTGGAATTTAATGTTGCTCAACTTATAGATTTCCTTTAGTCTTTTACATCTCGGTACATGCCTCATATCCTTTTAATTCCTCAAACATATTTCGCACCATGTATCCTCCGTGAGCGTCCTTTTTGTCAAATTTACTTTGGTTGGTATGTTGTAACGACCATTTATCCTTCCAAATTCTAATTTTATCCTCGTTTTCTACTATCCAATGCCCCCCTAATGCTTTTTCATGCATAACAAAAATTACGATTATGATCTAAAAAAAGAACTTGTTTGGAAGGTAATAGGTTCAAATCAAAGTTTTGAACACTGTGATGAGGATTATTTTGATTTGGTTAGAGGAATAAAATATTTCGATACCCATCAATATGGATGTATCATTTTAGAATTACTGCTTATTCCAAGATTTTTTATTTTTTATTTTTTTTACATGCCGCATGACCCCAATTTCATTGGGTAATACTTGCCTAATCAGCAAAAGACCAAAAATAGTATTAAAAAAGAAGAGCTCAACAAAATTATCTCTACACTACATGTGTTGGGCCTCGTTGACGCAAATGAAAAGCCACAAAAAGCAAATGTGCCTTGAATCCACAAATAGATTTACCAGAATATAAATACAATTAGAAGTCTACTTGCCTAGTGGAGTTAATGTAATTATATATATCTTTATTGAGAAACAATGTAAGGACATTTTAGATTATTAAAAAAAAAAAAACACCAAAAAAGTTGTTTTTTAATAAATATAGATTATAGATTAATCACTAGGAACCTTAAAAAAAAAAAAAAAAAAAAAAAAAAAAAAAACGTGTTCACTGCACACACTAGCACCTCTCGTTTTTCAAGTAAAAAATAAAAATAAAAATTACTTTCTCTTTTATGTTCCTTTTCTCCTACTCGGAAAAGGAATAGAAACCTAACCGCCTCAATTTAAAAACAACGGCAAGAAAAAGGGTGAGATATATAAAACAATTTTATTAATATATTCTCACAATTACAAAACAAACCCTACCTTCTAAATTTGAAGAAACACAAATCTTCATTTTCAAGCAAGCCATCATCAAAGCAGTGATCCGGAAAAGGAAGGAAGGTCAGTTTCTCTATTTCTACTGAGGCGATGATTTTGCTTTCTGTAATTTGATTTCATTCGGACTTTCATGTTTGATGTTCTATCTTCTATGTATGCGTTAGAAATCAAAGGTTTTTATTTATTTATTTATTTTAAATTTTTTGGTTTCATATGATCTGTTTGTTTTTATTTATGTTTAGTGTTATCTGATTGAGTGCTTTTGTTGTATATTTGGTGGGGTTTAAGATTGTTCTCTGGTTTTTCATGTTTAATTTGATTTAATCCTTTAGGTCATAGGATATCTGGGGTCTTTTCTTGATCGCCAAGGAATTACTAATTCCCTGTGATTTCATTAGAAATAGTGTTTTTTTTTTTGGATGGTTGCTTTTCTCAAATGAGAATAAAATCTTATGTTTAGTATTCGGAATCATTGGACAAACTTTTGTTTGGGAAGTAATAGTTATTTATTATACAAAGATTTTTTGTCTGATTGTAACATTTAGTTTGTTGGTTCTTACAGGATTTGTGAATTTGAGTTCTGTTTTAGCATATAGCAATCATGAGATTCTTAAAGGGGAGTAAGGTGGAGGTACTAAAGAATAAACAGCTGCCTCCAGGCGCGTGGCATTGTGCTAAGATTATCTCTGGTAATGGGCATACTTACAGTGTTATGTATGAAGGTTCTCTCGATATGAGAAGTGAGGAAGGTATAGAGAGAGTGCCAAGGAAGGATATTAGGCCTTGCCCTCCTCCCATGGAAACTATGGAGGGTTGGACAGTTGGAGATGTTGCAGAAGTGTTTAATTTTGGTTCTTGGAGAATGGCTATGATTCTGAAGGTTTTGAGTGGGGATTATCATTTGGTTAGGCTATTGGGATCTTCAGAAAAGTTCAGAGTTCACAAATCTAACATCCGGGTGCATCAAATTTGGCAAGATGACAAATGGGTTGTGATCAGAAAGGTAAGTTTCTACTTTGATCTTGTTTTAAATTGTCATTTTTGTCAACTTTTAGTTAAAATTTTGTGACCATTTTTAAAGTTTCTTGCCTTTCTTTTACTTGGTTCCTGGGTATATTTGAGTTTGAGTCCAATTTTTTCTTTACTAATCTGGTGTTAATAGTCAGATGGCTAATTCTATGTGAGTGATAGGCAATGAATATTTGTACTTTTAATTTAGAAGTCCACTGCCTATCATAGCTGTCATCATGTTTTCGGGATCAAGAAGCATGGAATCTATTTATCCACTATTTTTCCCTTTGCGTTGACTAATTTCATGTTGGCTTTTCTTCACAGGGTTCTCGGAATTGTGATCTTGTGAAGTTCAACAAACCATCTAGCTTGAACTGTCATCAAATGACTCCTGAGTTTCCACAGCTCAATACAAGGAGAAAGATACAGGCAGGAAATACATGTTTAGCCGCTCAAGACAATACTTGTTTGCAGGAATCTCATATTGTCTCATCTAGAACATTGAAGAGAGCGTCCCCTTATTGCTCCTCTCATACTGAAGCATATTCTAGAAAAATGAGAGCAATTGAGAATGAGGGTGAGTGTCAAAGAGTCATTTCAGGGTCTCCACCCCCCTTGCCGAAAAAGGTAGATGCTGTAGCTTACCCACGAGTAAATCTGGGTGAAAAATACATGCATGCTTCCTCTAATAAACAAATAACTCAATATTTTGAATTGGAAAGGGTAAATCAGAATGGTTCTATTTTGTGTTTTCATGGAAGAATCTCGGAACCTATTCATTGTGATAGTGATGCATCTTCTGTTGGTAGTTGTAGTGTTGTTACTAATAGTCCAAATAGGTCAGGTGACATTTTAACGTGTTCTGCTCAAGATTCTGATATCCTTAGTAGTGATGCTGATTCCTGTTATGATTGCGGAGATGAGAAAGGAAAATGTTCCCTCTCTCCAAAAGATAATGTAGCAGCAAGCATCCGTAGATTAGAGTTGCATGATTATTGCAGCACTCTAGAGGCTATATATGCTTCTGGGGCCTTAAGTTGGGAACAAGAAGCTCAATTGACAAATCTTCGTGTTTCACTCAACATTTCAAATGATGAACATTTGATGGAGATACGGAATCTAAAATCAGCTGGATATGGCCTTCATCTTAGTTAACTTTTAATCAATGGATTTGTTTTGTTAGGGTGAGGGGCGGATTAGAATAGGATATTCTGTAGTTTTCTTTAATGGCATCACATTATTGTAAGAAGCAGGAGGAATGGTTACATTTTGTAGTATTAGTCTTGGAGTTTCTATCTGGAAATTATGTAACAAATATTCTTATACAGGAATGAATATTTTCAGGCTTATTGCAATGCTCTTTTTCCTCCCTTTTTTTTTTCTTGTTTATTTATTTGTTTTCAGGGATGCTTCATGATATGTAATTATATTCCATAAAAAATCTTGAATTTATTTTTAATCATTAGAAAGGTAGGCTGCCATATCAATTGAGAAGCTCTTCACTTTGAAAATAAGGAAATAAAAAAGAAAAGGTAACAAAGGGTTTTGAAAAACTAAACTTCTTTATCTTATGTTCTGGACATGGGGATGACATGTTTCTCTCTCATCATGCATGTCTATATTTTATAAAATATTAGACCATTATGCCTGTCTGTTATCATGCTGCTTGGCTGATTGACGAATTTTGTTTTTATAAGAACATGGAAGCTCTTCAGTTGTTTACTGGTTGACATGTGTTGAGTTCGAATCTTGTTATTGAGATCTTTCTGGATTATAGAAGTTGTGCTTATCTGTTCCCGTCATTGTGTATATATATCTCATTTTGGTGAAGTTATAACATTAATTGATTTGTTGTGTATGCGAAGGAGTAAAAGAAATCTATCTTGTGCTCCTTTGTGTAAACATATTATTGGATTTAATAGACTATGGATTGATTTTAACAGAATTTGAATGGCACTGGGAGTTCTGTTTTAAGAATGCTATTGATGAATCCCTGCTTTTTCCAGGGCCAAAATTGGAGGCTTTGCTTCTAAAGGTCTTAAGATGATGCTGGGGTTTGCTGCATTTCTCTCCCTTAAACGATGGGGCAAGAACTGCATCCAGTTTTTCTATATTGACAATGCATGACCATCTAATAGTATAATTATGTTATTTGGTTCAGTGATGTAGTTCATTTCAGGCCTGCTGGGATTAATGGACACATATTGTTCCAATGGAAAACCCAATCTATGAAATAGTGGGAGAGTATTTTTGATATGATGGTCTTCTTTTAAACTTCTAGTTTTAATAATGCACATTGTTCTAGTTTTCTTTTAATTTGTTTTTTTTCCTTCATCAATACCAGTTTAGAGTAATCTCCTTCAACCCATTACGAGGCGACTCATAAAACCATCCGTGTGAATTTTTTAAATAAGTCACATGACTCATTAAATAGGTCATGTGACTATAAGTAACATGGATGGTTTTGTCAATGGCTACATATTGGATTTGGAGGTAAACTTTTTCCTTTCTTTTATACTGCATATCTATATCTTGCATAAAAGTTTGTCGTTTATATCTGTGGATAAATTTCTTTCAATTTATCATGATTTCTGATTATTTCTTAAGGTTGGAAAACATAATGGGGTTCGAGGAATATCCCAAGTGGGTCCAGTTGCTATTGTGGTGCTTGGGCACTGGTATTCAACCCCACCAGTTCCCGTCCCCCAATTTACCTATTAAGAACAAATAGATGTTAAGCTACTCTTTGGTGATTTTATCATCCTTGTAATCACTTAAGTAATGACTTGCTTTTGTAGAAGTCCTACTTTGTAAATGAAAATTACCCTTGCTCCCTTGCAATTTATATTAAAGAATTGTGACAGAATTTTACTGGCTCCCTTCCATTAATCTACTTCCCACATCCTTTCCCTTCAAGGAATTCTCCCTTTGTACTTCGTCTTGGTGTATAAATGACTAGTGACACATGGTGTCTTTCACTCTGTAGTTTAGGAATAATGATTTTACAAATGGTCATCAATGTGCATTTGCATATAGAGTAGCAGTACCATGCATATATTAGACTACTGATTGTGCAAACATGTCAAGGAATTATCTAGGAGCTCCTTCCAAAATTAAAGAAGCATCTAATATGTGTGTGTGTGTGTGTGTGTGTGTGTGTGTGTTATTCTCAAGAAAAGCATGATTCATTGAATTTTGTACGCACGCTCATGTAGTTGACTATGGAATTCTGGAAACACTTACAATAAATTTGTTGTGTACTCCTAGAAGAAGATGATAATAGTTGAAAATGATCAACATTTCATGTAAATTAGTTACTTACAGCAGCCTGGTTGAAAAGAAAGAATTGCAGGAAGGAAATTTGGTGAGTTTTGGGAACAAAGGTTGCAGAACATTGTTTGTAAATGTTTGTCCAGAGATCAGGCCCACAAAGTATTTTGGTTTTGTGACTTTTACAAGTGACATTCAAGTCAACTACACTTTTTCCCTAAACAATTATTCATAAATATATATATATATATATATATATTTTTATATTATAAAATAAAATTATATATTAACAAATGTTCCACTTTGTAACTATAATTACTGTTCCATTATTCATTATAATGATGCAAATGTCTGTTATTCCAAATTCTGTGGATGTAGGTTTCCTTTGTTTGAAGGAAGATGTGGGTGTGGTTTAATTGAGTTAAAGAGTACATAGTTAAACAATGTTGCAGGAAAGATGTAGAAATGGTACCAGTTGCACCCCTATCCCTAGACACATTTTATGTTAATTTGAGCAATACTGGAGCAAATGAATGGTAATCACTAATTGCAATACAAATCCATGGATATGCAGATTAATATCTTAACTTTACATGTATTAGTTGATAATGTGAACGGGATTTTGTTTTACAGATCTATGAGCTGATCAACAGCGTTGTCTTGCAAAGTTGACCTGGAATGGGTGGCTCAAATCTCCAAGCTGGGATTCTGTAAGGGCCTTGATAATGAAGAATGATCTGTTGTCTTGCAAAGATGGCTTGGTATGGGTGGCTCAAATCTCCAAGTTGGGAATTTTTTAGGGCCTTTCAATAGAGAATGATCTGTAAAGTTTGAAGCGTTTGAGTGTCTTCCAAAGAGAGCGTGGTTGATTCATGTTGTGGTAGTAGCATATCTCAAGTATTTCCTGTATCCATCTATGATCCATACATTCTTTCCAGTTTTCTGCATTTGCAATATATTTTGTTGCAGGCTAATGCTATTGTATATATCATGAGTTGGGCTTTATTCTGTTCTATTGTTGGTGCTAGAATTTGGCAATGCTAGGCAACAGGATCTGATCTACCTTCATTTGTAAAATTAATAAATCTAATAACAACAAATTTTATAACATTTTTCATATGTGTTGAAATGGTAGATTGTGGCTGATTTACAATAAAGTGATGTGTAGTGGTCTTAGAGCATTAGCATCAGAGAATTCTATCCTATTCTATTTTACCATATCAAAAAGTCACTTTATTACTTATACCATACCATTTTACAATACCTCCAACATTCCAAAATTTTATTTTTCAATACAACATATTAAAATAATATTTTTACGTAATAAAATAATATATCTAAAACCCAAATAAAAACAAAAACCTAAATCACCTCAACCACCTGCTGCCATCGCCACGACGACGACGACAACGAAGAACATACCCAAACTGAAACCCATGGCCACGCCACCACCCCATGGCAACCCTAGAAACCTCAGCCCCGAAACCCATGGCCACCACCATCACCCCCCCCCCCCCCCCCACCTTCACCACCATGAACCCACATATGACCCATAATAAAAACCCCACCCCCTTCCACCACCACCACCACCACCACGGCAACCCCCAACTCCACCACCATGAACCCACAAAAAAAAATCCATCCCAAAATCAAATCAAACCAATAGCAAATTCTGAATCCAAAAGATGACCCACAAAAAAAAAAATCAAGTCAAAATTTACACAAACCTAGCTACAAACCGATCTTGCTGTTGCAAACCACACTGGAAACCCACGAACACGTCGCCGCAAACTACCATACCACGCCGCCGCATACCCATGAACACAAAAAACGTACCCAAAAATACCTAGAAATCGCCACCATACCACGCTGATTTGACTTCCCAATCTCACCTCCATGTCGGACCCACGACCCACGCCAGAATAGCCCACCATGAGAGAGAGATGTGATGAGAGAGAGACGCTGTTGTGGAGAGAGGAATGAGAAGAGAAACAAAGTGAGAGAGAGAGTCAGAAAATGGGGAATAAACAAATATTATAAGTTTTAGAATTGTACTGTAGCACAATTCTAAATATTTTTGCAATACTCCCTTTTGACATTTCCTGATGCAGTGGTTATTTGGTGCATTCATGCTAAAATGCTCTTAGATATGGCATTAGCATCTCCTGATGCTAATGCTCTTAGTAAGAGTGCTATTTCACAAATCACAATTTGCCGCCTCAATAAGTTAAGTAGTGAAATTTGTTGTGCCTATAGCATTTGAACACATATTTCTATGTATTTTTTTTCCTACCACTAAAAGACGTAATTTAGAAAGAAAGTGTATTTCTTTCGTACCAGTAAGAGATGTAATTTGGTCAGAAAGAAGAATAAATAAAAGCTGGAGGAGGTAGGGAGAGAAAGTATGGGTAGTGGTGGAAGGTGCATGTACCTATTGTTTTCAATAAATATAAGATAAAATTGATGAAAAGTTGGATATTCCATTGAAATTAACAAGAGGAAGTCATTAAGTCGAGCTTATTTGGTAAGCCTGTGTGCCACTGCCATGTGATTCCGACTTCTGTCCACGAGTTATATTCCTGATATTGAGTTGTGATCAGCTCTTTTGCATCCTTAATTATATGATTGATTTTGGAGTAGTTTTCACCTTCTAATGCCATATTTTTGAATCCGACACTTTTTTTTTTCGACGAATGAGCAAAATTAAATGAACAGCTATACAATAAGTTGAAGACTCGAACCCAAACAGAACAACACTACACAACTACAGCTCCAAGACTACTACAACACCAAAAGGCTACAAAACTAGGCCAGCCCAAAAAAATTAGTAGAACACAAAGAGCTCAAAACTCAGGCACGTTACAAAATAAAGCTATTAACTACTGCTACTTGATAACAAAACTGAAAATGCCCCAAAGACAGCATATTACCCTGTTTCTATTCTACTCTTCACTTCCCCATCTAATCATTTTGATAATGATCTCTTCATATAGAACACTACCTTGGTGAGTACTAGCTTTCCTCTGCATCCAAATAATCATCTTTTTCGTGATATATATTTAAATTATTTTATTCATATAATTTAATCATTTCTATACATATCCCTGTTATAAATTATTTATTTTTATATATATATTCTATTATCATTTCTGAAATACTTGTGTCACATTCTCTCTTAATACTCTTACAATCGTTTTTTCCCTCCATATTTCATTTTTATTAGAATTAGTAAACATCTTCAATCCACACCAAACCCGACTTACCTCGCTTCCGGCCTGCATGTGTTGTCATCACCCCGAAGAGAAGACATGCCCGATTGGACACCTATGATCCAACCTCACCTCGCTCCATTGCCATCCCTACGTTCCTAACACCACTTTTTAAATTTTTTTTTAATATTATGTAAAAATGGAGTCCATATAATTAATTAAAATACCTTTAAAATCTAAACTAGTGCCCCTAGCCCAATATGACATTGATTAATTTGACTGAAAATACAAGGCGTAAATGCACTTTTAGTCCCTTTAGTCCCTATATTTTCATTTCACCACTTTTAGTCCCTAAATTAATTAACGCGTGTTATTTAGGTCCTTGCCGTCAGTCAACAGACAGAAATAATCGACGTGGTTGACGGAGGACTTAAAATATAATTAAAAATCCAACATGGCACTCATTACCCATGCCACGTGGGTTTCCTACCCCTTTTATTTCACACGTGACCCTCACATGTCTGCAAGCCAACCACTAATGGCGCGTGGATGCAAAAATCCCCAAATCAGATTACCAAACCCTTGATCAAAACACCATCTCTCTCTCTCTCTTGAACTAAAACCACCATCATCAACCATCTCCCACAACCCAGAAATGGTTATTCCCAAACCCATCCCCACCATGTGCAAATACCCAAACCCATCTCCATTTTTCTTGTGGTGAAATACTCAAATCGATCTTAGTTTATAAAGCCAAACCCAACTCCATTCCTAAAGCCAAACATACAGAGATTCCTAAAGCAAAACCCAACCCCATTTTTCTTGTAATAGCAAAGAAAAGAAAAGAAAAGCAATGAGACCTTTGTCTTTGTGAATTGAAACCAAACACATAGGTATTAACTCCGTGTGTGTGTGTGTGTGTGTGTCCTTATAAATAGCTTTATATTATGTGTGTTGGTTGGAACTATTAGTAGGGGCCACAATGTTAGGCAGGGTTGCTTTGTATCTGGATTGTTAGTTTTTTGCCTTTATTTTGTTTAGTGACTTTTGACTGTTTGTTGGTCCCTATCTGAGTATGTGTTTGTTTGTGGCTTCCAATGTGGTCCCTGCCTAACATTATTTTATTTCAAAAAAGCTGATTCTGTGTTTGATATATATTGTCAAATATGTGTGGAAAAAGCATATTGGTGATGAATTTGTGATACAGAATTGGTGGGCCAAAATGTTGAGTAACTTTGAAAGTGAGTGTATGATATATATATATATATATATATATATATATATATATAATGTTAATATGTGTTTGTTTGTGCTTTCTAATGTGGTCCTTGTGTTCCCCTGTTGAAGATAATGTGTATTTCTAAAAAAAAATTTAGAAATAGGTTTATAGTGTTTTGCATGTAGCATGGATGACTTGTTTAGTGTGTCTGTGCATCATGGTGGGCATTTTACTAATAACCCTCGAGAATATGTGGGAAGTAAAGTAGATGTAGTGAATAATTGTAACCCTGATAAGTGGTCCAAGGTTGTGATTGAGGGTATATGCAGGGACTTTGGTACACTTCTGTCAGCAGACTGCCAGATTTTGGTATAAAATGCCTAGTAAGGATCAAGAGAGGGATAATTTCCATTTGATTGTTGATGATCATAATGCCATGTTCATGACAAATTTAGTGAGGGGTCATGAAGAGATTTATGTGTTTGTAGGGCACCCAGTAGATGATCCTATACTAGTTAATGAAGGTGAGGATATTTGGGAAGATGTGCAGCCATTGGCAATAGAGCAAAACCTTTTAGGTTATTATGATTATGATGGCAGTGATGATGATGGTGGTGAAGAGGCTGACAATGACGAGGATGGATTTTACAACTTTTATGGTAGTAATGATATGTATGTTAGTGATGACAATTATAACAATGATGATGATGATCCCATTGAACTAGATGCTGAACAAGTCTATTCTAGAAGAGTAGGTAAAACACCTATTATTGAGGAGGTTGATGAGGATGATGTCGTTGAGGTTGATGCTGGACAGGTGTATTCTAGGAGAGTAGGTAAAGAACATAGTGCTCATTACCCATCTGAGGATAAGGCTGTAAGTGATAGCAGTGACAGTGGAGGAGGTGATAGCGGGGGAAGTGGCCTAGAGAATGAAACAAGAGTGATCCTTGATGAAAGGATGTTTGTTGAGGATAACAGTGACAGTTAGGATGGTAAGGATAATGATGATGATGTTGTTGAACCAAGCCAAATGGGTGCTGGTGTAATGAACTCTGATTATAAGAGTGAGGAGTTACACAGTCTTGATGAATCATCATCTGATGATGAGATTGGGGATGATAGTGATGATAACTTTGAAGATGAACTAAAAATACTTGGGGGAAAGGCAAGGGGACAGAAACCTGAGAAAAAAAGGACATTCCTAATCTTTAAGCCAGTTGCTATGGCTGAACATATCATATTTGAGAAAGATATGTTGATAACACCTAAAGCAATTTAAAGAAGCTATAACTAAATATGCAGTTCATGGTGACTGGGGGATCAGATTTGCAAAAAAATGATTTGCAGGGGGTAAGAGCAATTTGTCAGGAAAACTGCAAGTTTGTAGCCTATCTAACAAATGTGCCAAGGGAGAAGAGCTACCAACTAAGAAATTTAAAGAAAGATATGTTGTTAAGGCTGAACATATCAGATTAGAGAAAGATATGTTGTTCACAACACCTAAGCAATTTAAAGAAGTTATAACTGAATATGTAGTTCATGGTGACTGGGGGATCAGATTTTCAAAAAATGATATGTAGAGGGTAAGAGTAGTTTTGTCAAGAAAACTGCAAGTTTGTAGCCTATCTAACAAAGGTGCTAAGGGAGAAGAGCTACCAACTAAAAACACTGAATATGGATCACACATGATGTAGGAGTTATAAGAATCCAAGGTGCAATTCTTCATACATTGGGAAAAAGTTGATGAAGAATGAGAAAAGACAGCCAAACATGAAGCTAAGAGACATTCAAGATGTTATACATGAGAAGTTTACACTAAATATAAGTGCAGGAAAAGCCAGTAGGGCTAGGAAGAAGGCAAGAGAATATGTTGATGGGGCTTATACATAGCTGTACAATTAAATGTGGGAGTATTGTGAGGAGTTAAGGAGGGTTAGTCCTGGCAGTACCATACTTATGAAGGTATATACCTACAATGAAGGTGATTTAGCTGCTGAGATTGTCTTGGTCTATGGGGTTCCTTATTTTGAGAGATTGTACATATGCCTGAAGGGTTGCAAGAAAGGGTTTCTGACTAGATGCAAGCCAATTATTGGTTTGGATGCCTGCCATTTAAAGACTAAGTTAGGTGGGCAATTGATGACAGCAGTGCTAGAAATCCTAACGAAGAGTATTTCCCACTTGCATATGTTGTAGTGGAGGCTGAAATCAAAGACACCTAGACTTGGTTCATAAATCTGCTACTTGAGGACATAGGTCAGAACAGAAGATGGGCATTTATATCAAACCAACAGAAGGTATGTAGCTTTATTACCATATTGTAGGCTAGCTGCATTACCACATTGTATGTAGGGCTACTAACACCACATATTTTCTTGTTATACTGACAGGGCTTGGTGTAGACTTTCATTGACAATTGGCCAAAATATGAGTATAGGATTTGCTGCAGATATCTCTACAACAATTTCAGGAAAAACCATCCTGGTGTTCTGATCAAAGACTTGTTTTGGAAAGTAGCCAAAGCTACTTATAAAGTAGAGTTTGATAGGGTGATGGACGAACTGAAAGAAATTGATGAGGATGCACATAGGTGGCTGCAAGCTCATTCAACCATCATATAGGCCAGACACATGTTCAGGGATGATGGTTTGACTGATAGAGTATTGAAAAACATGTGTGAGAGTTTTAACAGTAGGATATTGAAGTTCATATCTAAGCTTATAATTACTATGGTATATGCCTTGTGTTTTCACTAACAGTTAGTTTGATACATTGCCTGATACATTGTTTGTGTGTGATTGCAGTTGGAGTGCATCAGGCTTTATCTTATGACCAGGTTTTAAGAGAACAGGCAAATGATTATGAAAGTGAAATCAAAGATATATAAGTGCTTAAAAGGTTGCATAAAGGAAAGATTGCATGTAGTAGGTGGCTTGCTTGTTGGGTAGGTCATACACAGTTTGAGGTTAAAAATGGTCTACAAAGCTTCACTGTGGACTTGGCCAAAGCACACTGTAGTTGCAGGAAGTGGGATATAATTGGCATACCATGTGCCCATGCAATTACCTGCATATTCTTCAACAGGCAAGATGCTGAGCAGCATATGCACAAATGTTTCCAAGTCTCTACATACAAGGCCTGTTATGAGCCAATAATAGCACCTATCAATGGGAAAAATATGTGGAGGCTCAGTGGTGTCCAACCTATACAGTCTCCTATCAAAAGAAGACCACCTGACAGGCCAAAGAAAAAGAGAGAAAGGGAGCCTAATGAACCAATAGGTAGGAGAGCTAGTATCTCCAAGTAGTGTAGGGCCTATGGTAAATTAGGACATAATAAAAGAAGTTACAAGGGTGAGATTGGAGGAAACTCTTCACTGCCAGGCAGCACAAACAGAACCAATGCAGCTAATAAGGTAATATTCTAACATATGTGTCAACTAGATGCTTTTACATATTAAATATTAAGAAATATGGATTTCTTGTTTGTAGATCAGCAGAACCCAGAAAGTCTTCCAATAGGACAAGCTCAACCACACCATTTGCATCATTCCAACCCAACATGCACAGTTTCAATCCAAGTGCACCACCTCAGTCCTGGACAAGCTCATCCAGTCCATTTGCACCATACTAGATCAGTGAGCAATTGTAGTAGTTCTTTAGAGAATTAATGAAACAGTGAGGGGAATCGAGAGAGATAGAGAATAGAGAATAAAGAAAGTAGAGAATAGGGAATTGTATATCATTCTTCATTGATTGCTACTCCTTAACAGATTCACCCTTTTATAATAGAGTGATTAACAATGCTGTGGTTACAATGATACAACAACTATAACTACCTCTAACTAACTAACTGCCCATCCAATCACTTTACACAGCTGTAACTAACTGAACAATCCACAATTATAACTACTAACTACCTAACTAATGCCCTATTAACAATATTGATTACAATAGATTAACGCAGCAGCACAGCAGCACCTGATCATAGCAGCAGCACAGTAGCACCTAGTCCACTCCAACACAGCAACAGTTTAATCATTCCTAACACATTGTGCTCAAATTGTAAGGGATCAGTTTATGCTTCATCCTGCAATTTCATGTTTTCAATTTATAGAAAAATGTTTATCACACTACCAGTCCACACATTTAAGGAGGAAGGTATTCATTTCATAGCATAAAGAGTACAAAATAACCCGCAGGTGTTTTATTGCTAATAACTAATCATATAAATATTGAACACACTACCAACCCTACATACATTAACATCGCCAACCCTACACACACTACCATCTACAGTAACCCACGCAAGTTATTTCCACCCCCTACCTAACCAAACACAAAATTACATAGATCAACATTAACAATGTCAACGCCACAACTAAAAACTTCACTCTTCTAGTAGTTTGCAACCTCAAACTCAAGTGTGATGATCCTTTGCCTTTACTGTGGGATAAGCACCTTACCACGATTACATATCTCATCATCATGCCATTGAAATGCAAATAATGTTATGAAAAATGAAAATCCATAAACTATTACAGCAACAAATTGAAACAAAATACTGAAATTAATATAGTAAAACCCACTCAAACAAATTACTGAAATTGACATGCCCAGTAGTTTGGACAACCGTAGAACCTTTTGCCAGAATTGTCTACTGTCCACGACACAACTAAGACAGGTTTTTTAGAACTGTAGCACCTCATTGGTGCTCTCCTCCTCACACTTAAACTTGTTGAAGAGCTTGCTTCCATTCTAGTCTAGGGTTTCGAAGATTGTTTTGATCATGGTTTAAGGAAGTGAGGATTAGATGTGTGAGTGGAGGTCCAAGCTCAAATTTTTGGTGGGAAGTGATATAGGGTTTCTAGTACTGATTTGGGGGATTTATTTGGTAGTGGAAGTTGGCTTGCAAACACGTGAGGGTCACATGTGAAATAAAAGGGGCGGGAAATCCACTTGGCATGGGTGATGAGTGCCACAGTGGATTTTTAATTATATTTAAAGTCCTCCGTCAGTCGTGTCAACTATTTTCATCTGTTGACTAACGTCAATGACCTAAATAACACATGTTTATTGATTTAGGGACTATAAGTGGTGAAATGAAAATGTAGAGACTACAATAGAAAAATGTGCAAAATGTAGGGAATAATGTGTATTTAACGTAAGGATATTTTAGATTATTTGAAAAAGGGACACCAAAAAAATTTGTTTTGTAATAATATTATCGATTATAGATTAATCACAAGGGATCGGAAAAAAAAAAAAGCACCTTGCCTTTTTATTTTCTTGTTCTTTCCTACTCGGAAAAGGTAAAGGAATAGATAAACGAAGCTAACCTTAACCGCTCGTTCATTAAAAAATAATAATAGTAATAAAAAACCCTAACCGCCTCATTTTAAAAACAATGGGGAGAAAAAGGGAAAGACATAGTAAAACAAACCCTAGTTTTCAAATTTGAAGAAACACAAACCCTAGATTTCCAAGGAAGCCATCAAAGCAGTGATCGAGAAAGGACGAAGGTCAGTTTCTCGATTTCTACTGAGGAGATAATTTTGCTATCCTTAATTTTATTTCTTTCGGACTTTCATATTTGATGTTCTATTTATGCTTAAGAAATCAAAGGTTTCGTTTTCGTTTTCTTTTTTTAATTTTAGGGATGCATATCTACTGTTTGTTTTGATTTATGTTTAATGTTATCTGATTGATTACTTTTGTTGTATATTTGGTGGGGTTTAAAGATTATTCTGTGGTTTTTCATGTTTAATTTGGTTTAATCCTTTAGGCCATAGGATTTGTCATAAGGGGTCTTTTCTTGATCACCAAGTAATTACTAATTGCCTGTGATTTCATTAGATATTGTCTTTTGTTTTGAATGGTTGCTTTTTCTCTAATGAAAAATAAAATCTTATGTTTAGTATTCGGAATCATTGGACAAACTTGTGTTTGGGAACTAATAGTTTTTAATTATACTGAGTTTTTTATTATCTGATTGTAACATTTAATTTATTGGTTCTTACAGGTTTTGTGAATTTGAGTTCTGTTTTAGCATAGAACAATCACGAGATTCTTAAAGGGGAAGTAAGGTGGAGGTGCTAAAGAATAAACAGGTGCCTCTAGGCGCGTGGCATTGTGCTAAGATTATCTCTGGTAATGGACACACTTACAGTGTTATGTATGAAGGTTCTCTGGAAAAGACAGCTGAGGCAGTTGTGGAGAGAGTGCCAAGGAAGGATATTAGGCCTTGCCCTCCTCCCATGGAAACTATGGAGGGTTGGGCAGTTGGAGATGTTGCAGAAGTGTTTGATGTTGGTTCTTGGAGAATGGCTATGATTCTGAAGGTTTTGGATGGGGATTATCATTTAGTTAGGCTATTGGGATCTTCAGAGAAGTTCAAAGTTCACAAATCTAACATCCGGGTGCGTCAAATTTGGCAAGATGGAAAATGGGTTGTGATCAGAAAGGTAAGTTTCTACTTTCATCTTGTTTTAAATTGTCATTATTGTTCTTTTTTAGTTAAAATTTTGCGCGCAGTTTTAAAGTGTCTTGCCTTTCTTTCACTTGGTTCCTGGGTATATTTGAGTTTGAGTCCAATTTTGTCTTAACTAATCTGGCGTTATTAGTCAGATGGCTAATTTAATGTGAGTGATAGGCAATGAATAGTTTATAATTTTAATTTAGAAGTTCACTGCCTATCATAGAGGGCATAGTGTTTTTGGGAACAAGAGCCATGGAATCTGTTTATCTGCGATTTTTCCTTTGCATTGACTAATTTGATGATGGTTTTGTTCACAGGGTTCTTGGAATTGTGAGTTTGTGAAATTCAACAAACCATCTAGCTTGAACTGTCATCAGATGACCCCTGGGTTTCCGCAGCTAGATACAGGGAGAAAGATGCAGGCAGGAAATACATGTTTCGCTGCTCAAGACAATATTTGCTTGCAGGAATCTCATATTGTCTCATCTAGAACATTGAAGAGAGCGTCCCCTTATTGCTCCTCTCATACTGAAGCGTATTCTGGAAAAATGAGAGCAATTGAGAATGAGGGCGAGTGTCAAAGAGTCATTTCAGAGTTTCCATCCCCCTTGCTGAAAAAGGTAGATGCTGTAGCTTACCCACGAGTAAATCTGGGTGAAAAATACATGCATGCTTCCTTTAATAAACAAACAACTCGATATTTTTAATTGGAAAGGGTAAATCAGAATGGTTCTATTTTGTGTTTCCAGGGGAGAAATTCGGAACCTATTCATTGTGATAGTGATGCATCTTCTGTTGGTAGTTGTGGTGTTTTTACTAATAGTCCAAATAGGTTATCAGGTGACCTTTTAACATGTTCTGCTCCAGACTGCGATACCCTTAGTAGTGATGCTGATTCCTGTTATGATTGCAGAGATGAGGAAGGGAAATGTTTCCTCTCTCTGAAAGATAGTGTAGCAACAAGCATCCATAGATTAGAGTTGCATGATTATTGGGGCACTCTGGAGGCTATACATGCTTCTGGGCCCTTAAGTTGGGAACAAGAAGCTCAATTGACAAATCTTCGTGTTTCACTCAACATTTCAAATGATGAACATTTATTGGAGATAAGGAATCTAAAGTCAGCTGGATATGGCCCTCATCTTAGTTAACTTTTAATCAATGGATTTTTTTTTTTGGGGGGGGGGGGGGGGGGGGAGAGGATATTCCGTAGTTGTCTTTAATGGCATCACATCATTGTAAGAAGCAGGAGGAATGGTTACATTTGTAGTATTGGTCTCGATGTTTCAATCTGAAAATTATGTACCAAATATTCTTATACAGGAATGAATATTTTCAGGCTCATTGCAGTGCTCTTTTCCCAACTTTTTTTTCCTTCTTTGTTTATATATTTGTTCTCAGGGATGCTTTATGATATGTAATTATATTCCAGCAAAAATCTTGATTTTTTTTTTTTTTTTTTTTTTTTTTTAACTTTAGAAATTTTGGCTGTCATATCCTTTCAGAAATTTCTTATGGATTTCTCTATCTACAGCTTTTCACTTTGAAAATAAGAAAAAAAAAAGTAAAGAAAATGAAGGGTTTTGAAAAACCTAAGCTTTATATAATGTTCTGAACATGGGGATGACATGTTTCTCTCTCACCATGCATGTCTATATTTGCATAAAGTGTTAGACCATTATGCCCATCTGTTATCATGCTGCTTGGCTGATTGACCAATTTTTTTTTATAAGAAAATGGAAGCTCTTCCATTGTTTACTGGTTGACATGTGTGGAGTTTGAATCCTGATTAAGATGCTTCTGGACTATAGAAGTTGTGCTTATCTGTTCCTGTCATTGTATATGTAATTTCATTCTGGTGAAGTTATAACAGTAATGGATTTGTTGTGTATGTGAAGGAGTGAAAGAAATCTATCTTGTACTCCTTTGTGTAAACATTTTGTTGGATTTAATAAACTGTGGCTTGATTTCCTCAGTATTTGAATGGCACCGGGAGTTCTGTTTTAAGAACACTATTGATGAATCACTGCTTTTTCCAGGGCGAAGTTGGAGGCTTTGCTTCTAAAGGTCTTAAGATGATGCTGGGGTTAGCTGCATTTCTCTCCCTTAAACAATGGTGCAAGAGCTGCATCCAAATTTCCTACTTTAGACAATGCATGACCACCACATGGTATAATTATGTTATTTGGTTCAGTGATATAAGTTCATTTCAGGCCTGCTGGGATTTATGGACACATATTGTGCCAATGCAAAACCCAATCTTTGAAATAGTGGGAGAGCAATTTTGATATGGAAGGTCTTCTTTGAAACTTCTAGTTTGGATAATGCACATTGTTCTAGTTTTTTTTTTTTTTCGTAATTAGGTTTTCATCAAAATTAGTTTAGAGCTATCTCCTTCAAGGCATTATGTGATGACTCATAAAACCATATATGTGTATTTTTAAAAAAGTCACATGACTCATTAAATAGGTCATGTGTGACTGTAAGTAACATGGATAGTTTTATCAATTGCTACATATTGGGTTTGAAGGTAAACGTTTTCCTTTCTTTTAGATAGCATGCCTACATCTTGCATGAAAGTTTGTCTTTTATATCTGTGGATAGTTTCTTTCAATTTATCACAATTTTTTATTATTTCTTCAAGGTTGGAAAACATAATGGGGTTTGAGGAATACCCCAAATGGGTCCAGTAGCTCTTGTGGTGCTTGGGCACTGGTGTTTTACCCCACCAGTTCCCCTCCCCCAATTTACTTATAAAAACAAATAGATGTTAAGCTACTCTTTGGAGAGTTTCGGGAACAAAGGTTGCAGAACATTTTTTGTAATTGTTTGTGCAGAGATCAGTCCCACAAGGTATATTGGTTTTGTGACTTTTACAAGTGATATTCAAGTCAACTACACTTTTTCCCTAAATAATTATTCATAGTATAAAATAAAATAATAAATTAACAAATATTCCCCTTTGTAACAATAATTATTGTTCTATTATTTATTATATTGATGCAAATGTCTGTTATCCCAAATTCTGTGGACATAGGTTTCCTTTGTTTGAAGGAAGATATGGATGTCGTTTAATTGAGGACATAGTTAAATAATGTAACAGGAAAGATGCAGGAATGGTATCAGTTCATTCAGTTGCACCTCGCCTTGTCAAAATAAGCTAAAGAGGGCCCCCTAGACACATTCCATGTCAATTCGAGCAATACTAGAGCAAATGAGTGGTAATCACTAATTGCAATACTAATCCATGGATATGCAGATTGATATCTTAACTTTACCTGTATTAGTTGATAATGACAGAGAGATTTTGTTTTGCAGATCTATGAGCTTATCAACAGCGTTGTCTTGTAAAGATTACTTGGAAGGGGTGGCTCAAAACTCCAAGTTGGGATTTTGTAAGGGCCTTTTTAATGAAGAATGATCTGTTGTCTTGCAAAGATGGCTTGGTAGGGCTGTAGGGGTGGCTCAAATCTTCAAGTTGGCAATTTTTTAGGACCTTTCAACGAAGAATGATCTGTAAAGCTCGAAGCATTTGAGCATCTTCCCAAGAGAGGTTTTGTGATTGATTCATGATGTTGTAGGTGTGTATCTTATGTATCCTGTATCTATTTCATGATCTATACACTCATTCCAGTTTTCTGCATTTGTAATATATTTTGTTATAGGCTAATGCTATTGTATATATCATGATGTGCTAGAATTTGGCATTGCTAGGCATCGGGATCTGATTAGCCTTAAAAGTAATGTAGCCATTAGTTAGCCATTTGTAAAATTAATAAATCTAAGGACAACAAATTTCACAACATTTTTTACAACTATTGAAATGGTATATTGTGAATTCGTGACTGATGTTAATATAAAATGATGTCAGTGGGGATCTTAATAAAAGTATTGTTTCACAAATTACAATTTGTCACCTTGATAAGTTAAGTTGTGAAAATTGTTGTCTATGGCATTTGCTCTAAAATTTAGGTGCAAAATTGATTTTAGCTGAATTTGAGGTGCAAAATGTGCAATTCAGTCAAAATCAAAATTTACACCGAACCCATATCGTTCTATGTATTTTTTCTCCTACCACTAAATGATGTAATTTAGAAAGAAAGTGAATTTCTTTCGTACCAGTAAAAGATGTTATTTGAAAACAAAGTAAAAGATGTGATTTAGTAAAAAAGAAAGAATAAATAAAGGTTTTAGGAGGTAGGGTGAGAAAGTATGGGTAATGGTAGAAGGTGCATGAACCTATTGTTTTTTATAATATATGATAAAATTGATGAAAAGTTGGATATTCCATTGATATTAACAAGAGGAAGATTATTAAATTGAGCTTGTTTGGCGATTGTGTGCCATGTGATTCTGGCTTCTTCCCACGAGTATTATATTCCTGATATTGAGTTGTGATCAGCTTCTTTTGCATCCTTAAATATATGATTGATTTTTTAGTAGTTTTCACCTTCGAATACCATATTTTTGGATTCAGCACTTAAAATATATATATATATATATATATATATATTTCGATGAATGAGCAAAATTTAATTTTCATAGAATAGCTATATAATCAATCGAAGACTCAACCCAAATAGAACAACACTCTACAACTACAGGAGACTGTTTTCGGAACTCGAGTTTGGGCTGGAATTCGAGTTCCAATCAATATTGGTGCATACTGCTTGGAACTCGAGTTTGACAAACTTGAGTTCCAAAAATAGTCTACTTAACTAATTAACTTCAGCCGTATGCTATTCACCAAAAAATTTTCTTAAATGGTATTATTCAGCAAATTTTGCCTAACTACAACATCAAAAAGCTACAAAACCATGTTAGCTAAAAGAAATTAGAACTCATAGAGCTCAGAACTCAGACACATTACAGAAGAATGCTATTGACTACTACTTGAGAACAAAACTGGAAATTCTCCAAAGATAGCATTTACCCTGTTTTGAATAGTATTGTAGTAGCTGCCACTTTTTTTTCTACTCTTCATTTCCCACCTAATCATTTTGACAATGGTTTCTTCGGATTGAACTCTTATCTTGGTGAATTCTAGCATTCCTCTGCATCCAAATATGATACATAGCAGACCACAAAGTCAATGTACAAACAACAAATTTCATATTCTTACCTCTCAACTGATTCTCACCCCAATTTATAATTTCAGGCTATTGGAACTTTAGGTATTTTATTAAGCACCAGCACATTATGGTTCTCCATAATCTCATTGAAAAGGAACACTCAAAAAAATAAGTGATCCCTGCTTTCAATTCGCATTCTGCCCAAACTACGCTGAGAATCCAAAATAGCACCTCACTGCAACAAACCATCTTGGGTGGACAATCTATTGTGGACTACCAACTAGCCTATAAATGCCTGCTTTGGAATAGCTTTAGGAAACCAAAGGATTTTTTTTCTAAATAACCAAATCTCTCGAACAATTTCATTAGTTAGCAAGGTTTTGAAATTATTTAGCAATCTAACAAATCGAGTCAGTCAGAATCGATTTTGCTCTTTGAAATCGAGTGAAAAGGGGTCGAGTTCCAGTTTGAAATTGAGTGTTTCACACTCAAGTTCTATGAGAACACAAGAGAAACCCAAAAACTGAAGAACTACACGAAGAAGGCGAAACCAAAGAAGAAAACCCAGAAACCCAGACTAAACAAAGAAGAACACAAACCAGCAAAGAAGAAACACAAACCAGCGGTTCCAGGAGGCGGCGATGGTAGCAGTGACGAAGCTTTGTGAAAGTTTTTCCTCTAATTTGTTGTTTTTCTTGTCTGGGTCTTTCAATTTGATGATGCTTCATTGTTTTTTCTTGTTCTGGTCTGATGTCCGTTGCTCTCAGGGAAATCAAGTTGTTCAGAGTCGAGTTCCATGGAAATCGAGTCTTTGAGACTCAAGTTCCATGGCATGGAACTCGACTTTCAACAACTCGATTTAGCACAACGAAATCGAGTTGTCTGCACTCGATTTGTTAGATTGCTAAATAGTTTCAAAACCTTGCTAACTAATGAAATTGGTTGTGGGAGAGCTTCCACCATTTGACTTCAGGGTACTTCTTGGGTTTTTTTTTTTTTTTTTTTTTGGTGCAAAATAACACAATTTTTCAAAAAACTATTTAGAAAACTAACATCTCGAGTCTATTATACTTGAGTTCATTGTAACAACTCGAGTATAAGAGACTCGAGTTCCATGTTCTGGCCACGCTAACATGAAATTTTTTTAATCCACGTGGAACTTGAGCTTATGAGACTCGAGTTCCTTACAAAATTTCTTTCAGCAAAACTTTCCTTCCCAGTAAAACCTACCTCACAGGTCCAATCCAATCCCATCCGAACAAAATCTCCACCACCTCATACTGATTTGATCAAAACCTTCCTCATAGGTCCTCACCAGCAAAACCAACAATCGTGTAAAACCAATAATCAAAATCCCATAAACCCGACAAAAATACACAGCCAATTGGAAAACCAAACCCAGTAAAACCAACAATTGCGCCGCCACCATCCTCACAAGCAAAACCAAACCCAACAAAATACACAGCAAATCAGAACCCCTCAAACCCAAACCCAACAAACACACCACCACCTCATACCAATTGAAATCTACAAACCCAAAACAAACAATCGTGCCACCACCTCATCTCGATCGGAACCTGTAAACCCAAACCCAACAAATGGAATACCACCTTGTCCTAATCGGAGGTGAGTTTTGAAGGGGAACGAGACAGAGCAAGTCGGAGGTGAGCTTTAGCGGGGAACGAGATAGAGTGAGAGAGAACCACCTCAGTGATGAGCTTCAGCCTAGGAGGGACAATTTGGGCTTTGATCTAGAGAAAAAACTAGAGAGAAGAAGGTTCAGAGATAGAGGGGAAGATCAGTCCTTTTTTTTTTTTTTTTTCTTGATTTGGTTTTCTTTTAAGGAACTCTAGTTGGATTATTTTGCAAAATAACACACATGTTCAAACAATTTCATTAGTTAGCAACGTTTCCAAACTCTTTAGCAAACTAACATCTCAAGTCTCTTAGACTTGAGTTCACTGTAGTAACTCGAGCCTAAGAGACTTAAGTTTGATGTTCTAGTAGTGGAAATTGAGTCTCATAGAATTGACTTCCTTAAAAGAAACCCAATTCAGAAAATAAAAAAATACTGACCTATTTCTTTCTTCTTTCCGATTTCTTCTTCTCTTTCTGAACCTTCTTCTCTCTAGTTTTTTCTCCATAGCAAAACCTAAATCAAGCCTCCAAGGCTGAAGCTCATCACCGAGATTTCTGTCTCGTTTATATCTCTTGTTCCCCACTAGAGCTCATCTCCAATTGGGATGAATAACGTTTGTTGGGTTTAGGTTTGTAGGTTCCGATGGGGATGAGGTGGTGGCACGATTGTTGGGTTTGGATTTGCAGGTTCCGATCAGGATGAGGTAGTGCCGTGATTGTTGGGTTTGGGTTTGGGTTTGCAGGTTTCGATCGGGATGAGTTGGTGGTGCGATTGGGTTTGGTTTTGCTAGTGAGATGTTTGTGAGGACCTGTGAGGAAGGTTTTGATCAGATCGGTATGAGGTGGTGGAGATTTTGCTTGGATGAAGATTTTGCTTGGATCGGATCCGATCTGTGAGGAAGATCGGACATGTGAGCGGGTCTGTGAGGAAGTTTTTGATGGAGTTGGTTATGTAGGAACTGAAGGTTGAAGAAGGAACTGGGTTGTAAGGAACTCAAGTCTCATAAGTTCGAGTTCCTCGTAGATTAAAATATGGAACTCGAGTCTTTTATGCTCAATTTGCTACAGTAAACTTGAGTCTCACAGACTCGAGATGTTAGTTTCCTAAATAATTTAAAAATCATGCTAACTAATGAAATTGTTTAGAAAATGGTGTTATTTTGCAAAAAAATCCAACTCAAGTCTCATGGAAGGTTCATAGACTCGAGTTCCACGTCGATTAAAACTCCACATTAGTGTGCCAGAACATGGAACTCGAGTCTCTTAGACTCGAGATGTTAGTTTCCTAAATAGTTTCGAAATATTGTTAACTAACGAAATTGTTTGAAAATTGATGTTATTTTTCAAAAAAAAACTCTAGTACTTCTTCCTTATACAACTCCATACATGTGCACAAGAGTAATTCCCTGATTTATTAGAGATCCAAAATGGTTTGTCTTCATTACCAACTTCAACCAAACAATGCTTGCTTTGAATATTTAGCAAATCCTTTGAGCAAGCTAGATTCCAAATCCAATTATCCTCATTTATAACACTAGACACCTTAGCATTAAGAGAGATTGCCACATCATACACCACCCTATGACCATACTTCAAGTTAAGGAAACAATCAAGATGTCACCAATCACGCCATAAAAACTTGTATCATCCAAGCCTACTAAGTATTTGATGAAGAGGCAAGTAATGTCTCTTAACTTGAGAATTTTCCTCCACGACCATGTGCAATTTCGAGGACATTTTAAAGTATTCGCATTAATCTCAACAAACTAGCCTGAGGTCAAGTTAAAAACATAGCTAAAAACCCACAAAAAGCCCACACATTAGTCTCAATAAACTACCAAAAAATTTTGACATTCAATTTTACTTCGCTACAACTAGCGAGGTACTATTCCTTGCTACTACCAATAAAATCATTTTTATTCTCTTTTCTCTCTCTCTTGTCCTCGCTATCTCATTCACTCTTCTCCCTTCTCGCTCTCTTTCTCATCACCTAACTCTTTGTCTCTTTCTCTCTCATGAATCGATCAAACATGGTAGTGGTACTAAGTTTTGGTTGCGATTTGGTGGTGGTGGATTTGGGTGTTTGAAGGTTGGCGACGATGGGTGTGGTGGTTGGTGACAATGGTTAGGTCTGATTTGGGTTTTGGCTAGGTCCGATGGTGGCTAGGTTTAGATCGGCATGGATGGGTCAGTTGCATGAGGTTTTGGGTTTTTGTGGGGTGGTGGTTGTTGGGTTCTATGGGTTGGATTGAGCTAGTGGTGGTAGCGTTGTGTAGTTAGGGTTTACGAATTGTGCTAGGTTCTTGTAAGTTGTGCGGTTCTAATGGGCGGTGGTGCGGTTGTGAAGAGTAGTGATGGATTTTTGGGTTAAAAATGTGAATACGAAGAAATAATATTTAATTGAAATAGTGATATAGTATTGATGTTGATGTATGAGTAAAAAAAAAAAAAACCTTAGATAGCTAAACTAGAAAAAAAAATGAAGTTTTTTGTGTTAGTTTAGTTAAAAATTTGAGGAAACTAATGTGAATGCTTTTACCATCCAAAAGCTCTTACCTTTTAGGAGAACTAATCGTAGACTTATGCATCCCCAAACCCATTTTAAAATAATATAATTATTTCTAATAATGTAGAATTAATATAGTATAATATATAATTTGTAAGTTAATTTGTTTATATTTGTTATTTGAAAGTGTTTTAAATTTGTGTAAGATTCTTTTTTATTTTTTTATGGTAATGAAATATAATGCATTTTACATTAAGTTATTATATATGACGAGATTTTTTGTAATAACTTAATTATAATATAGTAAGACATGTATAAAAACACAACCCGATAAATTTTTTTTTAAGGATGTATAATTATCATTAGAACATGCAATGAATCTTTGATTATTTCATATGGAAGCTAACATTATTTTTAATTTTTGGAGAAATTAATGAGCATTACATAAAAACCTTGTTTCCATTTTATCACATGAGAACTATTAAACAAAGCTATAACTCTCAAATTATTAAAATACACACATACACACAAAGCTGTAAAAATTTAAAGTTTGATAATCCCTAAACTTATATACGAGAATCAGCTATTACATATTCTCCCTAAAAGAATAATATAAATATATATATATATATATAATTTTTCCTTTAACACAATTTAAACTATGTGAAAAATTGAGGAGCTAAATTTGTAGTAGATAGTAGTCAATCAATAATATAACATAAAATCCCATAAAGGAGTTTTTTTTTTTTTTTTTAATTAAAAAAATTAAAGAATTAGTAAAATATTTGTATTTCCTCTCTTAATACATATTTTATTATCATTTTTAAAATACTAGTATCTTACTGCCGTTCTTTTCCTTTATATATTATTTTTATCTCATCACTCTCATTAGAATTAGTAAAAATCTGCAACCTACACTAAACCGGACTTATCTAGCTTTCGCCTTGTATATGTTGTCCTCACCCCAAAGAGGAGAAGAGACGAGAACATAACACCCATAATACGACCCTGCCTTACTTTATTCCCGTCCCTACCTATAAAGAGTAAATAGAGTACACATCATTTAATAAAAATTCTTCAGAAATTTAAACCAGTGCCCGTAGGCTGTAGCCCAATGTGACATCGACCAACTAATTAATTGACTGAAAATACAAATACAATTTTTTTGAATAAAAGATTATATATATATATATATATAAATAATAATATAAATGCAATTAAAGTCTACTTGCTTTGTGCAATTAATATAAGGTTTTTAGATTATTTTAAAAAGGGACATAATAAACTGTTTTCTTTTGATAAATTATAGATAATAGATTAATCACAAGGAATTTAAGAAGAAGAAGATATAAAAAACTTGGTGTGCACACTAAAAGCATCCCTCATTTTTTTTTTTTTTATTAAAAATAAAAGACCTTTCCTTTTTATTTTCTCTCTTTCCTACTCGGAAAAGGAATTAGATGAAGCTAACCTAACCGCCTCAATTTAAAAACAACGGCAATAAAAAGGGATTGATATATAAAACAATTTTGTATGTTTTCTCGATCACAAAAGAAACCCATATCTTTCAAATTTGATGTGATTTTTATCAAAATCCAAAAGGCACTGATCGAGAAAGGAAGGAAGGAAGGTTAGTTTCTTGATTTATACTGAGGCGATAATTTTGCTATCCCATGATTTCTTTCGTATTTTGAAGTTTGATGTTCTGTGTGTGCTTTGAGAAATCAAAGTTTTTGCTCTTTTTGTTTTAAATTTTGTGGTTGCATTTGATCTGTTTGTTATGATTTATATTTAATGTTATCTGATCGAGTACTTTTGTTGTATATTTGGTGGGTTTAAGATTATTCTGTGGTTTTTTATGTTTAATTTGGTTTATTCTTTTAGGTCATAGGATTTGTTTTCAGGGGTCCTTTCTTGATCACCAAGTAATTACTAATTCCCTGTGATTTCATTAGATACTGTCATTTGTTTTGAATGGTTGCCTTTTTGTAACAATAAATATATAAAAGAAAAACCTTATATGTAGTGTTCAGAATCATTGGATAGTAGTTTTTGATTATACAAAGATTTTTATCTGATTCTAACATTTAATTTATTGGTTCTTACAGGTTTTTGTGATTTTGAGTTCTGTGTTAGTATAGCAATCATGAGATTCTTAAAGGGTAGTAAGGTGGAGGTACTAAAGAATAAACAGGTGCCTCCAGGGGAGTGGCATTGTGCTAAGATTATCTCTGGTAATGGGCACACTTACAGTGTTATGTACGAAGGTTCTCTCGAAATTACAGCCGAGGTAGTTGTGGAGAGAGTGCCAAGGAAGGCTATTAGGCCTTGCCCTCCTCCCATGGAAACTATGGAGGATTGGGCAGTTGGAGATGTTGCAGAAGTGTTTAACGTTGGTTCTTGGAGAATGGCTATGATTCTGAAGGTTTTGGGTGGGGATTATCATTTGGTTAGGCTATTGGGATCTTCTGAGAAGTTCAGAGTTGACAAATCTAACATCCGGGTGCGTCAAGTTTGGCAAGATGACAAATGGGTTGTGATCAGAAAGGCAAGTTTCTACTTTGTTTTTGTTTTAAATTGTCATTATTGTTAATTTTAAGTTAAAATTCAGTGAGAATTTTTAAAGTGTTGCCTTTCTTTTACTTGGTTCCTGGGTTTATTTGAGTTTGAGTCTGATTTTTTCTTACTAAGCTGGTGTTAATAATCAGATGTCTAATTCTGTGTAATAGGCAATGAATAGTTATACTTTTAATTTAGAAGTTCAATACCTATCATGGCTATCGTTTTGTCCTTGGGAATAAGAGCAATGGAACCATTTTATTCCCAATCTTAACCTTTGCGTTGACTAATTTATGTTGGCTTTTGTTCACAGGGTTCTTGTAATTCTTTGCTTGTGAAGTCCAGCAATCCATCTAGCTTGAACTTTCATCAGATGACCTCTGAGTTTCTGCCACACGATACAAGGAAAAAGATGCAGGCAGGAAATACTTGTTTAGCTGCTCAAGACAATACTTGTTTGCAGGAGCCTCATGTTGTCTCATCCAGAACATTGAAGAGAGCGTCCCCTTATTGCTCTACTCATACTGAAGCATATTCTGGAAAAATGAGAGGAATTGAGAAAGATGGTGAGCGTCAAAGAGTCATTTCAGAGTCTACATCCCCCTTGCTGAAAAAGGTAGATGCTGTAGCTTACCCACAAGCAAATCTGGGTGAAAAATACACGCACGATTCCTTTAATAAACAAACAACCGGATATTTTGATTTGGAAAGGGTAAATCAGAATGGTTCTATTTTGATTTTTCATGGAAGAATTTCGGAACCTATTCATTGTGATGGTGAAGGATCTTCTGTTGGTAGTTGTAGTGTTGTTACTGATCGTTCGAATAGGTTGTCAGGTCACATTTTATCATGCCCTCCTCAAGATGCCAATACCCTTAATAGTGATGCGGATTCCTGTTATGATTGTAGAGATGAGGAAGGAAGAGGTTCCCTCTCTCTGAAAGATAATTTAGCAACAAGCATTGATAGATTAGAGTTGCATGATTATCGCAGCACTCTAGAGGCAATATATGCTTCTGGGCCCTTAAATTGGGAGCAAGAAGCTCTATTGACAAATCTTCGTGTTTCATTCAATATTTCAAATGATGAACATTTGATGGAGATAAGAAACCTAAAATCAGCTGGGTATGGCCTTCATCTTAGTTAACTTGTTATCAAGGGATTTTGTGTTTTTTTTTTTTTTGTGGGGGGGGGGGGGGGGGGGGGGTTAGGTTCATAGGAGATTAGAATCTGTAGTTTGATGAAATCACATCTTTGTAAAAAGCAAGAAGAATGGTTACATATTGTAGTATTGGTTTTGGTTTTTCAATCTGGAAATTATGTACCAATCACTCTTATACAGGAATGAATATTCTTTGGCTCATTGCAAGTGCTTTATTTTCCGCTTTTTATTTTATTTTATTTATTTGTTCTCTGGGATGCTTTTATGATATGTAATTATATTCCAGCAAAAATCTTGAATTTCTTTTTCAATCATTTGAAAGTTTGGCTGCCATATTGTTTGAGAAAGTTCTTATGGACTTCTCTATCTGCAGCTCCTGACTTTGAAAATAAGGAAAGAAAAAAAAAAAGAAAAAAAGAAAAGGAAACAGAGAGCTTTGAAAAGCTAAAGCTTCTTTATCTTATGTTCTGGACATGGGGATGACATGTTTCTTTCTCACCATGCCTGTATGTTTGCATAAAATGTTAGACCATTATGCCTGTCTGTTATCATGCTGCTTGTCTGGTTTTTATAAGAACATGGAAGCTCTACATTTTTTTACTGGTTGACATGAGTGGAGTTCGAATCCTGGCTATTGAGATCTTTTTTATGGACTATAGAAGTTGTGCTTATCTCTTCCCCTCATTGTGAATATAATTTGATTCTGGTGAAGTTATAACGTTAGTTGATTTGTTATGTAAGCGAAGGAGTAAAAGAAATCTATCTTGTGCTCCTTTCTATGAACATTTTGTTGGATTTTATTTGACTGTGGCTCGATTTCCTCAGCATTTGAATGGCATTGGGAGTTCTGTTTTAAGAATGCTATTGATGAATCCCTGCTTTTTCCAGGGCCAAAATTGGTGGCTTGCATGCCTTGCTTCCAAAGGTCTAAAGATGATGCTGGGGTTTGGTGCGTTTCTCTTTGCTTAAACATTGGGGCAACTGCGTCCAATTTGTTACATGAGAAATCACATGACCACCTAATGGTATCATCTATATCATCTGGACTAATAAAAAAAAAAAAAAAAAAAAATCATTATATGATCTGGTTCAGTACTATAGTTCATTTCAGGTCTGCTGGGAATTATGGACACATATTGTGCCAATGCAAAACCTAATCTTTGACATAGCTGCGAGAAAAAAATTGATGCGGAGGGTCTTCTTATAAACTCCTAGTTCACATAATGGACATTAGTAAAATTTTCTTTTATGTGTGTGTGTGTGTGTGTGTGTGTGTGTGTGTACAATAAGTATTTTCTTTTATATTGCATATCTGTATCTTGTACAAAATTGTCTTTTATAACCCTGGATATGTTTTTGTCAATTTTGATCAATTTCTGATTATATCTTCAAAGTTGGAAAACATAATGAGGTATGAATTCCTAGTTTTTTGCCATATTTAATATTTAATAGATGTGAATGTACTCTTTAGTGATTTTATCATACATGTGATCACTTAAGTGATGACCTACTTTTGTAGAAGTCCTACATTGTTAATGAATATGCCCCTTGCTCCCTTATAATTTTATTAAAGAATTGCGACAGAATTTCAGTGGCTCCGTTTTAATACACTACTTCCCAATTCCTTTCCCTTCTAGGAACTTTCCCCTTTGTACTTCGTTGTCGTATTACTGTTTATCACTATTAACACATGGCCTCTTTCACTCTGTAATTTAGGCTCAATGACTTTACTTCCTTTTTTTTCCCGAAAAATTAGGCTCAACAACTTTACTAATGGTCCGCAATGAGCACACACATATAGAATAGCAGTACCATACATATATTAGACTACTGATTCAGCTGACAAGGACTTATCTAGAATTACCTTCCCATTTTTTTCCCTTAAAAAAAGCATCTAATGTATGTGTGATTCTTAAGAAAATCATAATTAATTGAACTTGTGAGTCATATAATCACTAGTTATGACTTTTGAATTGTAATGCTTAGTGATGTTTTGATTGTAATTCTGGAAACACTTAGAAGAACAGTGTACCCTCAGAAGGTGATAATAGTTGTGAAGGATCAACATTTCTTGAAAACTTGTTGCTGATAACGGCCTGGTTGAAAAGAAAGAATTGGAGGAAGGAATTGAGTGTGGAACAAAGGTTACAGAATTTAGGTTGTAGATGTTTGTGCAGAGATCAGGCCCACAAGGTATTTTGGTTTTTGACTTTTATAAGTGACAGTAAAGTCAACTACCCAGCCCACTAGGTATTTTGGCTTTTGACTTTTACAAGCGGCAGTAAAGTCAACTACCCTTTCAACTACAGTTTTTCCCTGAAAAATTATTCATTATATATATATATTTTTTTTATATTATAAAAGTAATTAATAAATAGAAAATGTTCCACTTTCTAACTATAATGACTATACTATTTAAAAAAATAAAAATAACTATACTATTATTCATTGTAATGATGTAAATGTCTGTTATCCCAATTCTGTGAACATAATTTTTAGTTATTTGAAGGAAGATATGGATGTGGATAGGAGTATTTTCTTTTTGATATTTATTTTTATTTTTGATTTATTGTTACTTCCCTTTTTCAGCTTTGATATTGATCAGTGTTCATCATATTATGTTTTTGCTTTTGTTTTTAATTGAAGCAACTGTGATTTCTTTTCTTCAGTTGGATGCACTTTAGCAATCAATTAGTTGGATATGTGGAGTTTGGAGATGAAGTCATTTCCATTCACAAACTTCATTTGGTTTTTAGGTCAAGCTTTTTTTAGTTCTTCTATCAGCTCTACGATTGGGATCTGAAGTGGGTTTTGGGTGAATATTTGATTGATTTTACAGTATATGGTGGATGTTTGTGAGTGTCCGGTCTCATAATTAAACTTTCTTTGAGTGCTCAAGTAAGTTAAAGTTAGTTCATTGCAGTAACAGATTTTCATAAGGATTATATTCCACTACTTCTCAGTTAAACAATTTTACCTTTAACCCTAGCAGTTGCAATGATACAAGGATTTATGGATCATATGATGACACATATTTTCATGTCAGATAGGGTGGTGTATCTTTAGAACAACGCCATTGATGAATATGATAAACCTGGCATTTTATATGACTTTTTTGTTTTTGAACTAGGAATTTCATCTACAATATGATGAATACTCTTATCTTTTATTCATTGTTGTTTCCTTTGATTTCAGGAGTCTTGTATCTTAATGCCTGCAAATGCTTTACACTTAGCAAAAGGGTTCTTAGGACTTGCTCTTCCTTGTACTTAATGCTGCACTTCTTGCGTTGATGTCACTAAATAAAAATCACTACATGAACCGAGTTTGCAGACAGGCTTGTGAATGTCCCAAGTTAGTTGTAGATTTACTGTCTTGTGATTGATAGACCATTGTAGATTGATGTCTTAACTTGTACTAGTTGATAATAGGAATGCGATTTTGTTTTACAGATCTTTGAGCTGATCAACAGTATTGTCTTGCAAAAATGACTAGAAAGGGGTGTCTCAAATCTCCAAGTTGGAATTTTCTTGGGGCCTTCTTAATGAAGATTAATCTAAAAAGTTCCAAGCATCCGAGCCTGTTCCCAAGAGAGGGTGCATGAGTTACTCATGATGTGGTAGTAGCATATCTAAATATTTTCCTGTATCTATCCATGATCAGTACACTTTCTCCTGATTTCTTCTTTTGTAATGTATTTTGTCACAGGCTAATGCTGTTATATATTTATTCTGAATTCTCACGTGAACGAGGGAAAGAAGAAAATGAAGGCAGGTGATGAAAAAAAAAATTAATAGTTTGTTTGTGAGCCATGCTTCCAACCAACGTTGCAGATTCGTGCCTTTTTTTATATCAAAAGGTGGGAAAAGAACCAGAGTGCTTAACCTTTTCAACAAAATACAAGGTTGAGTTTCAGAATGTTGGAGATGCACTGCTGGTTAGTTCTCATGACTTGGGCTTTACTCTTTGTTCTTCTTTTGTTATTGCTAGAATTTGGCAATTATATGCCTTAAAGCTAAAGGTAACACACCAATTAGATAATCATTTGAAAAAAAGTAAAGCTAGGAATCACAAATTTCACTACATCGGATTTACAAAATGATACGTTAACTTTTAAATGCTACACAAAAAAGTAATTAAGAAATTTATTTTGTCTTGTTTATATGACATCAAGCATATTCGTTGTCACATTAATTTGAGCGCAAAACTAGTTTAAGCTTAATGGCGTAAAATGTTTAACGCAATTTAGTCAAAATCAAAATTGAAACTGACCCCAAAAATATATAGTAAAAAAATGTGATTTAACCCCAAAAAAGGAGAAATTTCAGCACCCAAAAAAAAAAAAAAAAAAAAAAAATGAGCCAAACATATTAAAGGTTTTGACAATTTTAGAGAATATATGGGTACTTCTATCATTTTGAATGTTGTATTAGGTATTTTTGTCATTTTAAAGTAGGGGTGTGCTCGGTTCGGTTTCGGTCGGTTTTCATGAGTATGGCCAACTGAAATCGAATATTTCGGTTTGTGAAATTCTCAACCGAAATCGACCGAAATGGCTTGAAATCAATCGGTTTCGGTGTATTTCGGTTTTAGTCGGTTTTTGGTTTTCCAAAGAGAGGGTTATTGAGATTTTCAAAACCCTAAGTCCCTAACTTTAATCACATATAAAAAACAAAGCAATAGAGCAACAGGGAGAGAGTTGTTGAACAAATCAGAACGACAGAGAAAGAAAAACTTCCAACAATATTTGTTCAACAATCTACACACAGATTCCAACATAAAATTGAAAATATTTTGAATTAGCAAAGGGTCCAGACAGAACTTTATCGTTGCTGCATCATAGCAGGAGCCTAACACCATGCTTAAGCCTACCACCATGTCTCTGTAGTGATTTTTCAATAAAGAACAAAGATATGTGACTCAAAGAGAAGAGAGAGGCATGGCCATGGTCCATGGGCTCAGAGAAAGAAAAAAAAAAAATGAGGAGGCACTGAAGCAAGAAGGGTAGAGAGAGACACAGAAAATTGGGGAAGGGGGTGGCTGAAGAAAGGACCATGGGACTCAGAGAAAGAAAAAAGAAAAAGAAAAAGAATGAAGAGGCGCTGAAGCATGAAGGGTAGAGAGACAAATAAATTTGGGGAAGGGGACGACTAAAGAAAAGAAAAGAAAAGAATAGGAGGGTATTTATAGCATGCTACTATTAGGGTTTTAAAACATTAAATAGCAAAAACCCACGCGTGAAGGCTCAAACTGGGGATCAGTTAGCCAAAACGCAAAAAGCATACCACTAAGCTACTGATCATTTACTTCTTAAAGTTACATAAATATATACATATATATAAATCAGTTCGGTTCAGTCGGTTTTGGGTGAAAAAACCCAACACCGAAACCAAATCGAAATATTTCGGTTTTCTAAAATTCAAACCGAAACCAAAATCGAACCAAAAAATTGAACTCGGTTCGGTCAATTTCAGCGGTTTTTTTTGGTTCATCGGTTTTTTGCACACCCCTATTTTAAAAGGTTTTTTTTTTTAGGGGGAGGGGAGGGGAGGGGTGGGGTATTTTAGTCATCTGAGGGTGTTTTTGTCAATTTAAAATTTTTAAGTATTTTTTTTAATAATCAATTTTGATGTTTTTTGTATTTTTTTTATTTCGGGGAGAGAGAGAGAGAGAGATCAAAGGAAGGGTATGTATAGATGGAGAAGGAGGGTTTTTCAACCCAACTTGATCTTATTGGGTTGAGAGATTCTCATTTATTTAACCCAATAAAATCATTGTAATTCCCATAACATGCAAAATTATGTGTATATATATATATATATATATCTCTTTCACATGAGCCTTAGGCAGTAGGTTCTTTAGAGGCTCGGCTACCTCGAATTAGTCAGAAATCCTGTTTTAGTTTGTTTCCTTGGTTCAATATGGGTGGATTTAGAAGTTTTTTTTTTTATTTTTTTATTGAATCTAAGTTGTTCTAGTTGGTGGTGGAGGAAGGAGAGAACTTTTTCTCCCTCAAGATTTTTGAATGGGGAAAATATTACATGCAATCGGTTTTTTTGGGTAAGAGTGCAGCATAGTGGGTAATGCAGAGTCTGGAACACACCATGGTTGGGATTAATCCGAAGCAATTTTTCACATTTAGGGATGGTGATACTGCTTACACTTTGCAATGGGGGTCCAACTCATTTGGACTGTACTTATTTGTGACATAGCTTAAGGTAGGGGGGCTATGGAGAACCATCATTATTCCTGCTGGTAAGGCACAACAAGGATGGAGAACTTTTGGGATTGAATTAAGAAGAATATTGGAACCTTCCCAATATGCATTGGGTGGATTGAATTTTGTACCGTACAAGTATAAGCAGGTGCCGAAATACCGTGATGCCAGGTCCTATGTGGAAAGTGTCAAAGCTCCAGTGTAGGCAAGGTTGAAGCCTGTTCAGCAGCCTTTTATCAAAGAAAAGGTAAAGGATGGTGTAGTGAAGAATAATAATTTGGAGCCTCCGAGGGACAATTCTCGCACACAGGTAGTAGTTTCTGAAACTCAGGCGGGAAGTTTTCCCCAGGCAGTCGTGGGAGGTGGTGAGGGTGGTATTAATGGTAAGAATATCATAGAAGAGAAAATCTCAGAAGGAAATAAATTCAGTATTCCTTTGAAGTTTAATTCGAATTCAAAAGTTGTTGAATTTGGAAAGTTGCGTGATAATAGGAAGTCACGTTGGTTAAGGAGAGGGTTGATTATGGATGTGAATGAGTTTGGAAAGAGGCGGGTCTCCTAGGATAGTGTTAAGGATGGTAAATAGGCTGTCAATTGGGTAGCAAGGGAAAATAAGGATGTTCATAAACAAACAGTGGGGCTGGACATATGCAATTAGAAAGCCCATGGAGACTTGAGTATAGCAGTGGGTCTTCAGGGAAGTGTAAAGTCTACTTTAGGCTTGGGTTTGTCAAGCCCATGTAATTTTGAGGCTGAAGAGTGTTCTGTTAATAGCTCAAAGGTTCTGGAGACTTCTTATCAGAACTGTCTAGCTAACCTGAGCTCAAGTAGGAGTGAAATGAATGCAGGTAAGGGTTGTCAGCACAGCCCGACCCTTTTCACTCCAACACCCACCGTGCCGATAGGACTAGAGGTGACACCCACCGTGCTGATAAGACCAGAGGTGACACCCACCGTGCCGATAGGACCAGAGGTGGTGGCCCACATATCCCACAACTTGATATCAGCGATCAGTAACTCGAGTGGGTTAATGTTGATGCCGGTGGTGTCCTCGGCCACCGTGTCCTCTAATATTGCACCGGAAGTGATGGGTGCTGATGGTTATGGTGGTCGGAGTAGTTAGACCCAACCCTCCACCATGTCAGTCAAGCCAGTGGGGGTGGTCCAGGCAGCCAGTGAATCGATACCAACCTATAGTGATTCGATGGTGTCGGCGTTGATGTCATTGACTTCTCAAATGGCAACAAAAGATGAGGAAGAAGATTTTGTGGGTTCGGAAGGTTTGGTCACTACAAATTATGATTCTGAGTTTGAGGGAGTTCATTTACCTGGCCCCACTATTAGGGAGTTGGTTGGAGACTTGGATAAGTCTTGAGGCAATTCCAAAGACTGGATATTACAATTGCGTGATGGTAGACAATTAATACTCCCATTGTCACTGTATCATTCTCCAGACCGTATGTCAGTCAGCTCAAGTTTGGAGGGAGAATGTGTACCAGGTAATGTTTCTATTACTGATAAAGGGTAGCAAGTTAGTTGGGCAGATAAGGGTGAGGGGCTAGCAAAGCTTTCGTCAGTGGTTCCTGGGTCAGAGAATGAGATGTGAGAATTTGATGAAAGGTTGAGGTCTTGTGAGTGAGGTGATGAGCCATTAGTTGTGGTACCTTTGGCCACAAAAGGTCCGTTGGAGTTGGTGTCTAGTCATGTGAAGGAGATTGGGTGTAAGGATAGTGTGGATAATTGTCAATTATCACAATGGGTAACCAATAGGATCAAGGCTTTTAGGAAGTCTATGGGCACTTCGCTAGAAGGTTTTGAGGAGTAGATCACAGGATTGTTACTAGCCATAGAGGCCAGAAAGAGAGAGAAACAGAAACTTGTGGTGTCTGATCAGACGAAGTTGGTCAAGTCAGGTCAGAAAGGTCAACGGGAGTTGAAGAATTTCTTGTCATCTTTGAATGTTGAGTATGATCCAAATAAAGTAAGGAGTGCAAGTTCTGAACGGGTTGTTGTGCCTTATCAATAAATGTGAAGATTATTTCTTGGAATGTTAGGGGGTTGTATGAGCAGGAATAAAAGGCTCAGGGTGAGAAATTTGATTAGGAAATGGGGGCCAGACGTAGTTTGTCTTCAAGAAACCAAAATGGGGCTGATTAATAGAGCGATGATTCGTAGCTTGTGGGGTGGCCAACATGTTGACTGGTCTTACTTAGGTTCTTGTGGAGCTTCTGGTAGGGTGTTAGTAATATGGAATACTCGGGTAGTGAATAAAATGGAGGAAGCAGTGGAGAGATTTTCGGTTTCTTGTAAGTTTACAAGTATGTCAAATCAGTTTGTTTGGGCGTTTACTGGTGTTTATGGTCCTAATTTACTCCGAGACAGGAGATTTTTATAGGAAGAACTCTGTGGCTTGAATAGCTGGTGGAGTGTCCCATGGTGTGTGGGTGGTGACTTTAATGTGGTTAGGTTCTCTTTCAAATGATTGGGGTCTAATTCTTTCACTATTGCTATGCAGGAGTTTTTCAATTTTATTTTGAAATGGGGTCTAATTGATCTGCCATTGCAAGGGAGTATTTTTACTTGGTCTAATGATAGAGAAGTTGCTTTGAAGGCTAGGCTGGACAGATTCTTGTTCTTTGCAGATTGGAAGGATAAATTTCCAACAGTTTCACAAAGACAGATGTCTAGGTTATGCTCGGATCATTTCCCAATTGTCCTTAAGGGTGGCTCTTTTCAGAGATGGAGTATGCCGTTTAGATTTGAGAATATGTGGCTTAAGGATGACGGTTTTGTGGATAGAGTTCGATCTTTGTGGGATTCCTACCAGGTTCATGGTGCACCGAGTTTTATTTTGGCCAATAAACTAAAGCTCCTTAAAAATGATTTGAAAAGATGGAATGTGGAGGTGTTTGGTCATGTTGAAGTTCGGATTAAAAAATTGTGAAAGGACCTTAGTGTTCTAGAGAATATGGAGGAGAGTCGGGGATTATCAGCGGAGGAAAGGGTGGAAATGGGAAGAATTCGTGATGAGTTAGAAAAAGCTACTCTGTTGGAAGAAATATGTTGGAGACAGAAATCTAATGTTCTCTGTGTTAGGGAAGGAGACATGAATATTAAAATTTTCCATCGTATAGCTAACTCTCACAGGAGGGTTAATTCTATTAATAGGCTAATGGTGGATGGGGTGTTGTCTTCGAACCCGATTGCTATAGCAGACTATATCTCTCAATTTTATAGGCAGCTTTATTTTGAGGAGGTGGCTTAAAGACCTCTGTCTTAGATGATGTGGATTTTTCTAGCATCTCGGTGGAAGATGCAAGTTGGCTAGATAGGCTTTTTAAGGAAAAAGAGGTGTTTAAGGTGATCCGTGTTTGTAATGGTGATAAGGCACTTGGCCCGGATGGCTTTTCCATGGTTTTTTTCCAGTCTTGTTGGGGTGTTTTGAAAATAGAAATTATGGTTGTATTCCATAATTTCCATACTCAGACGTTGTTTGAGAAAAGTCTTAATGCTTCGTTCCTTGCCCTTATTCCTAAGAAAGCGGATGTGTGGAGGTCAAGGATTTTCGGCCTATCAGCTTAGTTGATGGGATTTATAAGATTATTTCTAAGGTGTCGGCTAATCAACTTCGTAGGGTGGCGCATGGGCTTATTTCAGATTCACAAAATGCTTTTGTGAAGGGCAAACAGACTTTGGATTCCGTCTTAATTGCTCCTGAATGTATTGATAGTAGATTGAAGTTAGAAGTTCCAGGTGTGCTGTGTAAATTGGATGTGGAGAAGGCATATGATCATGTGAGTTGGGATTTTTTAATGTATATGCTGCAGAGTTGTGGTTTCTCAGAGAAATTGAGAAAATGGATAAGGTATTGCATTTAAATTGTAAAGTTTTCCATTCTGATCAATGGTAGCCCAATTGATTTCTTTGGAAGTTCTAGGGGGCTTCGGCAAAGGGATCCTTTATCTCTATTGTTGTTTGACATTGTGATGGAGGCATTAAGTCATATGTTGGATGTGGCTGCCTCTGCTGGGCAATTCTCAAGCTTTTCTATGGGTAGTACAGTTGGTCCATCAGTGATGGTGTTTCACCTTTTATTTGCAGATGACACTCTGATTTTTTGTGATGCTGAACCTTCTCAGATTGCTAATTTGATGGCGATTCTTGCTATATTTGAGGAGGTGTCAGGGCTTCGTATTAATTTGGGGAAATCTGAATTGGTACCTGTTGGTGGGGTACCCAATTTGGAGGCTTTGGTGGGTCTGTTGGGGTGTGGGCAGTCTTCTTTGCCCTTAAAATATCTGGGTCTTCCATTAGGTGCAAAATTTAAGGACTTATCTGTTTGGAATCCTATCCTAGAGAGAATAAAGAGGAGATTAGCAAGTTGGAAGAGAATGTATTTATCTAAAGGGGGTAAGGTGACACTCATTAAAAGCGCACTATCTTCTTTGCCTACATACTTTCTTTCCCTTCTTCCTTTACCAGGTAAGGTGGCTAAGTGTATGGAGAAATTACAAAGATATTTTTTGTGGAATGGGATTGGTGGTGAACCTAAATTACATTTAGTTAATTGGGCCAAGGTTTGTAGGCCTTTGCAGGTTGGAGGGTTGGGTATAAGACGGTTGGGTAACTTTAATTCTGCCTTACTAGGTAGATGGTTGCGGAGGTATGACTCGGAGTCTGATGCTTTATGGAGGAGGGTTATAGAGGCAAAATATGGGAACATTTGGGGTGCTTGGTGTACGAAGAAGGTGACAAGTCCTTATGGGGTCAGCTTGTGGAGTTACATTAGAAGTGGCGGGTTGAACTTCTCTAAACTCCTTATTTATGATGTGGGGGATGGTACTAGAGTGAAAATTTGGAAGCATGTGTGGTGTGGGAATTGTACTCTCCAAGAGGTCTTTCCGGAGCTCTACTGTCTTAGTAGGTTAAAGGATTTCTCAGTGGCTAAAGTTATGGGTTGGTCTGCTGGGAGGTTTTATTGGAATGTGCAATTTCGTCATCCACCTCAAGATTGGGAAGAAGAAGCCTTTGACCGGTTTATGGAATTGGTCTATTCTTCGTCAGTGCGGGGGTTTGGCCCAGATAAGGTTTGTTGGATGCTTGCAAGGAATAGAGATTTTGAGGTTAAAGGTTATTATAGCTCCTTCTACTCTCCTAATCTTGTTTCCTTTTCATGGAAAATGATATGGCAATTGAAGGTTCCTCCTAGGGTAGCTTTCTTTTCTTGGTCTACTTCCTTAGGTAAGATCTTAACAACAGACAACATTTGTAAAAGATGAGTGATAGTGCTTGACTAGTGCTATATGTGTAAGAGGTGTGGGGAGTCGGTTGATCATCTTCTACTTCATTGCTCCATAGCTTGGGAGTTGTGGTCTTTGGTTTTCTGCTTGTTTGGTATTCAATGGGTTATGCCTCATACTGTTCTTGAGTTGTTTAAGGCTTGGCAAGGAAAGTTTGTGCAACATCGTCACATTAATGTTTGGAAATTAGTGCCTCACTGCTTGATTTGGTGCATATGGCGTGAAATGAATGCTAGAAGTTTTGAGGGTTGCGAACGCTTTTTGCTGGAGATTAAGTCTTTTTTCTTACACACTCTCTTTGAATGGAGTGTGGTTTTTTCTCATTTTTCTTGTTCTTCCTTTTCTATTTTTCTTGATCGCTGTTCTTTTGTTTCTTGATTTGTGCCCCCATAGTACATCCCGAATGTATTCGGCTTGGCAATCTTTTTATTATTAATAATATTCTTACGTTATTTATAAAAAAAAAACATGCAAAATTATATTCCAAATTCATTGAAATAATTATCATAATACCAAATAAATCAAACTAAAAAAATAGTAATAAGATACACTTAGAGCACATTTGACACACTGAATGGAGATTACAACATGAATATTAATTTTTATTACTAAAAATCTTTATTATTGCGAATAAAATGTATTATAATAGAATAATTAAACCTATTCATAGTCTTGGTTCTAAGTTGTAACATTAGAATGAAATTTAAGATTTATAATTATGAAATATATTACTTATACAATTATATATTTTTTTAAATATTGTTTAAAAAAATTGAAAGAGAATTGTTTTTTTTTTTTTAATTTATAATTTATATGCATATAGAAAGTTTGTATATTTGGAAATATATTAATTTTAGAAATTATTACTTGAATAGTTATTACAACATTTTTAGAATATCTATTCATAGCTATTGCAATCTTAAAGAATAGCTATTTATAAGGAATGCATATTCCCTAAAATAAAAACATAACCAAACTATCGAATAGCTAAGCCATAGATATAGCTATTGTATTATAGTGTCTATTACAGTCTATCAAACATGCTCTTGTATATCTCAATTCGAGTTGGATAATGATAAGAGTGTTGTGAGTTGGATTGCAATGATTGTGATTAAGGGCTAACTTGTCAAGATTAGTTAGTTACTATGCTGATGTAAGTAGCTGCTGTGCTGATGTTGTGAGTTGGATTGCAAGGATTGTGATTAAGGGCTGACTTGTCAAGATTAGTTAGTTACTGCTGATGTAAGTAGCTGCTGTGTTGATGTCAAGTTAGTTGCTGATAGTTGATCAAGTTAATTAGAAGTTAGTTACAAGTTACAAGTTTTAGAGTGGTAATGAGAGTTGTAATTAGCAAGTACTATAAGAAGGCAAATGATGTACAGTGTAATTTAGTCTTAGAATGTATAATCAAAATCATCATTCTCATCTTTCCTCTCTAATCATCATCTCTCTCAACTTCTCTATGAACCTGATCCTTCTTAATGTTCTTCTTTCCTTTTAGTTCATTCAATTCTATTCTCTCCATTCAATTCTTCTAAGAATCAATAAAAATTCTATCAGGTTAGATGGATTGAAAGAACTATTAACTCGAACCTAACCCCTCTAGAGGCTTACAAAAATTCTAATCCACTAATCCATGAAAAAACCCTAGGCTTTGGGTTGGGTTGGATTGGTTTTGTTGAGTTGGTGTGTTAGATATACACCCCTACATAAGGGACATAACATTTTCAGTTCTAAAGAGAGTATTTTTCCTGGTCAATAGAAAATGATTTCAGTTGGACTAAGTTTTTTTGCCACTCCAAACACTTGAAAAAGAACTAACCATTTTACAAAATATGTTTTATGCTAAAACAAAAAGAAACTTAGTGACCATTTGGTAGGATTTTTTCTTTGTTGAGATAAAAGTGCTTTATTTTGGATAGAAATGCTAATAGTGTTTCCTAACAAAGGACAAATAATTTTTAATGAAAATATGGTTAGCAGGGATAATGACCCCGAAGTAGTGATAGGAAGATGAGTTTTGCTCAAGCCACCCTATCTCAAATGTGTATATATTTTTTTATTTAATATTTTTGTAAATTATTTATATTTATAATTTAATATTTTTCTACATATCCTATTATATAATTATTTTTGTGTACATATTTTCAGGGACGGAACCAGGATTTGAACCTGGGGGGGCCAAAGCTTAAAACAATTTTTTTTTTTAATGAAAATAAAAACTAACACCTATTTCATATTCAACAAAATACTACATATAAAATAAGTGTTTCTTAAACCTTTTTTTTTTTTTTTGAGAAATGTGTTTCTTAAACATTTGATATTATAAAAATGTTGACAAAGTATAACATACAAAATAAGTGTTTTTTAAACATTTCAACACATTTATCAAAATGGAACTCGATACTCTTTTAAGTTTCGAAAGTCGTCTATGATTGAACAAAATAATAATAATGAACAAAAGTAATGAACAAAAAAAAGTTGGAAAAGAAATAAATTTAAAGGATGGATTTAAAATCTTACCGAAGCCCAGAAGAAGAAGTTCTGTTGGAGACATTATTCAGGAAATGAAATACAAACTTAAAACTACCCCCACAAACTCTATAGTCTATGGCATGCGAAAGATATGAAGTTACAAGTAAAAAACGGCGAGTAAATGATTGGTACAACATCAAGTTCGCAACAAAAGAGAGAATAGCTCACCTTAAATTCAATGAAACTTCCAAAATGAGAGCCATATTTTGACCAATATTCCTAGCTTCATTTTTTTTTTTTTTTTTTCCTTAGGGGTACTAGCTTTTTTTTGGGGTGGGGGCCGGTCCGTCCCTGCATATTTTGTTATCACTTCCAAAATATTATCCCTCTGTCTCTCTCTCTCTCTCTCTCTCTCTCTCTCATATTAATGATAATAAGGAGAAAGTATCTCATGAGACTTATGTCTCATGCAAAAATTTCCCGATAGTAAGATACCTCTAATCTACCCCCTTTTTAGCCTCATGGTAGTTTTCCCCTCTCCCAAGAAAGGATAAGGCAAGGACAGGACACCCTTAATCCAACCCTTGTATTTAAAATGACAGCTTTTATTTCAATGTCCTTTTAGGCCAATGAGCATGCATATGTAAATTTTGGAATGCAAATCTAGGCTCTAGAAAGTGGGGAAATTTCTTGTATGAGATGGTTTCATGAAATCGTCTAATGAGATACTTTCTCCTAGAATGGACGGTAAATATGGTCAACAAATTGGCTCAAAACTTTTACCCAATTAAATATTCCTTTCTTGGTTATTTTCATTTTGTACCTTTGTGCTCAAATCTTATATGGAGTCTAATAATAATTTCTGATCTATTTCTTTATATTTTGAATTGTGCTTTTGTTAAACACCTGAACACGTGCTCTATTTGGTTGCCCAGGAATCGTAGCAAATGATAAGCTAGAATATTTAAATTTCACTTTCAAAATTTTTGAGCTGGTTTTAAAAATTTTAGATTTTCTTACATCATAGGCGCAGCTCTGTATGAATGAGGGGTGTACGAAAAACAGAAATCGAAATTCCAACTACCAAGCTATGAATATTTGAGCTCTTGCAAAAAAAAATGGAACTTAAATACCACATTATGAATCTTTGAGGTGGAGGAAGTGTGGGAATGTATCACAGTTTTTCAGTGTGCTAATATTTTGGGAATATTAAATTGAATGATGGTTCAAATTTAGAATATTAGGTATCGGGATAGTCTGGAAAATGAAAAATGAAATTTCGGAATCTTGAACCTTGGATTCTTCATTAGTGGAAAACATTTTGGTATTGGAAAAGTTGTGGAAAAGATAACGTCCTCTTGGTTTATAAGTTTTTGAATAAGTACCCTTTTAGTTTTATAATTATTGAATAACATATCAAATCTATGATTAAAGAAATTTGTGTTGCATATTGAGGGAGGAAGAGTGTAAGTCATGCGATAATTGCTTGGTGAGAAGGTTTAGGAGAAGAAAAATTGTAGGTTGAAATCAAATTATTAACATTTTATATTAACCCTCTATTCTGAATGATGTGATAAATTAAGTGGCTATTGGCTCATGGGTTTTAACTATTGTGGGGGGAACTTGTACATCTTGTGTTCTACATAGGTAATGATTTGCCATATCCATGTATTAGTTTTAGCTTGAATATTTTAGCTCTTTAACACAGGGCTAGCTTAACCAATTTTGGGGTATAAGGTGAAACTTTTAAGTGGGGTTTTTTCTTATCTTACATTTAAATATTAATTTAATTTTTATATTTATTTAAAATATATTTTTCTTGGTTTTGTTGTGTTTTCTTAAAAGGAAATGTTAACGAGTGCCCTTAAGACATTAGTTAATTATCTATTTTAAGAAATTTTTGACATTACTTTTATGGAAAATGAAAAAACCTGTCAAAATATTAATTGTTTTTTTTTCCCCCATAAAAACTTTCTTTAACTAGATTATTAACTAATGTCCCAAGGGCATTCTGTGGGGTCAATTTTTGTAGCCCAAGCCCACAAGAGGTGGAATATGAGCCCCTTGAACCCAAAACAATAAATTTGTAGAGCGTGGATGAAAGAACTGGGCCGGATATGAGTTAAACAAGAGTTGGCTATGGTATTTGTGAACAATTTAACATGCAATCACATAAAAACAATAGTAGACATAATGTCCGAAGAGGAGTTTTATTGAATGAAATTAGGTTACAAGTTCCAGAGCTACAGTAAAGTGGTTCTTTCTTTTTTTCTTTCTTTCTCTTCGATCCCCTTTTCTATCAGGGGCTCTCCTTCTTTATATAGCATCTTTCCTAATCATCCCAACCCTCCACTTGTCCTCCATTTGCTAGCATACTTGAGTGTAGGTCACATCAAGCATCTTCTTTAGCTTCTTGGGAGTGGCGGTAGGTGAAGTTGCACTGTTTAGGGGTCTTCTCCACATAAATGCGGCCAGAGAAGTTGCTGCAGGGCATTAAATGCGGTGGTGGCAGCTTTTCCTTGAGATATTTCTTCATCCTTATCATCTCCAGGAATTCCCAGAGCTTATCTTTGTCACCAAGATTGCCAGGAAGGGCACTCGGGCTTTCTATACGTTTATTTAATTAGAATTATTCGTATCCAAGGAGTAAAACCTCCTCGAACAAATGGTGACCTCTTCGGATTGTACTCTTTCGCCATCTTTGGGTTCGTTGCCCACAAGTGAACTCTATCCCAGCCCGCTATTACTCTTCGGATATGAAGTGGTCTCAGAAACAGGGCCCCAGGCCCAGTTGGTAAATCTGGGCTTTTACCCCTCACAATAGCCCCTCAAAATCTCAATTTTTCCCTCTCATCCGAAGAGAAAAAATGTGATTTTGACCTGCCACGGAGTGAAAAGTTTGGGAACAGCCACGTGTCTGACTGGCATGTGTGTAGGCATGGATATAAGCGCTTCATCATTGCCACTGCGGTTTTCATATTCTCGAGGCGCTGCATTAATTGCAACAGGTGGCGCCTTGTCCTTTGTATCTAGCGGTGAATGATTGATCTGATGGATGTGATTCTTCCCCGGAGTTTGGGCGAAATAACTTCCGCCCCTTCACGTGACCCGATATAAATCCACAGAAGAAGTCATTTCTTCCTCACCTTGCAAATTTTCAGACTCTCCAGCGAGAACGAGCACGCGACTCCGTCCAAATCTTTCAGTCATCGATTCCGGTTTCCTCAGAGTCTTCACGAATCCCTCTACGAGCCTGAGAATCCTTCTCCGACCTAGTTCTCGTAAGTTGTTGTCCATTAGATCCTTTAGTCCTCTCTTCGGCTAGCCATCTTTTCATTCTTAAGTGCCATGGGTAAACTCCAGTATTTGATAGATAGTCCTGAGCAAATGGAGGCGTTTAGGGCCGCGTATCGTATACCCTCAAACGTGGGTGTGAGGTATTGCTCCCCAGAAAAAATACTAACGGATCGGAAGACAGGTGAAGTGGTTATCCCCCTCATCGCCTTTCTAGAAGGAGGGATGACCATCCCTATGGGTCCCATCACCACTAGTTATCTTAGGAACCATAGGATTAGCCCGGATCAGTGCGCGCCCAACATGTTTAGGATCCTAGGAGCGGTTGAGGATCTGAACCGCCACTTAGACTTGGGCCTCACCTGGCTTGATGTGGTGCACATGTATGAGTGCCACAGCCAACAAGGGGCGGGATACTACCTCAAATCTCGGTCCGACGAGGTTAGACTCATCTCCTGCCTCCCTAAGTCAAACAAAGGGATGAAAGACGATTACGTGATCGTCTTGGGCGCATGGCACGACGGTCCCCACCATCCAACCAAGCCAGGAGAGCTAGGTGGGACATGCTAGATTTAGACTCACTAACAGTAGACTTAGGATCCCCGCCCTTTTACAATTTTTAATTCTCTGTGTCACTATTTTCGAGTTTTTTATAGTGTTACTGTGATTTTTAACAGATAGGAACCGCGTTTCTCCTCGGCTCAGCCTTACCAATACTGCCGCTCTCAACTACCTGTTAAGATCAGAGATATTTGTGAGTGAAGACGGGCAACTGCAGTCGGCTCCTCTTATTCTCGGGTACACGACGAAAAAGAAAGACTGTCAACCGATTGGCAACGCTATAACACAAGGGGATCACCGCCTCAACCGAATAGACGTTGCTCGGAAAGGTTTTTTGGCACCACACGACCTTCCGCCAGTGCCACACCCTAACCCACGGGGCGCACCACTGCTCGCCCAACCAATTGCCCAAGTCCCCCTCGAACCGAAGATTGCAAGTGAAAGAGTTGGCTCTTCGACCTCCTCACTGGAAGAGCAAATAGACAAATTTCAGTTTAGGGGAGAAGCTTTGGGCGGGGTACAAGTAATTCCGTCCTCGGACTCCGAAGAGGAGTTTGATAGGCATTCCAGTGCCCATCCACCCCTTCTAATGACTGCCATTCCTGAAGTCTCTTCGCACGAGGAAGACATGGCAGACTTAAGGGCGCTGATGAAGAACAGAGGAAAGAAGCCCGAGCCAAAAGGCACTGGGACTTCTCAACCAGTGGCGAATCTGCCTCCGCCGCCACCTCAAGTTCCTGACCTCGGCCTAAAGCCCCTTCCGGACCTGAGGAAGAAGAGGCCCCTCGAAACCGAGGAAAGGGAGGTGGTGGTGGTGCCACCTAAAACAAACAAGCAACAGAAGGTGGTGAGAGACCACCGGAGCAGAAGGGGCTCGTCTGTTGAGAGCCGGGAAGAGAATATGGTGGCAGACGTCCGCCGAGCAAGGCCCCATACATGGTGTCCGAGGTTGGAGCTAGAGGGCGTTCCAATCCCTTGGGACACCTCCCTCCGAAACTATGATGGGGGGAGGGCAAGCTTCGTTGCTGAGGCCCTTGAGCAGCCACTCCTCCTCCCCCACGATATGGAGTCCTACAGGCGCTTCAACCAGCAGGAACTCTTCCTATCCCTTAAGAGGGATATAGCCATGGTAAGTGGGCCTAGTCTGCTAGGTTAAATCGCTGAGCCTTTTTAATATATTTTTTTTATGCCTTATACTCGGAGTTTCCATTATGTAGGTTACTCAGCAAATCTACGTGGCCGAGGAGTGGAACAAGAAGTCCTACCTCGAAGCCCAAGTAGAGGCCCAAACTCGGTTCGAGGTTGAAAAGTCCCTGGGCGGTCTGAAGGAAGAATATGCTCATTTATCCGAGCAATTCAAGGATATGACCAACCAGCGGAACAGCCTCGACGCTGGCCTCAAAAATTCTGAAAAGCAGGCCGAGGAGCAGCGCAAACTGCTACATATGACCGAGATCAACTTGGCCACTGAGAGAGAGAGCTGGTAAAAGGGCTCAGAGATGAGCTTAAAAAGGCCAGGGAAGCTGCCCTACTGGCTGAAAAGAATGCTCAATTAGCCAAGGAAGCAGTAGAGGCCGAGAGGAAGGCAGCTTATACGCTGGGGGTGGAGGAGACCCAACTCAGCCTCACCGAGCAGCTCGCCACGGTTGGCCGAGACTACTGCGACATCACGTGGGTCAAGGCTTTAGATGCTGCTGGAGTTCCTTCAGACTCTCCATTGAGGCTGCCTGGGAGTACATACTATGATCCAGAGATCCGTGTACTCTCAGAAGCTGAGGAGCATCCTCCAGCCAGCCAGGCCCCTCCTGCCCCTGTGGAAGCAAGCAAAGAGTCTGCGGGTACAAAGGAAAAAGATGGAGAACAAGTCCCAGACCTTGCCGCTGCCCAGCCCAGCCAAGTGACCGATCCCTCAGCTGTTCGGACGTAGATTTGATGTGGCTAATAGTTTTTCCTTAGTTGTAGTATGTTTTTGTTTTTGTTGTTGTTGTTGTTGTTTTTTTTTTTTTTTTTTTTTTTTTGTTGTAAGAGCTTGTAAACCTTTTTATTCAATTTAATGAAATTCTATCTTTTGCATTTCAATAAGCTTATTGCTTAAATTGTAAATTTCGTTATTACAGCAATCAACTTGAACAATATGCTAATCATTAGTAAATGGAAATTCAAACATGCTGTTGTGACAATAAGGCCAATAATTTAGAACCAATGCTGAAGAGAGTAGGTTACACAACAGTGTTTTAGACCAAGCTTTCATGTGAGCGTGCAGAGCAGGGTTTTAGCTGAGAAGTTTAATTGTAACTTAAACGCATTCCAGGATTTCGAGCACGATAAGCTCAAACTCTGGGAATAACCATATAAAGATGTTGTTTACGCCAAATAACCTAATCCGAAGATTACCGCCATGCTCTAATGTATGTTTAAATGTTTAGAGATCTTGGAACGAGTGTTAACTAACCCAAATCATGTGATCCGAGGACTGTAGGCATAATTGGATTTAAGTTTAAACACTTAAAGAACAGTAACAGTGTTAACTAACCCAAATCATCTGATTCGAGGACTACAGGCATGATTGGATTTAAGTTTAAACACTTAAGGAACAGTAACAGTGTTAACTAACCCAAATCATCTAGTCCGAGGACTACATGCATGATTGGATTTAAGTTTAAACACTTAAGGAACAGTAACATACAGAATCAGCATACTAATTGGAAAGAACGTTCGATTAGTAATAGTACCTTTTAAGGTTATTTACATTCCAAGGACGTGGTATTACATGACTATCCAGATCTTCTAAGAAATATGCCCCAATGCCAGCCCCTGAAGTAATGCGATATGACCCTTCCCAATTGGGTCCTAGCTTTCCCCAAGCTGGGTTCTTTGCAGTACCCACAACTTTCCTCAGCACCAAATCGCTAGGTTCTAGTGGCCTTAGCTTTACGTTAGCGTCATAACCCTACCTGAGCTTTTGCTGGTAATGTGCCAGTCGAACCATTGCACTTTCCCTCCTTTCCTCAATCAGATCCAGACCCCTCTCTAGCTGCTCGTTGTTGCTGGTCGGACTGAACGAGCTAGTTTTTAATGTTGGGAACTCGGTTTCCAAAGGAATGATAACCTCAGCCCTATAGGTCATCGAGAAGGGGGTCTCTCCGGTAGACCTGCGAGGCGTAGTTCTGTAAGCCCAAAGCACATGTGGTAGTTCTTCTACCCATTTGCCCTTTGCGTCATCTAGCCTCTTCTTCAAGCCATTCACTATGACCTTGTTGACTGCTTCTGCTTGTCCATTACCTTAGGAATAGGCAGGCGTGGAGTATCTATTTATGATCCCTAGCTCGCTACAATAATTCCTGAATGCTTTGCTATCAAACTATAGGCCATTGTCCGAGATGAGAGTGTGAGGAACTCCAAACCGAGTGACAATGTTCTTCCACACAAATTTTTGAATGTCAACGTCTCTAATATTGGCTAGCGCTCTGCTTCGACCCACTTGGTGAAATAGTTTGTACCGACCAGTAGGTACTTCTTGTTTCCCGCAGCTTTAGGGAATGGTCCCACGATATCCAAGCCCTATTGGGCGAAAGGCCATGGGCTAGATAACGGATTGAGAGTTCCCCCAGGCTGGTGAATGTTTGGAGCGAAGCGTTGACATTGATCACACTTTTTAACATACTCATGGGCTTCTTTCTGCATGTTCGGCCACCAATAACCTTGAGTGATAGCCCGATGAGCCAAAGACCTTCCTCCCGTATGGCTCCCACATATTCCTTCATGTAATTCTTCTAGCAATAGCTCGGCCGATTCAGGATGCATGCATAGTAAATATGGTCCTGAATAGGAGCGTTTATACAATTTCTGGTCTTCGGATAGCCAGAACCTGGTCGCCTTCCTTCGAATTTTATCAGCTTCCTCTCTTTCTTCAGGCAAGATGTCTTCTTTCAAGAATTTAACTATATGGTCTATCTAGCAGGGTCCAGTCCTAACTTGATGAACCTGGATTACATCCTTTTTTGTCTCTGCAGGTCCATGCAAGTCCTCGACGAGAATAACTCTAGGCAAGTTTTGCGCCGAGGAGGTAGCAAGCGTGGCCAAAGAGTCGGCATGTGCGTTACCACTTCTGGGGATGTGCAGCAAACTAAAAGAGTTGAACTCCGATTGCAGACACTTAACTCGACTCAGGTACCCCTGCATTCTTTCGTCTTTCACCTCGAACTCCCCTAGTACTTGACCCACGACTAACCTTGAGTCCGAGAACAATTCCACAGACTTTCCTCCCATTTTTCGGACCATGGCCATTCCCGTCAGCAGGGCTTCATACTCCGCTTCATTGTTCGTTGCAGAGAAGTCCAACCTTAACGACTTTTCGATAATTATTCTTTCAAGGGATATCAACACTAGCCCCACTCCAAAACCTTTTTGATTTGCAGCGCCGTCTACATACACTTCCCAACGGGAGGGGTCTTGCTGAGAGATTATGCCAACTGATTTTTCATCCATGTCTGACGTAGGCATTTTTTCTTCTAGCTGGGGCTCCGTAAACTCAGCCATTAAATCTGCAAGGATTTGGCCTTTGACCGATGTACGGGGCATATATTTGATATCGAAAGCCCCCAAGATCGTACCCCACTTGGCAATCCGCCCAGTGTAATCGGCGCTTCGGAGTATGGCCCTGAGTGGGAGTTGAGTGAGGACAATGACAGTATGGGGCTGGAAGTAGTGAGGTAGCTTCCGTGTGCCGAGTACCACTGTTAGGATAGCCTTCTCCAGAGGCAAGTAACGGATCTCAACCTCATGCAGTGACTTACTTACGTAATAAACTGGTCTTTGCACACCGCAGTCTGATCATATCAACACCAGGCTCACCGCATAGGTAGCTACAGCGATGTAGGCGAACAATACCTCGTCTGGCTTAGGTCTGGACATGATTGGTGGCCGAGCTAAATAATCTTTGAGCTGCTGAAAGGCCGAAGCACACTCTTCGGTCCATTCGAATCCCTTCCACTTGTGGAGCAGAGAGAAAAAGGGCCGACACCTGTCTGCTGATCTAGAGATGAATCGATTCAGGGCAGCAGTCATCCCAGTTAGTTTCTGGACCTCCTTGGGATTCCGAGGAGCTTGTAAATCGTTGATGGCCTTTATCTGGTCGGGGTTAACCTCAATTCCTCTGTGAGTCACCATGTACCCCAAGAACTTGCTGGATCCTACCCCGAATGAGCACTTGGATGCATTCAGGCGCAGCTTGTACCTCCTTAGTACCTCAAAGGTACTTTCCAGGTCCTTCACATGCTCAGCAATAACCTTGCTCTTTACTACCATGTCATCTATGTAGACCTCGATATTTTTACCCAGCTGTGCCTCGAACATCCTCGTTATCATCCTCTGATAGGTAGACCCTGCGTTTTTTAAGCCGAAAGGCATCACCTTATAGTGGTAGTTACCAATGGGAGTGACAAAAGCAGTTTTCTCCTGATCGTCCAGGACTAGTGGTATCTGGTGGTAACCCTGGAAGGCGTCCAGGAAGCTCATCCGAGGATGGCCGACGGTGGCATCCACCAGTTGGTCGATTTTCGGCATAGGGAACGGATCTTTGGGGCAAGCCTTATTCAAATCAGTAAAGTCCACACACACTCGCCACTTCCCACTCTTCTTCTTTACCACCACGGTATTTGCCAGCCACTCGAGATAAAAAACCTCCTTAATAGCTCCGGCTTGTTTGAGCTTCGCTACTTCTTCTCTTACCGCATCAGCATGCTTCTTGGATGGGCGCCGAGGAGGCTGTTTCTTGGGGGTGATCAGCGGGTTTACTTTCAAATGGTGACATATAAATTCTGGGTCCACCCCTGGGGCTTCGTAAGTGCTCTAGGCAAATACATCAAGATTTCGCTTGAGGAACTCTATTAACTCTTCCCTCTCTCGAAGAGTTAGCTGTGATCCGACTTGGAAGAACTTATCAGGATCATCTCCAATAACCACTTTCATTAAATCTTCACACCGAGTGCCTTCATCTGAACCTTCGACGGGCAGTCCCCGAGACTTTAACTGCTATAAACCCCTTTCGGCTCTGGATGAAGACTCGGCTTCGGACTCGTGTTGGATGGTAGCCACTAGGCACTGTCGGGCCGCGGATTGATCTCCTCGGATCTCATGAACTTGCCCCTCAGATGGGTATTTGACCTTCTGATGCAAAGTAGAGGAAACTGCCCCTAGTGCATAAAGCCAAGGTCTGGCCACAATTGCCGTATAAGGCGAATACACATCCACAACAATAAAATCCACCTCTACCACTTCGGCCCCGGTCTGCACCGGTAAGCGTATCAGGCCTTTTGGGGTGACAGCCCTCCCTTCAAAACTGACGAGGGGGGAGTCATATGGTATGAGGTCCTGGGGTTTCAGGCCTAGCCCCTTGTAGAGGTCAGGGTACATTATCTCTACAGCGCTTCCCTGGTCAACCATCACCCTTTTCACATCGTACCCTTCAATTCTGAGGGTGATAACTAACGCATCGTCATGGGGTTGGATGGTGCCAGCCATGTCTTCATCCGAGAACCCTATAATAAGCGGAGCACTCGACTTAGCTCCCTTCGGAACTCCGCCTATTTCCCCTGCTGGTGGTTGGCCAACCGACATAACTTGCAATGGCCAGGACCCTGTTCTTCCTAGCGCGGCGAAGATGACGTTAAGAGTTCCTGGTGGTGGCTTTGAAAGGTCACCGCTTCGTGGCCCTGAGCCCATCTGCCCTCCTCGGCTGCTGGAGGGGTGTAAGAGGTGTCCCAGTCTACCATCACAAACCAGTTGGTCCAAGTGATCCCACAGGCTCCTACAATCCTCCGTGGTGTGCCCATGGTCTTGATGGTACTGGCAGTAGAGATTATGATTACGCCTCTCAGGGTTTCCTACCATCTTATTCGGCCACTTGAAAAACGACTCGTTTTTAATCTTTTCCAAAACTTGATGCACCGGCTCTTTAAATACAGTATTGACCGCTTGAGGATTGGTCGATCCTGACTGTCCAGCGAAATCTCTACGCGGTTTACTGCTATTGTAGCGATCCGACCGGAAATCTCTCCTCTCTTGGGGGATTGCTTTATCTTTTCCCTTCCCTTGTTGCTGATCCTTTTCAACTCTTTTGTACTTTTCTATAGGTCCATAAGTTGACGCATATTAGTGACTGGTTTGCCAGATAAAAAGGTCCTTAAACCGTGGTCAGTAGGGAGGCCGAGCTTGAATGTGCTGAGGGCCATTGCATCAGAGTTGCCCTCCATATCATTAAACATCTCCCAGTATCTGTCCGAATACGCTTTCAGAGTCTCGCCCTCGCGCATGCTTAGGGACAATAGTGAAGACAGGGGTCTGGCTACTCTTCGGCAGGTGACAAATCGTGAACCAAATGCCTGAGTGAGCTCTTTGAAGGAATTAATAGAGTTTGCCTTCAAGCCGTCGAACCACCTCATTGCCACTGGTCCCAGACTGGAAGGGAAAACCTTACACATCAGAGCTTCATCTCTGGAGTAGACAGCCATCCTTTGGTTAAAATGACTCATGTGCTCCACGGGGTCCGTTTTACCATTGTAGATGGTAAACGTTGGCTGATTAAAACGCCGAGGGAGTCTTGCCTCCTCAATTCTGCGAGTAAAAGGTGACCGAGAGATCTGATTTAAGGCCCTGCTCATGGCATCATTCCCTGTGCCTCCGCGTGATGGGCTTCTAGATCGCTTTTTGCAATGAGGCTCTTCTTCGTAGGAAAAGGATTCACTGACCGACATCCAAGATTTCTGCTGATAAGTGACGTCCTGCTCGTCGTTGGAGTTATCATCAGAATGTGAGGAAATCCGTTTCCTCTTTGCATGGCGCAACTCCCTCTTCAGTTTCTCAACTTCTAGTTGCAAGCTCCGATTCTCCTCCGCATGGGACACGTGACTTCCGCCATGTGACTGGCTTTGGCCAGTATGCACAGTGTGCACACTACCCTCACGATCCTGCCTTCTTTCTAAGTTAAGAAAAGGGTCTGCATGTTGGGATGCCCTAGATTCTGCTTGTCGTTGACTTCGTTCCGCCATCACCAACGGTTGTTTTCACTCCTGCACAAACTCTTCCCACAGACGGCGCCAATTGTGGGGTCAATTTTTGTAGCCCAAGCCCACAAGAGGTGGAATATAAGCCCCTTGAACCCAAAACAATAAATTTGTAGAGCGTGGATGAAAGAACTGGGCCGGATATGAGTTAAACAAGAGTTGGCTATGGTATTTGTGAACAATTTAACATGCAATCACGTAAAAACAATAGTAGACATAATGTCTGAAGATGAGTTTTATTGAATGAAATTAGGTTACAAGTTCCAGAGTTACAGTAAAGTGGTTCTTTCTTCTTTTCTTTCTTTTTCTTCGATCCCCTTTTCTATCAGGGGCTCTCCTTCTTTATATAGCATCTTTCCTAATCATCTCAACCCTCCACTTGTCCTCCATCTGCTAGCATACTTGAGTGTAGGTCACATCAAGCATCTTCTTTAACTTTTTGGAAGTGGCGGTAGGTGAAGTTGCACTGTTCAGGGGTCTTCTCCACATAAATGCGGCCAGAGAAGTTGCTGCAGGGCATTAAATGCGGTGGTGGTAGCTTTTCCTTGAGAGATTTCTTCATCCTTATCATCCCCAGGAATGTCCAGAGCTTATCTTTGTCATCAAGATTGCCAGGAAGGGCACTCGGGCTTTCTATACGTTTATTTAATTAGAATTATTCGTATCCGAGGAGTAAAACCTCCTCGGACAAATGGTGACCTCTTCGGATTGTACTCTTTCGCCATCTTTGGGTTCGTTGCCCACAAGTGAACTTTATCCCAGCCCGCTATTACTCTTCGGACATGAAGTGGTCTCAGAAACAGGGCCCCAGGCCCAGTTGGTAAATCTGGGCTTTTACCCCCCACACATTCATAAGCATGACCCTTTCTTAAATGCTAGTAACAAATTTATTCATAGATAAATTTCTTTTTTTCAATTCTCTCTCTCTCTCTCTCTAGATGGATATTTTTTAATAGGCATTTATAATTGAAATATATATATATATATATATATATATATGAATAAATGAAACATGATTTATAATAGAAAACTATAATTTAATTAAAATAAAATTTAAAGTATAAAACAATAAAACTTTTTTTAAGAAGAATAAAACAATAGAACTTGATTTATCAAAGCAAGATTGCAACTTTGCTAAATGAACATATCTAAAAAATTAATTTCTCACATAAATCAATAAATTAATATTGATACAAAGTAATTATAAATTTAGATTGCAACTTTACTAAATGAACATATCTTAAAAATTAATTTATCAAATAAATCAATAAATTAATATTGATCCAAGTAAATTCTAAATTCATATTTTCTAATTATATTAAATTTTATACGGATATTTAGATTTGATTAAAATATTTTATTTTTAAAAAGCAAAATAACTTATGACAAGTGACAACATATCTAAAAAAAATACAAAAATAAATACTTAAAATAAAAGGAATCGGTTCTATAATAATATTAAAAAAAATCCTGGGTTAAAATTAAAAAAGAAAAAGATAAGTGATAACAAATCTCAGTTTTTCCCTCCCCACATGGCAATTTCTAGAGAGACTCACAGTGAAGGATTGGAGACTAGGGCGATGGTCCCTGTGCAACAGAGTAACAAAAGTGAAACTAATATGCCTAGTGGTTGAGCCCGCCTTGAAGTTTAACACATTATTGTTTCTTCAGTTTGTTACAACACCAGCCTTTTATGATAGAAAACATGATTTATAATAGAAAACTATAATTTAATTAAAATAAAATTTAAAGTATAAAACAATAGAACTTGATTTATCAAAGCAAGATTGCAACTTTACTAAATGAACATATCTAAAAAATTAATTTCTCACATAAGTCAATAAATTAATATTGATACAAAGTAAATTATAAATTTAGATTGGAACTTTACTAAATGAACATATCTTAAAAATTAATTTATCAATAAATTAATATTGATACAAAGTAAATTCTAAATTCATATTTTCTCATTATATTAAATTTTATACGAATATTTAGATTTGATTAAAATAATTGATATTTTTAAAAAGCAAAATAACTTATGACAAGTAACAACACATCTAAAAGAAATACAAAAATAAATACTTAAAATAAAAGGAACCGGTTCTATATTAATATTAAAAAAAAAAATCCCAGGTTAAAATTTAAAAAGAAAAAGATAAGTGATATAACAAATCCCAATTTTTCCCTCCTCACACAGCAAATTCTGGGTAGACTCACAGGGAAGGATTTGGAGACTCGGGCGATGGTTCTTGTGTAACAGAGTAACAATAGTCAAACTAATGTGCCTAGTGGTTGAGCCGGTCTCAAAGTTTAACACATTATTGTTTCTTGAATTTGTTACAACACCAACCTTTTATGAAAAGTACGAGGGTTAGGTTCGAAAAGGTATTTGATATCAAATGATACCATGTCAACAATATCAAAATTCAATAAGTGTGAGACATGTCAACAACGATTAATAGGAAGTGGTATGCACTATGCTAAGAAAGTCCATTGAAGAATAAGAAGAGGGACTAAAGTAGCAGCCTTACTTCCATTTCAATTAATTGGTAAATACTATTTGGTAGTTGTGTTTTGTCATGGTGTTGTGAAATTTCATCCATATTTCTTATGATTAGGTATTGTTTGGAAACTATGCTACTGTGGTTCACAAGATGATTTGTTACTTGCACCCTATTGACCTATCAATGTTGTTCCTTTCAATTCTTTTTATTGTACTCTTCTTAATTTGGAGAAATTATCTTTGGTTTTCATTAATTGTTGGCGCATGATTTTCCAATCAAGAAGGGTTAATAATTATCAATTCATCCAAAAGAGGGGTTAACAATAGCTACTCACCCTAAACAATAGTAGTGTTTGCAATATGCACTCTTAAACTTTAACATATTGTCATCAATACAATAATTTGAAATTATTTAGCTATATCTACTCACCATCCAAATTAGCATATAAATTCATGTTACTTGTAAAGTTTTTAGACCCGGACCATTCATTGAACCGTAAAAATGAGAAGTTCAAAGTTTTTGAAGTTGAACCGAGATTGAACCGGAATCGAACTATGATGACGTCATAATTAATTTAATAATTATTTAAAATATAAATAAATTAATTAAATTAATACAAATAAAAAAATTAAATTAAATATATTTTTCATAAAAATTCCATAATTTATTTAACATGCCAATTTATTTACAAAAATAAAACAATAGATGCAATGATGCACTTAGATATTTTGAACAAAAATTGAAGTATAATAATAATAATATAAAAAGCTCTTTATCCCATCACAGTTGACAAGTCTTGGTTGTAGTACAAAATTTTGAATTAAAGTAGCATTGTCCAATCAAAGCACGTGGGTGACTCTACAACATCAGACTACTTAGTTGTATACTCTTACCTCCACCTAAGACGTGGCATTGTCTGCTTAGTTATATACTCCTACCTCCACCTAAGACGTTGCATTGTCTGCTTAATTTATAACATTTTTACAAACTGATGACGTGACTTTAGTAATTTTTAAATAATTATTGGTAAATATAAATGTAATATTAGTGGTAGATCCATATGAGAACTAATAAAAATTTGTCACATCAATAATTTGTAAAAATATTGGAAAATAGTTTGTGGTTGTAGCATTACTCAAAATGTAGAACAAACAAAATCCCTAAATCTTAAACACATATCTTTGATTCCGACTCATTAAAACTTGATGACAAATTCAAAGAGCATTAATAGAAAAACAAAATCTAACATAAAATTCCAACTTGAGCATAAATGCGTAATAACAATCACAATCGTCCATAAATGTTTTTAAATCAAATGGGCAATTGTAAAAAAAATTCCAATCTTTCCATCAGAGTTTGTTTCTTTACCAATCAAAAATATGTATATGGGGTGGGTGAACATTGAAAATTAAAACCAAATTAGGGTGTGGGTTATTAAATTTTAAAGTTTAGAGTACATACGAAAAACTTTCAATTTAGCTTATGCAGGGAAAAAAAAAAAAAAAAAGATTGCACACATTTCACATCACAGTGAATCATTCATCATATAAACGCAATAACTTTAGTTTTCTTGTTTATATGATATCCCTATCAGGCTATCACCAACAAAACAAAAAAACTATATAGAAAGGGCAGTGGTTGTTATATCAACATTGTGTTTTCATAAACTTAAAAGCAGTTGAAAAAGTAAGGCGAAAACCAAACTAGGGTGCACATGTGGGGGCACGGGCTGAGTATAACACTCAGGACTCAGTCTCATCATGACGAAGATGATCCCTCTCCACAATCTTCACCGGAAACCCACCTTTCATCTTTGAAGTCAAATACGAAACAAACTCCGGTTCATGGTTTACACCTTCTTCAAACGCTGGCACCACCTTAAACCTCCTTAAAACCCCAGCTACCACCCGCTTCATCTGCAAGAACGCCATTTCCTTCCCCAAACAAATTCTGGGACCTGCCTGGAACACCGGGTATGTGGACGGGTCTCTCCCCACAAACTTCCATGATTCTTCCTCCTTCTGCAGCCACCTCTCTGGCTTGAACTCTGCCCAGTCCGATCCCCACAGCATCTCCAACCTCCCCATTGCGTATGGAAAGTAGGTCACTCTCATCCCCTTCTTCACCACTGTCCCGCCGGGCAATACGTCGTCGTTCACTGCCTCCTTTGAGTCAATCGGAACTGGCGGGTACAGCCTCATGCTTTCACATAGTGAAGCGTGTGTGTACACCATGTCTTTCACCTCGTCAAAAACAGGCGCTTCTGATTTTTCATTGATTTCATTTAGAATCTCGGATTCAATCTCTGGGTTCTTCGATAGAAGCCAAAAAAACCATGTTAAAGCCGCCGACGTAGTGTCGCGCCCAGCAATTATAAAGCTGATCACAATGTCTGTCACGAAGTTCTCGTCCGAATGGCCGGAGCTCAAGAACCTTGACAACAGGTCCACGGAATCGAGGCTCTCTTTCTCTCCCAGCCTCTGCTTCTTTTCTTTGATTATGTTCAGTGCGAAGTCTCGCACTTCCGCGATAGCGTTTTTGAGACGCCTTTCTGACCCAATATTCAACAACTTCTTGAATTTCCAGACGATTGGGTGTACCGCAGAGAACCTCTCGCTGCTAATCCTGACACTGTCTTCAAAGGCTAAGGCGAACTTGGCCTGGGGAAGAGAGGGCAACAAGTATGCCGGGTCGAACCCGAAAGCGATCTTACAAATATTATCAAAAGCAAACCTTTGAAGAATGTCTTGGAAATCAAGGACCGTTCCCTGTTTGGCAGCTGAGGAGAGAATGGGGATGAGGCGATCGGAGAGCTCAGTGTCGACAACGGTTTCAATGAACTTGCGGAGAGATTTGGTGTTGAATTCGTGGCTAGCGACTTGTCTTTGGAACTTCCAGGAGTCGCCGTCAATGTTGAAGATGCCGTGGCCAAGAAAGTCGGTGAGAGTTCGATTGAAAACGTGGCCTTTTCCGTAGTTAGAGAAGTTGGTCTTGAGGATGTGTTGGACCACGGCGGGGTTGCCGGAGAAGACCTGGTGGGTGGAGTAGTTGCGTCGGAGAACAAAGGTGGCGGAAGGTGAGACTTGCATGATTCCTGAGAGCCATGGGAGTGGGCGCTTTCGGTTGGCAAGCAAGGCGAAGAATGAACCCACTAGAGGGTACGATTTGGGGACTTTGGAATTGGAATTGGAATTGAGAAAGAAGAAGAAGAAGAGAAGGGAAAGTAAAGGAATTAGGATGAGAAGAAGCAACATGGCAGATTTGATTTGGGTTGGCTTGACTTGTAGTTGTTTTCTTTTCGTTGTTATGTGGTTTGTGGCTGTGGATGGATATGTTTTTATAGGGACGAGTTGCTTTCAGATTTAATGGTCTTTTTGTTTTTATTAATAATAATATATTAAAATGCATGTTAATTAAGGGTAATAAAAAAAACAGTCCAAGTTTTTATCATGACTCAGTGCGTAACTTTTATTGTCAGATATTTTTTTTAAAGCCCTCAGTGGCTTTTCTTTTTCCCCACGCTGAACTCTTATTTGTATGACGAAGTTGCTTACGTTAAATGGTTAACTCTCAACCTTGTATCAAAAAAAAAAGAAAAAAAAGAAGAGATTGTTTAAATAAATAAATAATTGATAGCAACACAACTTCCGAGAAAAAGTAGTTTTTTTTTTAAAATTATTATATGGAGCAGTGATAAAGTAATAGAAAATGTTAGTCAGTGTCTTAGGTTTCATTAGTTTATTAATATTTTTAGAAATATTTTATTAAAAATTTGATAAAATAATAAATATTATTAACTGTTTTTTATATTTTTATGAAAGTGGTGTTAAACTTTCCTACTATGATTTATTAATAATTACCTTAAAGATATCCGATAACATAACTTTAAGGATCTGTTTGAATTGGGAGATGAATAAAAGAAAGTAAGATATAGTAAAATTAGCTAAAAATGACTAATTTTGGACAAATTTTACTGTATTCCTCCTTTCTTTTCTCTCAATCCAGACAAATCATAAAGTAATTTGTCATACTCTACCAACTTATAATAATTATAACAAAATGTGTGAAATAGATTGCATTGCTATAATTTTTGCCTATTTATTTGGTTGGAACAAATTACCGAATTAGAACATTTTTCAATTGAAATATATAATGCAAAAATACCATTTTGGTGAAATATTTAATTTCGTTTTGGTCCCTCTTACCAACTCATTAAAAATGCCTATGAAGTAAATGGTTTGTGTTGTTGGCATACTTAATATTAAAAGATCAGTAGTGCTAAAGATACTACAAGTTTTACTACATTAAATTTATAAACTAATGCGTCATCATTCATAGAAAGACAATTCAAATATTCAGTTATGAGATAATTGAACTCTATTAAATATTAAATGAGATGCTAATGTGTCAAAATTTTAGTAGCCACATTAGTGCATAGATGAAGAAAAAGCCACATAAGCTTTTAAAAATACTTTTCTTTTCTTTAACAAATTTTTTTCCTTTTTAATAAAAATATTTCTTTTAATTTTCTTACAATTTCTTTAACAAAACCAAATTCCATTTATTCTCTAACCAATTTTTTTTTTTCACTCTTATCTTTTGTAGATGTTGAATTGGAATTTTTATGATAGCAAATTTTGGTGGAGAGATCGCTTTGCTCATTTTGATTGATCATGCGGGCAAAGAGCATCCCTCCTCACATAAGATGTAAAATGTTTTGAGCTCTTCTACTACACTAGTACACTCATCCCTTTCACTTCCTCTTTGTCATCTTCTTCATCCTCTATGTTGGCTTCTCCTTTCCCTGCATGGTTGCAGCACGCTTCCTGGTTTCAATATCTCTTCTTGGTCGAGAGGCAGATGCTTCTCTGTCTCTCTCTTATATTCTCTGCACCATGTGATTTGTAATATAGTTTTCGATTGGCAAAATGGATACATGGATCTTCTAGAAAGCAATGATTTCCTTGACAATTCATGCATTTTCAAAAATGAAAATCCTTTGAGAGAATTTCGGTCCACAAGAGATGGAGAGAGTGGACACAGAGTCGGATGGGATGGAGCAAGTGGTAAACAGATCAGTTGGGGTTTAATTGCTTGATTTTGGTTTATTTTTTGTGTATTTTAGCTGTAGGTGTAGTGATTTTGGGTTCTTTTTTACTCTGGGTGTAGTGAAATTAAAGTTAGATTTACAATTTTGTGGTTTTTTGTTTTATAAAGATTTATTGTGGTTAGAAATAATGTGATCTGTGTTGATTTGCGATTGTTGGACTAGATTATTGTTTAGTTACCAAAAAATTGGAAGAACAGAATAAAAATGAAATTATGTTTGGTTAACAGCTGCAGAATCTGGGTTTGGGGAAGAACAATGTGAGAAAATAAAATGAAATTTTGCTTGGTTAAAGAAATTGGAAAAAGAAAAATAAAGAATAGAAAAAAAATGTTAAATTAAAGAAAAATATTTTTAAAAGTTGACGTGGCTTTTAATTATTTTGCCATCTAAGCGATGATGTGCCCACTCAAATTTAGGCACATTAGAATCTCATTTAATATTTTAATATTAGACATTCTTATAGTGTAAATCATTTGCTACATATGCATTTTGTGTTAGTGAGTTAACAGTAAAAATCAAATTGACTACAAGTTAAAAATAATAAGGGACCAGATTGATTGTTATTAAAATATATAGACTACATTAAATATAACCCCAAAATATAAGGACTAAAATAGTATTTTTGCTTATATATAATTATGAAGGAATACAAATAGCTAAAAGAATGGCTTAAGTTTCTCAAAAAAAAAGAATGGCTTAAGAAAGTTATAAAAAAATATTGCCAAAAAGAATATATTTTAAAATGATAAAATTAGAAGTTTAACTTTAATCATCCAATAATAAATATTATTTTTGAGAGTTAATTTTGATTAAGGGTCATCAAATAGTCCACGGCTCACAGCCCGACCCAGAAACCCGACGGCTCACCGGACTAATGGGCGGCTCGACCCGTTGTTATTGAGGCCCATGGGTAGCCCACTAGTCCAGTGGGTTAGGTCGTGGGCTAGTTTTTATGCCCATAGATACCCGGTGGGCTAGCTCAGTAGCCCAACCCATTGCCCATCTCGTTGGCCTAACCCATTGGCCCAGCCTAATAACTCATAATTCATAACAAAAATATATAGGAAGTGTATGAAGGATTGATCTTGAGATTTTATAGAGGAATTTCTTAAGAGAACTCCCTTAACCACTAAGATACCCAAAGTAATTGTGCTAAACTTAGTTTACTAAATATATATTTTTCTAGTAGTCTATCAAATTTGAATTAACCATTTGACATTTTTTTTATTAAAGATAAAAATAAAAAAACTATTTAAAGCCTTAATAAATAAAAAATTAAATGGGTTTCCATCAACAAAACAAAAAATTAAATAGATTTGACTGAAAAAAATTTGTAATTAAGTATTAAATTCTTTAATTCTTTCATTTAAGAAAATAGATTGATTATTCCTTTATAAAAAATTGATTCTTTCTTTATAAAAATAATAAAATAATAGGCTAACACAAGCTCATGGATAACCCATTAGGCCCAACCCGATAGCCCAGCTCGCTAAAGATAAAATGGGCATTGCCCATGGGTAGGGTCATGGGCTAAGGTTTTCTATTTTGGCTCAGCCCAACCCGGCCCGTTAACTAGTTAATAGCTCATTATGCCCAACTCATTGTGCCCATGGGCCAAGTAAAAATGGGCCGGGCCGGCCCGCCCAGCCCATTGACGACCCTTAATTTTGATTCTACGATAAATACATGCGATATAAACCGGATTTACTTGTTTGATAGATTTGAAATCTATTCATGGGTATTATTCATTATTTTTTAGAGTCAATTTTGATTCTACGATAAATACATGCCATATAAACAAGATTTGCTTGTTTGATAGATTTGGAATCTATTCATGGGTATTATTCATGGGTCCCTATGTACTTTTTGACACTATTTATGAGTCTAACTGTACTATTTTAACTCATTTTTATCTTTATCTATCATATATTCAGCAAAAAAAATTTTAATTTCAGCAAAATAAGCGAATCTCAAATAAACCTGAATAATATAATACCGAATAATTATGTTTATCACGCTTTCATTTATTTTAAAGAAAAGGTTTGACCATTGGTTTGAATAATCTTGGGGTCAACCTATCATAAATCAGAGGAAAGAAGAGATGATTCCATGTTCACACAAGGTAGAGACTTTTCATGACGTAAGCAATGAGTCGAACAAAATGAGATTCAGCAAACCTCTAGAAAGAGGACGTGTCCAGGCCTAAAAATCTGGCTATATTCAAGCAAACTTCTTTGCTAACAGAAGAGTAATACTATAACCACTTAAAATGACATAATTTTGTATCACAATTCGTCACATGACAAGTTTTGATTGGTAAATATGTGGCCTTACATGATCCATTGACACACCTTCACCAATCACAACTCGCCATGTGGCGAGTTGTAGCACAAAATTGTGTCAATTTTGGTAGTACTAGCATTATTCCTAATGAAATGCCCAACGGCTTCACTTGTTTGTTAAGCCTAACAAAAAAACTCTTCAAATTTTTTATAATATCTTTCTATTAGATATAAATTTTGACAAATTTATTATTAGGTAATATTTTTTTCTCATATCTCCATGGTTGCAAAATATCAAAAATCAATAATTATATTATCAATCAAAATTTCAAATTTCAAATTTTTATAGTCTAAAATTATGCATACAAAATAAGTTTATGAATCAAATAGTATATGACATCTAATTGACATAAAATTTGACACGTGTATTAAGAACATAAAGAACGTGCAATGTAATGGTTAGATTTTCAAAAAATATAGTCATGTTAATTTTTTAGTGAAGGTTATAGTCATTTGTTACAACTAAGTTTGTAACTAAATTTTGTTCTTTTGACAAATCTACTATTAGATTGTATTTTTTTTTTTGTTATATCCTATCTGTTTACAAAATTTCAAGAAGATAAAAAATCAATAGTTATTTCATTAACCAAACGTTTAAGTTTCAAGTGTTTGTGGACTTAAATTAAGCATAAAAAATAAGTCTATGGATCGAATAGTAAATTTGATTTGAGCAAAATTGGACATACGTATTAAGAGTATAAAAAATATGTAATCTAATGGTTAGATTTTCAAAATTTACATCCATAACAGTAAAGTTGTTTACCAACACTACCTAGCTATACTTTTTCCTTTAAAAGAATTACATATACATATATGCATATTTTTCTTTACCTATAAAAAAGGAAAAAGTTTTGGGTGGATAGTTACCCATTGTTGGGGGCCATTTTTGTACGTAGCCACGTGTCATTTGCTGGAAGGGTGACCTTTCTAGGCTCGAGTTTGTTTTGGGGAGTTGAGCCAGGAATTTGACATTGGGTTGAAGATACCAATGGCTTTTAGTGCACTTTTAGGCCAACAAAATAGACAAAATCCAAAGTTTAAAAATCATGATAATGGTTGAAATAATAAATAACATATTTTGTATAATAACTTTGATTAATGGTTGCAATAATGGTTAAAACAAAGCAATATGTATTTAGCATAATAGTTTTGATTGAATTATGAGTTAAAGATCATATCGATGTATATCGAGAGATGTCAATTATCAGATAATAACTAATAAACTATTATGTGTCCAACAATAAGACAATCCAAAATAGTTCATATCCAACTGTAGGCAACTTAACTTAACGTAATAGTGTAAACAATATTCTAGGAAACAACCCTTTTAAGCAATCTACACATCACTAATGATTCCATGATAAAATTCTAATCTTTTTAATTCTTTGTTTCCAACAATGAGAAATCATACTTGGAAACCATTGGTTGTCTCGTCAAGTGTATTCCTTCCAAACTCCAAGGAAAAAAAAAATACACATCTTAGCCTCTTTAGCAATGACTATCTTCCTATCAGTATCTCTCTTTTATCTCTTCCTCTACCTCGCATTTAACGCATAAGAGATGTGAGCTTAGTGGGGTAGTGAAATGCGGTTACTACTAAAATGCATTAATGATTTATCTATTTTATTCTTAACTTAATTTAATTATTTTTGTGCCCTAAGGTTTAAGCTATATAAACTTTTTTTAATCATAATCTCACGTGTGTTAAGTCTACAGTACCTTAATCTTATGGATAATAATAAAAAATGATAATAAAAACATCAATGATATGCAGGGTATTACACTCTTCCCCCCTTAAAATAAGTTTAGTCCTCTAAACTTGACAAACCTCAATCAATAAATAGATAGGGGTATTTTTCCTTCGTGTCTTCCTCTTTTTCCCATGTCACTTCTTGAACTGCATGATTTCTCCATAACACTTTCACTAAGGATATATTCCTTGAACATAGCACTCGTTTCTTCCTGTAAAGAATCTACATTGGTTGCTCCTCATAAGACAAGTCCTCTCTAACATTGATTGGTTCATATTCCAAAACATGTGATGGATCACGCATGTACTTTCATAACACTGATACATGGAATACATTATGAATATGTGACAAATCCATTATGAGTATTAAGTTTTAGGTAAAGAGCAATGAAATTTTTTATCATTTTAAGTGCTATGTGATATGAGAGATTTACCAGATGTTATCTGCTACACACTGCTTGCTAGAGATCAGGGAATTGGAGAAGACATGCCAAGTAACATGTTCCTTTTATCAACTTTAAACTATTGGAGCTTTACTGAACATACTTTTTGGCCTTCTAAACCACGACTCTCAAAGTTTCCTTAATGAGGCTTATAAGCTTAGATCATAAGATGATGTGCCATGAGCTTGAACCATGGGCTTTGATGAGACAACTTGCCACAGGCTTTGATATTGTCTTGTGTAAATATGGGTTTTTGTTGAAGAAGCTGCTTTCCATAAGTATAAGAGAGATAATATAGCCTGCAAGCCTTGAATCAATGCTTAAGCTTGATCCATATATTGATATTGATGATGTCGTGGGTCATGTGCTCAATTGATGACGTAGAGAATAATGAGGGCTTTGAATTCTTCTTATAAGTGAAGATCTTGTGGGGCATGTGAGTCCAATTCATGTAGTTGAATAAAACATGAGCTCTTTTGGGCTTTAAAGAAGACTTACCCAAAATCCATAATTATGTTGACGTGGCGCGGGTTGTCAATGATATAATGCCAAGTGGTGTGAATAAATTGTCCTCAACACAAATTAAAGTGTTAATTTTTACAATAAAATTGGAAGAATACACTAATTTAGATTAGGGTTGACTCAATATATTTTGGGGCCTAAGATGAAAATTTTAAGTGTGCCTTTTCTTTTATTTAAATATTTGTAGGCTATTATAAAAAATAAAATAAAAAAGTTATTGATAAAAAAAAAAAAAAGTGATATTAGTGATAGACAAAACGTAAACCAATAAAAACTTGTCAAATAAAAAATATTGTGAAAAATATTATATAATTTGTATGTATATAGAATTTTTGAAATTATTATTCAAGTTTTTGTATGATAATTCATGAGAGATTTTTTTTATGTGATAACTCATAAGAGATCTTTTGGATGGGATTTCCTATTTGGCCTATAGCCAAAATCTAATTTTGCTGTAGAGAATAGATTATAGATCTATACGTAATGTGTATAAGTAGAGACTAGCTAATAGATTAATTGTCTAAAAAATATACTAATTTTCAAAGAAAAGAAAAATATTGACCGGATGACAGTAAACTATACAGTACCGTATATTCAACTATAAAACCTTTTACTCAAAAAAAAAAAAAAAGAAAAAAAGAAAAAAAAGCCCTAAGACAATGAGGGACCGATAAAAGAAAAGGGAGAAAACTTTACAACAGTAGAAACAATTAGAAGAAAAACAAAAACAAAAACAAAAACAAAAAGAGTAAATAAAGTAGTGTAGTCGATATTGTACCGGTGCCGACCGTACTAGCTAGTATGTACCATACCGGTACGTATATCGGTATCGAAATGTTAACGTTAACGTTTCATATTGGGGCAGAGTTGAAGAAACAGCTCTTAGGACATAAAACCAGAGTCTGGCCACAATGGCCATATAGGGAGAATATGCATCCACCACAATGAAGTCCACCTCAACCACTTTTGAACCTGCCAGCACAAGCAATCTAATCTGACCCCTTGGGATGACAACTTTCCCATTAAACTTACCAAAGGTGAATCATAGGCTGTCAGATCCTTAGGCTTTAAGTTCAGCCCTCTGTACAAGTCAGGGTACATAATCTCTACACCATTGCCCTGGTCTACCATCACCCTCTTCATATCATACCCTCCTATTCTAAGGGTGACCACCAAAGCATTATCGTATAACTGGATGGTTCCAATCTTGTCCTCGTCTGAAAAACTCAGCGCTGGTCAGATCTCCACTCTAGCCCTCTTCGACTCAAAATTAAAGTCCTCGACGGGTAGCCGAGCTACAGAGATCACCATGGAAGGATGATAACCAGTTCTCCTAGGTGCAGCAAAGATGACATTAATTATGCCCAAATGCGGTCTTGAAGAAGCATTCCCCTGAGCCCCTGACCTTGCTTGGTCTCCTTGCCTATTGGGTCGATACAAAAACTGATGTAACCTTCTTTCTCTGACCAGTTGCTCCAGATGGTTCCACAGAATTTTGCAGTCCTCGGTTGTATGCCCTCACCCTTGGTGGTATTGGCAATGAAGACTTTGGTTGCACCTAATGGGGTCTCCTCCCATTTTGCTTGGACATTTGAAGTATGACTCATTCTTGATCTTGTCCATGACTTGATGTACTAGCTCTCGGAACACCGTGTTTACCACTTGAGGAGCCGTAGACCCAGATTGCTCAACAAAATCCCTTCGGGGCCTGCCTGCTATTGTTGTATCTGTCCGACCTGAAATCCCTCATCTCTTAAGAGATAACCTTACCCTTCCCCTTGCCATGTTGTTGGTCTTCCTCAACTTGCTTGTACTCATCAATGTGATCCATAAGCCAACGCACACTCCTTGCCGACTTTTTGGTCAAGGATTTTCTCAAATCATGCTCGATGGGCAGGCCGACCTTGAAGGTCCTTATAGCCACGTCATCAAAATCTCCATCAATCTCATTAAACATCTTCCAGTATCTGTCCAAGTACGTTTTCAAGGTCTCACCTTCTCGCATGGACATGGACAATAGAGAATCTAAGGGCCGAGGAACCCTACTGCCCATAATAAAACGAAACCCAAATGCTCGGGTGAGCTCCTTGAAGGAGTCAATAGAACCTGCACCTAGACCATTAAACCACCTCATCGCCACAGGTCTTAAGCTAGATGGGAATACCTTGCACATCAAGGTCTCATTCTTGGAGTGTACAGCCATTCTCTGGTTGAAATGACTTACGTGCTTCAGAGGGTCTGTACGACCATTGTTCATGGTGAATGTGGTCTGAGTGAATCGCCGAGGAAGTCTTCCTCCCTCAATCCTGCGTGTGAAAGGTGATCTGGAAATTTGGTTGAGCACTCTGCTCATCGCATCATTCCCCAAACCTTTGGAAGATGAGCTCCTGTTTCTGCGCTCATGGTGGTAGTCCTCATCATAAGAAGGAGTTTTTCTTCGTCATTCACGACATAACTTCCTCCGCAAATGATCAATCTTCAGTTGCATGTTTCTACCATTCTCCTTATGAGAGATGTGGCTCCCACCCCGAGACTGGTTCCTAGTATGGGTAGTGTGCACACTTCCCTCTCGGTCCCTTCGTTGTTCAAGATCACAAAAGTGATCTTGACAGTGAGACCCCATAAATTTCGCCTGGTTCAGAGCTGAACCTACTATAATTGAACATTAGACTCACTATAACACCAGAATTTCCCACAGAAGGCACCAATTGTAAGGTCACAATTTAGGTCCCTAGTCTAAGTGATGGATGAACTTAGGCCCAAAAAGCTCAATACAATGAATTTGTAGAGAATGGGTTGGAAAACTGGGGTTTAATGAGTTGGCCAACAAGTAAAATGGATTCAGATGACAATAAAAGGAAGATAGACTGATTTAAACTAAAGAAAATCGTCCTCAGCAAAGTTCGAGGAGATCAGTTCTTACATATTTATCTCAAGTTAGATTGTAGACTCAGTTCTTCACTGCTAAAATGTTTTTCTCAATTTCTCGATCCCCCCTTATCAGGGTATCTCTTCTATTTTATACTATCTTTCCCTTTCATCTCCACCTTCCACATGCAGATCAGGTTATTGGTGTTAATCCTTACTCTATCAGCACCTTCTTGAAATCTTTGGGTAGTAGCTGTAAGGCTGAAAGTTACTGTTCAGGTATCACTTCCTCATTAATATGGTCAAAGAGTTAGCTGTAGAGTATTTAATTCGGTGGTAGCAGCTTTCCCTTTAGATATTTCATGACCTCCTTTTGTCTTGTTCCTTCTTGATACTTATCCTTATCAGTGGAATCATCCATAACATTGCTCTTGATATCAGACCGCATCTTCTGACCTCAACTTTTCCCAACTGAAGAGGGATTCTTCCTCGGACCACCCTTCTAGATGGCTTTAATCGGATTTCACTTCTTCACTTACTAACACGAATCCTGATGAAAATGTTTACTCGTCCTTGGGTTGTTTAATGTCCTCAAATTGGGCCCCTGGCCTAATATATACATAGATATGAGCTCCTTGGTCTATCACTCCTACAGTCATTATTTCTCTCTTGAAAATTTGAGAACAAATATATATATATATATATATATATTTCCTTTTTTGAGAAATAATTACAACATGCTGCTAACTCCGCAGCTCAAACCGTTTCCCCCCTAAACCCCTAAGCACCTTGTACATAGGGATGTGCCAATTTAGCTACAAGGCCTTTGGTAAGAACAAATATTAAATAGGTATAGAAATGAAGAATCTCTTCACCTTTTGGTACGAGGGAGTGGAAAATTTTACATTCTTAAATTACATTAGTCAAAGTGCATAATATTCAAAGAGTGTGTAATTTTTAAATTTTTTTGTGGATAGTGCATTCTAGGGCCATTAATTTTTATTTTCTTTTTTGGAAAGATAAGAAAACCTTAATTACTTCTCCAAAAAAAAAACCTTAATTATATTCTATTAAGTAATGGAGGGAAGGAGCCTTATTTAATATTTAATTTGGGGGCCATAGGCCGCTACCTTTAACCACCTTATAGTCTTGAGTGGACCCTAATTTAGACTATGGGGTGAACTGTATAATAAAGGAACACCGAATTAGAGCATCAGCAGTGGGGCTTGTATATGCCAAATGTTAGGAACATTTGACATTTAAGCCACAAAACTGCTCAGCAACTGGAAGGGCATATGGCATATGCCAATTTTTTTTTGAGATTTCGCTACAGTACCATCTCAAATGTAAGATGGTACTGTAGCTAAATGTTATAAAAAAAAATAATATTTTAATGCTCTCATTTCTCTCTCCTCTCTCATTTTAACCCGGCAAATTCTCTCTCCTTTCTCATTTCTCTCTTCCTTCTCTCTTTCTTTTTGCTCTCTCTTCTTCTTGCTCTCTGATTCTTCTCAATGTCTTCACTCTCTCCGGCAACTCTCTAGATCGGCGTTGGATCGTCTACCATGATTGGAGAGGATCGGCATTGGATCATCTACCATGATCGGAGAGGATCGGCGTTGGATCGGCATTGTACCAAACGGTGGGTTTCTAGATCGGTGGTGGGTCTCCGTGTTCTTCCTTCTCCGGCAACTCTCTCTCTATTTCATTTTTCCTTCTCCGCGTGGGTCAACAAATCAACTTCCTTCAAGCTTCCCAGTGGCGAATCCACTTCCTTCGAGCTTCGGCGGTGGTGGGTCTGGTTTTTGACTGTGGGTTGTGGTTTTGTTTTTTTTTTTTTTTTTTTTTTTTTTTTTTTTTTTTTTTTTTTTGGTGGTGTTGATGGGCGGAGAGGAAGGGTGGTGGTGGTGGTGTTGATGGTCGGAGGGCAGTAGGTGCAGCGGCGTGGTTCTGGTCTTTTCTCAGGGTTTTTTTTTTTTTGGTGGTGTTGATGGGCGGAGAGGGTGGTAGTGGTGGTTTTGATGGACGGAGGGCAGTAGGTGCAACGGCGTGGTTCTGGTCTTTTCTCTGGGTTTTTTTTTTTTGGGTGTTGACGATAGATTATTGGTTGCCGGTGGTGGTGGTGTTGTGCAGCAGTGGTTGTGATGGTGGTTCTTGAACAGAAAGAAAGAGAAAAAGAATAAATAATGTGTTGTATTGTATAGTGGTAATTGTGAGATATATTATTTTATTGCGGTAGAAATATTATTTTAATGAGTAAAATTGGGAAATAAAAGTTGGGATGTTGGAGAATTGTAAAATTGTATTGTATAATTGATAAAGTTACTTTTTGAGATGATAAAATAAGATGAGATATAGAAACCGGCTGCGGATGCTCTTAGAGTGTGGATTGTTAAATTTTAAAGTTTAGTGCACCAATGACAAATATCCAAACTAGTATAGTATTTTTTTTTTTTTTTTTTATGGGAACTAGTATAGTATTAAGAGCATCCACAGCAGTGGAGCTAAAAATTTAGCTTTTTAGCTCCACCAAAAGTTACTTTATCTATTATACCTACACACATGTTGCAGCAGTGGATCTATTTTAGCTTTCAACACAATAAAATAATATAAACATCACAATAAAATAATATATCTACTACAATAAAATAATATATCTACTACAATAAACAACAATCACAACCACCTGTAACCGTCACTGCCACCGCCACCGCCGCCGCCGCCACCGCCGCATGATAGCAAATAATCGTCTAGTGTTAACAAGTAATTTTTTTAACCCCAAATTATACTTAATACATTTTTTTTTACTAAAACAATTTTTCAATCATCATGATAGCCTATTATCGTCTCAATTGTCCGGAAGTAATCTTGGAACAATGTGAACTATAAAATGCAAGAACTTTATAAAAAAACATATAAAATAAAACACATATTATAGCAAGAACAATGTAGTCCATACATTACTCACGTACATAACTCAAACCAAATTACAATAAAACTCACACACTCGCACAAATTCCTACGACTCATGCTTCTCAACATACAAAAAAGAAAGTTCCTACGACTCACTTTGCAATTGTCATAAATGTTCAATGAGGTCCGACTGGAGTTGAAAATGAATTTCTCGGTCTCTAATGCGTCCATGCCTCTCAATGTATGACATAAATCCATCACTTTGTTCACGTAACACTTGCAGAGGAGAATTATCCACTCCATCAATTTGTTCATAATCCAAGTCTACCACTTCGTTATCATCCCGCTTATCTTCAACAATCATGTTATGGAGAATTATACACGCTTTCATGATCTTTTGGAGTGTTTCAAGATGGAAAAATCGTGCAGGTCCACGGACAATTGCGAAATGTGCTTGAAGCACTCCAAATGCATGCTCAACATCCTTCCTACACGCCTCTTGGGCTGCTGCAAATAATTTATATTTATGTCATTGTGGAGCTGGGATTGTTTTAACAAATGTTGCCCACTTTGGATATATGCCATCAGCAAGGTAATATCCCATTGTGTAGTCATGACCATTGATTAAGTAATGTACTGCAGGAGCACGTCCTTCAGCAAGTTCATTAAATACATGAGACCGCTCTAACACATTAATGTCATTATTTGACCCAGGTAACCCAAAAAATGCATGCCATATCCAAAGATCATATGATGCTACTGCCTCCAAAATAATAGTAGGTTCACGAATATGACCACAATATTGACCTTTCCATGCAGATGGACAATTTTTCCACTTCCAATGCATGCAATCAATTGAACCTAACATACCTGGAAAACCTCAGCATTCTCCATGAGCTAACAGTCTAGCAATGTCTTCATTGTTTGGCTTTCTCAAGTATTCCTCAGAGAAAACATCAATTACCGCAGTAACAAATTTTTTCAAACTTTCTAATGCAGTAGTTTCTCCAATTCGCACATATTCATCTATCAAATCACCCGATACTCCATATGCAAGCATTCTAAGTGCAGCAGTTATCTTTTGTAATGAAGATAAATCAAGTTTGTTGGCACTATTTCTTTTTTGAACAAAGTAAGAGTCATGAGCTTCTACCTTAGATTGAATACGGAGAAAAAGAGAACGCTTCATTCGAAACCTCCTACGAAATAAAGCAGGTGGATATACTGGTGTGGGAGCAAAATAATCCAGAAAAAGCCTCTCATGACCCGCCAAATGATTACGTTGGATAGAACGTCGACGTTTAGGTTGTGATGTTTTCATAACATATTCTTCGATGATCTCATCTTCATCTGAGTCATCAAAAAGAAACTTGCGAACCAAATAGTTATCCATGGATGCAACCTTCAAGACAATTGGAAAGCAATTATTACTATAAATGCAAGATTAAAGCCAAGTGATATAAGCCACAACAAAATGAATATAACCAATTCACGCACAAGTCACAACATAAACACAATTTTGTGCTTACTCTCAAGCATTAAAAAGATAAGTAAAATAAGAAATACTATGAATGCTCATTGTTCATAGATTTATTCTAAGACCTGTCATCTCAAAACCAAACTTATGATACTAAGAATGTTCAATGAATAGAAATAATTGGATCAAAGACACTGATAGTAGCTGTAACAGCAAGATATATAATTGTTTCATTTTTTAGTCTACAAAGAATTATATCAATGCCTATCACACGACCAAATAGAACTTAATAAAAGAAAAAAAAGATTGCACTTCAAAGTCTTTGTTAAATTGCACTTCAAGTCACAACACAAATACATACATCTAGTTTAAGATTAAAGTCAAGTGACATAAGCCACTATTGAATACATAAAATTACTACCAAAATACATAAAGGCCTACATAAGCCACTACAAAATACATTAAAGCCTAAATTACATCCAAAATGCAATCAAACCCATTAATTATGTGATCTTCGTTTTGCCATGATTTCCTCTTGGAGTTGTTCATAAAAAGTTTTTTGTGCTCCAGTCAAGCCACTTGTATCTTTCATCATGATTCTCTCCTCCTCTAACCTTTCCGTTATCTCAAATTTTTTCTTCTCAATCATGATTTTTTCCTTCTCAATCTTAAGTTTTTCATCATTTTTTTCCTTCTCAACCGCAAGTTTTTCTTTCTCAATAAACATTTTCTCCTCTTCCAATCGAGTTACATCCTCAATCAATTTCAATTTCTTGTTCAAATATTCCCCTACATCTTTTCCGGTGGCTTTGTTCTTTCGGATGGCCTTTTCCGCCTTCCTACCAATAGGTCTCTCAAAATTAGAAGATTCACCAAGTCCGGACCCACAATCCCCTTCGCCAATAGATATTGACTCTGGAGTTAGAGGCACAGATGATCTTGATTTAGCATTGCTAGGATCGGCAAACTTTGGTTGGTCCTTTAACATGAGCCAACAATGGTCAAGAAGAAAAGGTTTCTCGTGCTTCTCTATAAACAAAGCCATTGCATCTTTAATCTAAAAAAATTAAAAGAAATATAACATAATTAATATCTTCAAACTATTGGTGAATGGACATGTTAACACTATTACAATATAATTTATACCTTATCTTCTTCGGTTGTACCACTTTGATGAAGTGCATTAACTTGAGCCATACACCCAGCAAACTTATTTACCTTTTCATTAATCGCTCCCCAACGACTTAGCAAGGAGACAACAGTACGTGTAGTACCGGATGTATTGTACTTCTGGAAATACTCCCAAACTTTTTTACGAAATGTATTTTGTGTTTGTTCATTACTATTTACGGCATCAACACTAGTATTGAGCCATGCTGCCACTAGGAGTTTATCTTCCTCTACACTAAAGTTAGAGCCTCGTTTTCCTTTTGCAGAAGAGGCATTTTCAACTTGAGGTTGAGGTGGAGGTGGAGAATCAGAAACTGACAAAGGAGTATTTTGAGCCGTTCCCAAAAATTGCGAGTCAATTTCTATATCCCCATTCATGATACCCGTAAAATATGGTAGGTTTCTATGTAACTCAGTGCCTCTATGTGGGTCCATAAAATTAGAAAAAAAAAAAATTGCAAACTTCCCTGCACATAGAAAATTCCCAAACCAACATTTATATCAAAACTTAAAATACTTAGAATTATAACAATAGAACATGATTATGCATAAATACTTAATTTGACATGTAACTTAATCCCACTGATAAAGAAAATACCAAATTCATTTTTGAGCATCTCACAACCAAACTAACAATTTCACATTAAAATGACCACAAGAAATGTGTGCTTTGTTTCTAGTTTTGTGCAACAATATATCCAACAAAATCCGCCCAAATCAGATGTGAAACATTAAAACAAAATCCCTACACCAATGCTATCTCATCCAAATTTGCAATTCGTTGGTAGTTCTATTTTCAAGCATCCACAACAGAGAGTAGAAACACCAAACAATCAAATAATAATAACAAGAGAGAGTGAGGATGTTAATACCCAAACAGAGAGGATGCTAATTCCTTTTTAATCTAACATAATTCAGGTGCTTACAATACGAGAGGATGAGTTTTTGAAGCTAAACAAATCGTTCAACACCAAACACCAAACAACAATAAAAAATCAAATATCAAAAAAAAAAAAAAAAACAGAGAAATCCACATGAAGTGGATCCAATTCAAAAACCGAAAGGGCATCGGCGGATCGGCGAAGAGGATGTGAATACCCAAATAAAAAACCCAACTGACCTGAAGTGAATCGGCGGAAGCGAAGTGCGTCTGAGGCAAATCGGCGGCGTGGGTCTGAACTTGACGATGGCGGCGACGTTGACGATGGTCGGGCCGGCGACGTTGAGAGAGTGAGCTTGAGAGGCTTGAGATGAGAGTGACAGTGAATGAGAGAGAGTGAATCATGAGACCGGATTTGATAAACTGAAAAAAAAAAAAAAAAAAAAAAAAAAAAAAAGCATGTTGTATCGTACCGGAGTTGACGAGGACGGCTACCGTTCCGGAGTTGAGGATGGCGGTGACCGTACCGGAGTTGAGGATGGCGGTGTGTCTATGTGTGTCTGTGTGTGAGCTTGGGAGGCTTGGAGGCTTGAGAGATGAACGAGAGAGAGTGAGAATAGAGTGAGAGTGAAGAGAGACCGGGTTTGATAAATGAAAAAAAAAATAGGAACGCGTGGATCAGTTGAATAAAAAATCATTTTTTTATTTTTAGCTCCAAGCTACAGTGCACATCTATCTTTAGATGTGCACTGTAGCGAATCATCTATATATTTTTTGCTTTAGCTCCACTGCTGGAGCATCATTTTAATGAAAGTGGGGCTAAAATATAGCATTATTGCTTTATACCACCACTGCTGCAAATGCTCTAATATTGCACACATTGCCCTTTAGACATCATTAGTCTAACTCTAATGCCAAAAAATGTAATGCACACATTTCATATTACAATGTAAGAGAGTATTTATTAATTATCATACACAGCTCAGCTAACACACAATTTCAGTTCAAATCTCGCACGTGTGTTAGTCCCCTAAACGTACCAACTTTATAGAAAACACTTTAAAAAGTAAGGTGAAAACTACACGACTTAGGTAGTCCAGTGCAGTGCTCCGGCTCTCGGAAGTCGCAATACTCAATTCTCAGAATGAAGATGATCCCTCTCCCTGTCCTCAATCTTCACCGGAAACCCACCTTTCATCTTGGACAAAAATGAATCATACTCTGGTTCCTGTACACGTTGTTCAAAAGCTGGCACTACCTTAAACCCCCTTAAAACCCCAGCTACCACACTCTTCATCTGCAAGAAAGCCATCTCCTTCCCCAAACAAATTCTAGGACCTGCCTGGAACACTGGGTAAGTGTACGAGTCTCTCCCCACAAACCTCCATGATGATTTCGAATTCGAACTCTCTTCCTCCTTCTGCAGCCACCTCTCGGGCTTGAACTCTGCCCAGTCCGATCCCCACAGCTTCTCCAACCTCCCCATAGCGTACGGAAAGTACGACACTCTCATCCCCTTCTTTACCACTGTCCCGTCCGGCAATACGTCGTCGTTCACTGCCTCCTTCGCGTCCAACGCGACTGGCGGGTACAGCCGCATGCTTTCACATAGAGAAGCGTGTGTGTACACCATGTCTTTCACCTCGTCATAAATAGGCCCTTCCGATTTTTCTTTGATTTCCTTAAGAATCTCGGATTCTATTTCTGGGTTTTTCGATAGAACCCAAAAAAACCATGTTAAAGCCGCAGACGAAGTGTCACGCCCAGCAAGTATAAAGCTGATCACAAAATCGATCACGAAGTTCTCGTCTAAATGACCGGAGTTCAACAACCTTGACAACAGGTCCACGGAATCGAGGCTCTCTTTCTCTCTCAGCTCCTGCTTTTTTTCTTTTATTACGGTCATGGCGAACCCTCGTATTTCTGAGATTGCGATCTTGAGACGCTTTTCTGACCCAATATTCAACAACTTCTTGATTTTCCAAACGCCTGGGAATAACGTATTCCCCCTCTCGCTACTACACTTGATACCGTTTTCAAAGGCTAAGTCGAGCTTGGTCTGTGGAAGAGAGGGCGACAAGTAGGCCGGGTCGAACCCGAAAGCGATGTTACAGATATTATCAAAAGTAAACCTTTGAAGAATGTCTTGGAAATCTAGGACAGTTCCATGTTCGGCAGCTGAGGTGAGGGTGGGGACGAGGCGTTGAGAGACCTCGGTGTGGACAACGGTTTCAACGAACTTTCGGAGGGATTTGGTGTTGAATTCTTGCATAGCGATTTGTCTTTGGAACTTCCAGGACTCACCGTCGACGTTGAAGATGCCTTGGCCAAGAAGGTCGTAGACAGTTCGACGGGAATCTTCGCCTTTTCCGTAGTTGTTGAAGTTGGTCATGAGGATGTGTTGGATCACGGCGGGGTTGCCGGAGATGACGTGGCCGGTGGCGAAGGATTGGCGGAGAACGAAGGTGTTGGAGGGTGAGTCTTGGATGATACCTGTGAGCCATGGGAGTAGGCGGTCTCGATTGGCGAGGAGGGCGAAGAATGAACCCACTAGAGGGTACGATTTGGGGACTTTCGAATTGGAATTGGAACTGGAATTGAAGAAGAAGAAGAGGAGGAGTGAGAGTACAGGAATTAGGATGAGCAGTAGGAATTGAAGTTGCAGTAACATGGTTGGACTCGGATCTATTCTCTTTCAGTGCGTTTCAGATCTTTCTTTCCAATTCTTTTTTTATCTTCTCTCTTTTTTGACTTCTATTTGTGTTGTGTCATGTGGGCCTTGTGGTGGCTGTGGATGGATATTTTATTCAAACAAGGTGGCTGTGGAAAGAGACTTTTATCAATTTTCATGACGTACGCAATGAGCCAAAGAGTCGAACAAATTTCTAAAAAGAGGACACATCCAAGCCTTGTACAGTCGTGTTGTCGAGCTTATCTGTTTTATCTTTTTCTTCTTCTTTGACTTTGAACAACTATTTTCTTAGCCAAAATAAAACATTAGAATATTTATTTTATATTACATATTATTAAAATATTAGTCTTTCTTAATTTCTTAATTGTTTCTCTATATTCACACACAACAATTATTATTTACTCTCATTCTTTATTCTTTAAGATATGTAAAAAAAGAATAAATAACTAAATACAAAATAAATATTATCAGTGTAAATTTACACGACTAATGTAGCGAACTTGTAAATTTATCCAATTATATACAGATTGATATGGGCTATTTTTAGACAAAATTGTGTAAATTCTACACATTTTTCTTTTATACATGAACGAATGCTCTAAAGTATTTGGTTTAGGGGTGTGCATAAATCGAGTTGGGTCAGATTAAAGGAATTTTTCGACCTAAGTCACCATGGTGGATTAAAAAAAATTCAACCCAACCCAACCCAACCCACATGGATCAGGTTGAACCCATGGGTTGGACAATTTTTATTATTACTACTATTATTATTAAATTGAGCAAAAAAATATATATTTCACTTGCCACTTGAGTTGATAAACAAAATATACATAAACTAGTATTCTAACTCAGTTATAAACAAAATATATCCAACTAAGTTGATAAACAAAATATACATAAACTAGTATCTCAACTCAGTTATAAACAAATAAAGGTGGAGTGAGAGAGTGGAAATGGGAGGCAGCAGAGAGAGAAATAAGATTGTTAGAGTTTGTGAAATAATTGAGTTTTATATAGGAAGAGTTGAATAGAAGAAAAAATTAAATAAAAAATTATTAATTATATAATATAGTTTTAAATATATATAATTTAAAATTTAAATATATAGGTGAGTCGGGTTGGGTTAGGCGGGTTGTGATTATTATGACCCAAACCCAACCCAACCCAACCCACTATTAAAAAAAAAAATTCATAACCCAACCCAACCCACTCATCCCTAAAAACCGACCCAACCCGGCGGGTTGGGTTGGGTCGAGTTGTTTTTGACGAGTTGGTGGGTTGGATGCACACCTCTAATTTGGTCATTTGGCAAATGAGTTAGCTTATTTTCAGGGGCCTAAGAGTGGTTTGTCTAAAGCTTTAGCCACATACAGCAGAAGCTATAGTTCTCCATTTGAGTGAAAATTTTGGGTGCTTGACCATTTCCATGAGCTTTAAGTTTTTACAATTGTCCCTAGCCCACTTAGTATCACGCAAAGCTTAGGCTCAAGCAAATGTTCAAAATGAGTTGACCTATACCCTCCTAACTACAATCTACACTCCTTCAAATCTCCAAGATGTCGCATGAGCTTGGGTCATACTTAAAAGAATATAATATAATATATGAATTGGGCCCCAAGGAAGTCAGTCTTGGTTGGAATTGCGCTTATAGAAAATTAATCTAAAAAACAACCATCTACAGAGTTAAAATAGAAGAATAGGTTAAATTTGTGAGAATTTGGAGATGCTTTAAATTGCAATGTTTAGTTCATTATTTGTATATTTAGCCTAATAAAGGAGTGTCCTATAAAATTTGGAGATGCTTTGAGTTGCAATATTTATTCATTATATGAGAATTTATGCTAGTGTTTTTAAAAAGTCCTTATTAGCATCTAATGAATGAAAAATTATGAAATGACAAATGAAACTAATGTCATATTATATATATGCTCCAAGTCATTAAAGTTATCTCATTTTATTTTAAGAATTTTGTTTGCTATGCCAACAGTTTTCATGCATCATATAAGAGTAGGGACTAGTATAAGTCAATTCTCAGCCTATATATATATATATATATATATATAAGTCAAATACCACAAATTGAGGACTAAATATATAATTTTTAAAAAAAAATCTGAAAACAATCTCATGAAAAGTTGAAAAAAGGAGTGATTAAAATTCCAAAAGAACCAAATTAGAAGACAAATACAACCTTGATGCTATGGCTTAAAGTTGCAATTCCGATGGAAATTAAGAGGAAGAGATAAAATATCGAGAAAAAAAATTGAGAGAGAGAAATTCAATAATAATTGTTATCAACGTCAAAAAAATGAATGCAAAACCCTAAAACAAAAAATGAAATTAATTAAATAATAATATATCATTTCGAGTAAATTGACCTTCAAACTCTGTTTTTTCTTTCAAGCAGCCCGTTTTTATTTAACAGCTATTTAAACGGTAGCTTTTTATAAAAACCCCATTTTCAAAAAACTGTACCAATCTCACAACAAATCACTGCGAACAATATACCTTTTAACATCACAAAGAAACAATAACTTCAGATGGACCTCGGTTGTTTATGGTCCAACAAGCCGCTCTCAGTTTAAAATTTGTCATGATTTGCTGTCAAGGACTTGGTAATATGTTAATTATATATATGTTGCAGATTGATTAGTACCACGCGTATTTGATTGTAATTCTATTCTTAATGTGTTGGTTTTTTATAAGGGTAATTCTGAAAGTTTGATAAACTCGTTCACATAAGGCAAAGCTGACGGTCTTAATGAACCTGTCGACCTTACTTGCGCATTTATTGACATAAACGACGATATCATAAAGTCGACGGTTCCACCTCAAGGCCGACGGCTGCATCTCGAATGAGACGACCAGAATGCAGATGGGATAAGAAGCTGACGGAAAGAAGCTGAAGGGGATAAGTAAACCTTTGAAGGATCTGACATGGTCTTACTTGGCCTCCACGCATGGGTATATAAGGAAACATCTTGTGCCTCACGACTAACCCCAATAAAGGGATTTCTACAAGAAAAGGATCCCGCAAGACATGCGTATTAATGAAGATCTTCCCTACAAGAAAAGGCCCTCTATACCAAGGAATGGATGTCAACTCTATGCTACTATAAAAACCTCAAAACCCTCACAAACCAAGGTACACATAATTTCTCCTAACTCTGGTACTCTAGAGTTGTGAAAGTTCTCTAACTTGACCTTTGAAGGGTATTTGGCCGGTACCACATCGGTACTCTCTACAAGATCTTCTTTGTTTTTGTTTCGCAGGCATTGTCTTGAGCATGTGAGGACTGTGTGACTTACTGACATTTTTGGCATCATCAGTTGGCATCGTCTGTGGAGAGCGTCGTTTGTAAGTCATACTACCACTTCCCACACAAAGAGTTGCATGGTACTTACTCGCTCGATGGTGACCACCAATAACAATCAAGGGGATGAACCACATACCACTGCCCTCAAAAGACAGGTTTAAACTCTTGCCGCGGCAGTAGAACGCCTCACCAAGCAAAATCATGACCTAGAGGAGCAACTGCGCCAAAAGAATGCAGGGTCTAACACTTAGGAGGAGGACCAAGAAGTAAAAGTGCTGAGAGAAGGTACCAAGAAGGGCCAGAGGGTAGCAACGCCCCAAGCAGACAAGAGTGACAGGACACAAGCCGTCCATCCACCACGGATACGGCTCCACTACACATGGTCGCAAAGATGCAGATGATGAAGGAGCGGATGGACTTCATGATGAACACCCTCAGAGGACGGGTGTTTAGCTACCTCGATGAGGTGGTTCATCGAACCAATTCACCATTCACTGCATCCGTCACTTTATTCTCCCTTCCACCGAAGTTCCGTATGCCGCAGGTGGAGTCCTACGACAGATCTAAAGATCTTCTAGATCACCTGGAGTCTTTTGAGACCCTAATGCACCTGCAAGAAATGGCGGGCGAGATCATGTGCAGGGCATTCCCCACTACGCTAAAGGGCCCCACAAAGATTTGGTTCAGCAGATTGACGATGAACTCTATTAGTACCTTTAAGGAGTTAAGCGCCTAGTTTGCCTTACACTTTATCGGGGGACACAGGTATAAGAAGTCCACTGCATGCCTGATGTACATTAAGCAACGGGAGGATGAGACGCTGAGGTCTTACATAACTAGCTTTAACAAAGAGGCCTTCACAATCGATGAAGCTGACGACAAGATACTCGTGGCTACATTCATGAATGGGTTACGGAAGGGTAAATTTCTATTTTCCTTATACAAAAACGACCCAAAGACTATGTCGGATGTACTCTACAGGGCAACTAAATACATGAACGCAGAAGACACACTGCTGTTCTAAGAAGAAAAGCCTAAGAAGAGGGAAAGACAGGAGGAGACACGGTAAGACAGGGGACGAAAGACAACAAGAACTGGAGACCGACAGGAGGATAGGTGCTCCAAACCCCCTATAGGGAGGTTCACAAGTTTCACCTTGCTAACTGCCCCGATCGACCAAGTCCTAATATAGATCAAGAACAAAGGAGCCCTGACATTTCCCGGTAAGCTGAAGGGGGATCCCAATAAGAGGTCTAGAGACAAGTACTGCCACTTTCACCGTGACCACGGTCATAACATATCTGATTGTTATGACTTGAAGCAACAAATAGAAGCTCTTATCAAACAAGGAAAGTTGCAGAGGTTCATCGGCAAGAAAAAAGCAGACCCACCACAAGAGCAGGTTCCTCGACAAAAGAACGAGCGTCCTAGGCCACCCATAGGAGATATAAGAATGATCGTGGGAGGTACTGCGCCCTCTAGCTCATCCAAAAAGGCTCGTAAGACTTACCTCAGGATGGTTCAGAATGTCCAGCTAACGGACCTCGTCCCAAAGATGGCACGAATCAACAACCCCATCATTGAATTCTTAGAGGAAGATGCTCGATGTCTCCACCACTCGCATGAAAATGCACTTTTCGTTAGCATATGGGTAGGAGACTACAACACACACCGAGTCTTGGTTGACAACGGAAGCTCAGCTGGCATCCTCTACTACCCGGCATTCCAGCAAATGAGGATTGAAAGAGAACGGCCGGTCTCGACCAACACTCCACTCGTTGGGTTCAGAGGGACAAACGCATACCCTCTCGGCGCAATCACGTTGCCTGTAACAGTTGGTGATTATCCTCTACAGTTCACTAAGGATGTTACATTCCTTGTTGTCGACTGTTCGTCTGCCTACAATGCCATCCTCGGACGACCTACCCTCAACTCGTGGAAGGCCGAAACTTCGAGCTACCACCTGATGAACAAATTCCCCATCGAGTACAAAGTAGGAGAAGTATGTGGAGACCAAATAGCTGCTCGTGAGTGCTATATAGCAATGTTGGAAATGGATGATCATCTACAGGCCATGAACATAGAAGAACAACGAACGATGGCAGAGCCCGTTGAAGGACTTGAAGAGATACCTCTCGACAACTCCAAACCAGATCAAACAACTAGGATTGGCACCCTCGCCAGTCTGCTAGTCCGCTAGGCACTTACGACTTTTCTTAAAAAGAACCAGGACGTCTTTGCCTAGAGCCATAAAGACATGCCCGGGATTGACCCTTCAGTCATGGTCCACAGGTTGAATGTGTTGCCCACTTTCCCACTTATCCGTCAGAAGAAGCGAGTGTTCGCCCAAGAACGAGACTGAGTTATAGCGGAAGAAGTCCCGCAAGTTGCAAGAGGCAGACTTCATCAAAGAAGTTTACTACCCCGATTGGCTGGCAAATGTGGTGATGGTGAAGAAGGCCAATGGGAAGTGAAGGATGTGCGTAGAATTTACAGACCTGAACAAGGCATGCCTTAAGGATAGCTACCCCCTCCCACGGGTTGACATCCTAGTAGACTCTACGGCTCAACACCAGTTACTGAGTTTCATGGATGCTTTTTCTAGTTACAACCAGATCAAAATGGACGAAGCGGATCAGGAGAAGACTGCATTCCTCACCAGCTAAGGCATCTTCTGCTATAAAGTGATGCCGTTCGACCTTAAAAAGGCGGGTGCAACGTATCAAAGACTCATGAACAAGATGTCCGCACATCAGATTGGAAGAAATGTCCAAGTCTACATTGATGACATCCTTGTAAAAAGTTGAAGGGAGGACAATCATTTGGATGATCTTAGGGAAACCTTCGACACCCTCTGCTCTTACAACATGAAGCTTAATCCGAGCAAGTGTACATTTGGGGTGACGGCTGGAAAGTTCCTAGGGTTCATGGTGTCTTAGAGAGGTATTAAAGTCAACCTAGACAAGATCCGGTCCATAATAGAGATGACACCACCAAGGAACGTGAAAGAAGTCCAAAGCCTCAACGGCAAGGTAGTCGCACTAAATAGGTCCGTGTCAAGGGTGACGGACAAGTGCCTACCTTTCTTTCGCACACTGAAGAAGTCTTTTAAATGGACGGCCGAGTGTCAACAAGCATTCAAGGATTTGAAGGCCAACCTCTCTTCCCCACCGCTGCTAAGTCCCTATAAACCAGGGGAAGAATTGTTCCTCTACCTGGCTGCATCCTTAACTGCTATAAGTGCGGCCTTGGTCAGAGAAGAAGACAAGGTATAAAAGCCCATGTACTAAACCGGCTGGGTGCTTTGTGGTGCAGAGGAAAGGTACCCATCGATGGAGAAGCTCGTCTTCGCTTTGGTTACAGTAACCCGCAAGCTCAAGTCGTACTTCCAAGCCCACACGGTAATCGTCTTGACTGATAAACCCTTACGGTGAGCAAGCCATCGGACGAATGGCATCATGGGCAATAGAGTTGAGCGAATTCGACGTATAGTACTGCCTGTGTACAGCCATTAAGGGGCAGGTGGTCACTAACTTCATTGTGGAGTTCACTAACATGGAAGGGCAGAAGAGTATCCTCAATAGAGTATCCACACAGATGGATAGTCCAACAAATAGGCTGGCAGAGTGGGTTTTGTACTTCGTTCTTCAGAAGGGGACGAGATTGAATGCATGGTTTGTCTCGACTTCCTTACGACCAACAATGAAGCGAAGTACGAAACTCTAGTAGTAGGACTAGATCTCGCTAAAGTAGCAAGGGCCACGATCGTGGTTATTTATTACGACTCTCAAGTCGTCACAAACTAAGTGAACGGTGATTATGAATGTAAGGGTGAGAGGATGAAAAAGTACCCGGAGCAAGTAAAGAAAAGGGTGGACGACTTACATGCCAAGATTGTTCAAATCCCAAGAGGAGAGAATGAGTAAGCCGACCGTCTTGCCAAGGCCGCATCAGCAGAACACATGATCATCCCGGGCAAGGTACTTTCCTTTATTCAGTTTTCACCATTAATAGATCCCATCGATGTGCAGGAGATATGTTTCAAAAGTTACTGGACCACACCTTTAGTCTCTTACTTGAAAAACGACACATTACTTGACAGTAAGGAGGCCACAAGGAAGCTGAAGGTCCAAGCAGAACAATTCATTCTGATAAAGGACATCTTGTACAAGAGAGGCTTCTCCCGCCCATTCCTAAGGTGCTTAAGCCCCGAAGAAGCGGACTATGTCATGAGAGAAGTCCATAAAGGGATTTGCGGGAACCACTCAAGGTCGCAGTTATTAGTACACAAACTAATTTGAGCAGGATACTACTGGCCTACTATGCAGAAGGATACCCAGCCATATGTCAAAGCTTGCGACAAATGTCAAAGGTTCAGTAACATCATTAGACAGTCGACAGTAGAGCTCACCCCAATGATAGCGCCATGGCCTTTCGCTCAATGGGGATTGGACATCATGGGTCCATTTCCAATAGCAATGAGACAGCTGAAGTTCCGAATAGTCGGCATGTACTACTTCACCAAATGGGTACAAGCTAAAGCCCTGGCCACCATCACAGAGAAGAACATGCAAAGTTTTGTCTAAAGGAACATCGTCTGTAGATACGGGATCCCTAGAGTCTTGGTCTCAGATAACGAGAAGCAGTTCGACAACGACTCTTTTAGGGACTTTTGCTCATAGTTGGGAATAAAAAACCACTACCCTTCCCCCATTCACGCTCAAGCCAATAGACAAATTGAGGTCACGAATTGATCCTTACTTAAAATCATCAAGACTCGGCTTGAGGGGGCAAAAGGTATATGGCTAGAATAGTTGCCTAGCGTACTATGGGCATACAGGACAACTGCCAGAACACCTACAGGAGAGACGTTGTTTCAACTAGCATACGAAAGCGAGGCAGTTATCCCAGCTAAGGTCGGACTTACAAGTTACAGGGTGGACAATTATGATAAAAGAAGGAACGGCGAGGCCATGCGTCTATAGCTTGATCTAGTGGACGAAGTCAGGATGGCAGCTGAACAAAAACTAGCACGGTACCAAGACCTCATGGTCAAGCACTACAACTCCAAAGTCAGTCGTAGAGACTTCAACATCGAAGACCTTGTCTTGAGGAAGGTAACGAGCGCCACTAGAGATCCCTCCCAGGGAAAGCTCGGTCCTAACTAGGAGGGACCCTACAGAATCACTTCATGGTAGAGGAAAGGCATCTACCACCTAGAGACACTAGACGGACAAAAGTTGCACCATCCATGGAACATCGAGCATCTTATGAAATATTACCAGTAGATGACAGCATGAAGAGCGACATTCCTTATTTTAAATTTATTTCTTATAGTTAATTTTTTACCTACAGTACTTTCTAAGCCCAAAGGGTAGGTTTTTATCCTATTTAAGAACATTTTTTTTACTTATGCATGCATTTATCATAATAAGGGGAGTTATTCAGATATGACCTGTGTATATATTTGTCTCTACAAAACTACTTTTGTAACTAAGTCCCCAAGTGGACGAGTCCATTATTAAGTCCACAAGTGAACGAGTTCATCCCATTGGGATGCCCTAAAATTATTAAGTCCACAAGTAGACAGGTTTATTACAAAGTCCACAAGTGGACGAGTTCAACCTTGAAAATACTTAAGTCCACAAGTGGATGGATTCATCCCGTAGGGATGCTTTGAAATTACTAGAGTCCACAAGTGGACGAGTCCATTATTGAGTCCACAAGTGGACGAGTTCATCCCATTGGGATGCCTTAAAATTGTTAAGTCCACAAGTGGACGGGTTTATTACACAGTCCATAAGTGGACGAGTTCACCCTTAAAATTATTAAGTCCACAAGGATGCCTTGAAATTACCAAGACCACAAGTAGGTGAGTTTATTATTAAAGTCCACAAGTGGACGAGTTTATTATTTGGTCTTTAAACGGGACGAGTTCATTGTTATGCCTAAAAGTGGACGAGTCCACCAAAGTAGACGGATTCACACATGATATCCACCAGACGGACATACGTATATCAACTAATAAATATCAACACACATGCTAAAAGCAACAGATATGAAATAAAAAAATATACCATAAATAAAGTAAAATCTTTACAAACAAGGCCCAAAAAACAAAAGGGCACTTAATATTGTCTGGGAATTAGACAAAATACATAACAAATTATCATTAAAAATAAACAGCTAAACTAAGGGGGCCTAGACGTCTTGAGGGTTCTCGTCAGCTTTGGAAGGAAGATCCTGAGGAGTTTTAGTGGACGGAATCAAAGGAGTGACGAGCTTCTCCACAGCAGGTTGAGCAAGAACAACACCATCATTTTTTGGATCCCACTCTGACTGGGTGGAGTCATTGGTCTCCTCAAATATGGTGTCACCAGAAGGGGTTGACGGTAGGGGGTCGTCCATAGTGACCTTGGATAAATCCAAGTGAGGGTAGACAAACTTAACCTACTTCAGGCAGTCCTCAAACCCGTCACCAAAATAGACGGTACAAGAGTCAATGAAAGGCTGTGAAGCCTTGAATTCTGTTACGGCGTCAGCCTTGGCCGTCTCTACCTACCCAAGAAGAGCCATCAGCTCCTTCTCCAAGGTCACCTTGGCCTCTTGCTCTTTTTCCTGTTGACGGGTCTTGTCCTTCAGCTTCTCATTCAACTTCGTCACCTCCTTGTTGAGAGTACAAAGGGCATCCTTGTATTGATCCTGTTCGTTGGTCAAGGTTTCATTGCGCTTCCTCAGACGACTGATTACCCCCTCCTTAGCGACACACCTATCTTAGAGTGCCTTCAAGCGCACTAGTGCCTGAAAATTGATTACAACCATCAGTGTACAAATAAACAATAAAGTAAACTTGTCTAGGAGAAGAACATACCCTGGAGAGGTCAATAAGACCTGATGCTCCCAGGTCCTCTGTCTCCTTCTTGGCACAAGGATCCATCTCTGTCTCTTTGATGATTGATTCAATCATCTCGACGGCGTATCCTTTGTGCGTTAGAAGACGACGAGCTCCCTGGGTGACGTGGCCCGACGTCGTCATTAAGCCTTTTCCTGCTCCATGGCTCAACTTGGAAGGCGATGGCTTCTTGGGCTGCTTCTCCCCAGGGGGTGATTGATGCTTTCTTAGAAGGATGGTCGTCCTTCTTGTTAGCTTTCCTTTTAGATGCCCCCTTCCCGACGACCTTAGGGGCAGACGAGGATGCTCCTTCCTTCCCCTTCTCCTCTTTCTTACGCGCTGCAACTGACGCCCTTACCAACGCCCTCTATCTGGCTGCCTCCATTTCTGTAAAGGACAAATGACGAGAGTTAGACATAAAGACGACAAGGAAACAACGGAAAGAAATAGGTAATGAACGAAGAACTTACGCCGACGAGAGTAAGTATTCAACCTACGTGTTGCAGGCGTCGACTCTGGACCACCACAATAGGCGTGCAGTGTATCAAGAGTGATCGGGTCCCTGCACTTTCGTTCTACGAATGGGATCTCAAGAACCCGACGTGCTCATCAGTTATGCGCGGATGAACACTGGCTGAAAAAGAGAAACGACGACGTTAAATACTTAACAAATAAACAGAGAAAGAAGTAAAAGAAAAAACTGACGGCACTAAACCTGAATCTTTGACAATACCCCAAGTATTGTTGAAGCCATGGGGCATTGTAGCCTACTCTTCTGGATGGCATACCCAATCCGTCCCCTAAACAAACAAATATCTGCCCTTCCAATTCCTATTAGAATCGAGCATATCCGACATAAGCCTAAGCTCTTTCTTCCACACAACAAAGTGGTATATCCCTTGGGACGAGATGATGTGCTGGGGTCTCTAGCACCAAAAGAACTCGTCCAGTGAAAGCTAACGGTTCCCACCACTAAGACAACCCCACAGAATTTCAGCTCCAATGAATATCTTCCAACCATTGGGAGCGACCTGGCTGATGGATAGTCTAAGAAAATTGGCCAATTGATGGTGCAACGTCGTTAGTGGCAACCTCAGTCCTGCCGTGAATATGGCATCGTACATGCCTACATCCACGGTCTTCCCTGAGTAGCACTTCTCAAACTTCCTAGGGAGACGGGTTGGGATATGGTCAAGAATTTGATAATGGTCCCTTAAATTCTTAAAGATGTTGGCTGTCATCGTTGGCTTAAAGTCATTGACAGTCCACATTTTGGGGAGAATAAATGGACGAGTGTGGCCATCCCTGGGGCTTCTTGAACTTCCTCATTCAGAGGTTCTCCCATCAACTTAACCCTCGTCTCCGTCATCCTCTCCCTCCTCTCCTCCCTTATCACCCTCATCCTCACCCTCATCTACCTCTTCTTCCTCACCTTTCTCTCCATCACAACTTTCCACTTCCTCATCAGGAGAATGGGCAAACGTTTCCTTCTCTGACGACCAAGAAAAGCCCTCTTCGGGCTCATGACTTGACTGGAAGACTTCATCGTAGCCCGCTCCCTCATGGATTGATGACTGCTCATTCGTCGCTTCTCTAGACATCTATTCACCTACAAGTGACGGAAGTATTCTAAGAACCTAAGTTGACGGCCTCTCTAAATAATTAACGATCAACTAGAAAAACGAAAGTAAAAAAAAAAAAAGAAAAAAGAAAAAAGAGAAGGACTTACGAAGTTAGTAGACGGTTCCTTGAGAAGTAACGGCCTCAGCAAGATGATGGTAGCAAAGGCGACGAGATTAGCAAGTTGACGAAAGTGAGGTAGACAAAATGACGAGCTCTCTCTCTTAAAGATCAACAATGATGAAATAAGAGGAATAAGGGAAGGAGGTGAGATATATATATAGGACGAAAAATGCATGGAAGACGAAGTGACGCCTTTGTTCAGAAACGAGGCTAACTAACTTAAACCACGTGTTCTAGCATTTAATAATGGCTGCTTGAGGAATCACCCATAAATACCCCTTTCTTTTTTCACTGAAAAAATAAATAAATAAAAAATGAAAAAAAGCTACAAATCAAACTCCATAGCTCGTCAGCTAAAGCCGACGGAGCTATGGAGTAGAGGGCTGCTGATAAGGGTAATTCTGAAAGTTTGATAAATTCGTTCACATAAGGCAAAGCTGATGGTCTTAATGAACCCGTCGACCTTGCTTTTGCATTCATCGACATAAACAACGATATCATAAAGCTAACGGTTCCACCTCAAGGCCGACGGCAGCGTCTCAGATGAGACGACCAGAATGCAGACGGGATAAGAAGCTGATGGAAGGAAGCTGAAACGGATAAGTAAATCTTTGATGGGTCTGACATGGCCTTGCTTGGCCTCCACGCATGAGTATATAAGGAAACATCTTGTGCCTTATGACTAACCCTAATCAAGGGAATTTCTGCAAGGAAAGGATCCCATAAGACACGTATTAATGAAGATTTTCCCTACAAGGAAAGGTCCTCTATGCCAAGGAACGAATGTCAACTCTATGCTACTATAAAAACCCCAAAACCCTTACAAACCAAGGTACGCATAATTTCTCCCAGCTTTGGCATTCTAGAGTTGTGAAAGTTCTCTAACTTGACATTCGGAGGGTATTTGGCCGGTACCATACCGGTACTCTTTACAAGGTCTTCTTTGTTTTTGTTTCGCAGGTGTTTTCTCGAGCACATGAGGACTGTGTGACTTACTGACGATTTTTGGCATCATCAATTTTGATCTTTGTATGAATGATGTTTGCTTTGCACTGGGTGCAATGTTCTTAATCATGCTTACGATTAGGTACTGTTTGAAAACTATATATGCTAGTGTGGTTCACAAGATGATTTGTTACTTGCACTCTATTGAGCTATCAATCTTTTTCCTTTCAATTCTTTTTATTGTACTCTTCTCAATTTCAGTTGGGAAATTATCTTGGTTTCAACGAAGAAGGGTTAATTAACAATTATCAATTCATCCAAAAGAAGGGTTAACAATAGCAATAGCTATATTGAGTCATCGACCCTAAACAATAGTAGTATTTGCAATATGCACTCTTAAACTTTAACATTTTGTCATCAATACAATAATTTGAAATTTTTTTGCCACATCTACTCACTATCCAAATTAGCATATAAATTTATGTTACTTGGTGTAAATGCTATTATGTGGCGTTTGGTATGGGGTAATGTTTTAGGATTTCTAGGAATGTTTAATGACTCCCATGTTTGATTGCAAATCACACTAGGGAATTAGATGCCAAAGGAATCTGGATTCCCCCTTTAACCCCCTTTTAGTAGGAATGTGGATTCCCTTAAAACAGGTGGGTATCCAGATTCTCAAGCTTAAGGTGGCGTTTGGTACGAGAAATCCACATTACTCCTAGCATCCAGATTCTGGAATGTGATGCCTTGCAATCTGGATGCCTAGGAATGTAACTATTCACATGTTTGGTTTAATTGGGAATCTAATAAGATTCTTAGGAATGTGAAATTATAATGTTTGGTTTATTCTTATAAATCTTAACTGAATTATTAATTTTTCCCATCTATCCTTAGATTTGTAAATCCAATATAAGTATTTTTTTTAAAATAATAATAATCTTCCTCTAAATAAATAATGAAAAACAAAATATAAGCTATAAACTATGACAAATTCATTAAAAATATAGTCTAAAAGAAGAAAAGATGAATATATCAATAAAATTGTCTATCCTGTTTATGTTGTTTTGGCTGGAGGAGATAAAAACAAAGGAATAGATATTGATGATTTGTTTTATATTTTATCTCAATTGCTTAAATGATAAGGAAAAAGGGTTAAAATTATCAATTTATAAAAAATACAATTTCCTTTAAACTTGGGAATCTAGATACCCACCTGTTTTAAATGGAATTCACATTCCTACTAAGAGGGAGTTAAAGGGGGAATCCAGATTCACCTGGCATCTAATTCCTTAGTATGATTTGCAACCAAACATGAGAATCTTTAAACATTCTTGGAAATCCTAAAACATTACCCCATACCAAATGCTACAAGGAAATTGTATTTTTTTATAAATTGACAATTTTAACCATTTTTTCTTATCATTTAAGCAATTAAGATAAAATATAAAACAAATCATTAATATCTTTTCCTTTGTCTTTATCTCTACCCGCCAAAACAACATAAACATGATAGACAACTCTGTTGATATATTCATTAACAAAGTTCTATTTAGGTTTCATGTGTGAAAAAAAAAAAAAGGTTTGAAGGGGACCTTCTATTGTTACCAGGTATTCACTTTTATTATTGTGTGTGTGTTGCTCAACAAATTATTAATGGATCTATTCTCATGGAAATTTGTTAATGTATTTATTCGTATCTTAGATCTTGATTTTGTTTAGTTGCTAGAAATATAAATCTGGACTGGTGGCTTCATTTGGATTTTTGTTTTTAGATTAATGGCTTTGTTCTACAATTTTAATAATTTGTATCCCATCTGGTGCTTTTGATGTTTGTTATACAATGATACAGAATGTGTAGATTTTTTATTTTTAACAACCCATCATATTTGTATGCGCGTTTTTGAATTTTGAAACGCTCTGGAAGGTCTTAGGATTTATGCCAAAGGTATGTGGAGACATCTGATGCATGGAGTGATTGGAGAGATAAGTTGCCTGAAGAAATGTATGACAATGGAGGGCCTCTAGGCATATTGAATTGGAGATGATGTTTACTTGGTATCTTTTCATTCTATTATATAGTTAGGTGCTACTCAATTTGACATTACAGTTACGTAATTTGTAATTTTCTCAATTGACATGCAGTACTTACATTTTTATTTGGATAATTATGTATAATGTTCAACTTTTGCATAGACAAGGAAAATACATCCAGTGAACTTGTCAATGAAGGAAAGAAAGGAACTAAATTCCAATGGACACCTGAAGAAAATGATAAGTTGGTTGAGTGTTTATTGGAACTAGCTGGCGATGTTAAATGGAAAGTAGACAATGGTTTTGAGCCTGGTTTTATAGCTAAATTAGAGGAATTTATGGAGAAGAAACTGCTGGGATGTGGTATAAAGACAAGTCTACATATAGAATCTAGATACAAAACTTTAAGAAAGACAATATCAGGCAATAGCTGACATGCTTGGTCCAAATGCCAGTAGTTTTGGTTGGAATGATAATGAGAAAATGGTTGTGGTTGAAAAACAAATTTTTGAAGATTGGGTCAAGGTAATCTTTTTATTTTTTTATTTTTTTCGTCATTCATGTTTTAAAGACCAATTTTTATTTTATTATTGAATTTATATATTTTTGTTCCCTATCAGGGTCATCCAGATGCTAAGGGATTGCAGAATAGACGCTTCCGTCATTTTGATGACTTAGCACTTGTGTTTGGTAAAGATAGGGCCAGTGGGGATAGAGCTCAACATGCTATAGATGCAACAGAGGAGTTAACTAGTAGATAAGAAAACCAAGCTCCTACAAATGAAGTTGAGACAAGAAAAAAATGCTGGTATAGAAGAGATCAATGGAAATGGTTATAATTCCCAAACACAAATACCCAATCAAAGTGTTAGCTCAAAGAATCTAAATACAAAGAGGCCAAGATCCAATGATGAACTAATTGAGACCTTAATGGAGACAATGAAAGACTTTGAAAAGAAGTATGAAGAAACTAATGGACATATGGCCACCATTGCATCTTGCTTCAAGATTGAGTCAGAGGAAGCTAAGAGAAAAATGAAAATATTCAATGAGCTATTGAAAATCGAAGGACTTTCTATATCAGAAAGAATCAAAGCTGGAGAATTGCTTGTGGCTGATACACGTAAATGTGATTATTTTTACTCATTGCTTGGGGACGATAGGTATGACTATGTTATTCAAGTGCTCACTAATGTAAGGGTGAATACATTATATATGTAATAGATAGCATTTGTTTCATTGTTGATGAACCACTTTTATTTTTATTGCTACTTTTATGGTCTTATAAACCTAAACGTTGTCAGGTTGTTTTGTTAGGGATTAATCTCTTTTGAAAATTATTATTAAGAATAAAGCATTTGAGAATTTAAAAAGCTATTTGTGTATTGTACTTGTCATTTTGAAATGTTAGACTATAGTTTTAATGAATTTGTCATAATTTATAGTTTATATTTTGTTTTTCATTATTTTTAGAGGAAGATTTTTTTTTTATTTTTTTTATTTAAAACTTCTATTAGATTTACAAATCTAAGGATAGAATGAAAAAAATAAATAATTCAGTTAAGATTCCTAAAAATAAACCAAATATTATAATCTCACATTCCTAGAAATCTTATTAGATTCTCAACTAAACCAAACATAAGAATAGTTATATTCCTTGACATCCAAATTGCAAGGCATCACATTCCCAATAATCTGAATGCTAGAAGTAATGTGAATTCCTTCGTATCAAACGCCACTTTAGAGTTTTGGCTCAGTTGGGTTCTACGTACGAATAGTTGACATTTATATAGTCGTTGTCTTTCTAGACATAATACTCTTTTTGTAATTCTTTAAGCTTTTTTATGTTCTTATTCATTGTACAATAAGTACATGCTCCCTAAGCTAGTATAGTATTAGGATTGCAAACATTTCACGTCACAATGAATCATATAATATAAACGAAATGTTTATTATACACATGTAGCCTGTAGGCTATTGCTGATGGCTTAATCACTACTCTAGTCAATAGGCTAAAATGGCCAAATACTACTATTTGGAAAAATATATAGAGATCTACCACTGTTTTGAAAATATATATAGATTTACAACTATTTTGGAACTCAAATTTGTGAAACATGAGTTTTCCATGTAACTCGAGTTACAAAAAAAAATTGGTGGCTATTTTTCATGAAATTCGAGTTACACGGCAAATTTGAGTTTTACAAACTTAAAATTTAAAGAAGTGGTAACTCACTAATTATTTTGTAAACAGTGATAGATCCTTACATATTTTGTCATGCAGTGGAACTTGGCCATTTTGGCCCTAGTCAATACTCATAACTCATTCTCGTGATCAAAGATGATGATCCCTCTCCATGATCTTCACTGGAAACCCACCTTTCATCTTGGAAGTCAAATAGTACATGTACTCGGGTTTATGGTGTACACCTTGTTAAAATGCTGGCATCACCTTAAACCTCCTTAAAACTACAGCCACCACCCTTTTCAACTGCAAGAAAGCCATATCCTTCCCCAAACAAATTCTAGGACCCGCCTGGAACACAGGGTATGTGTACGAGTCTCTCCCCACAAACTTCCATGATGATGATGATTTCGAATTCGAATTCTCTTCATCCTTCTGCAGCCACCTCTCGGGCTTGAACTCTGCCCACTCCGATCCCCACAGCGTCTCCAACCTCCCCATAGCGTATGGAAAGTGCGACACTCTCATCCCCTTCTTCACCACTGTCCCGCCGGGCAATACGTCGTCGTTTACTGCCTCCTTCGTGTCTATCGGGACTGGTGGGTACAGCCGCATGCTTTCACATAGAGAAGCATGTGTGTACACCATGTCTTTCACCTCGTCATATATAGGTGCTTCCGATTTTTCATATATTTCCTTTAGAATCTCCGACTCGATTTCCGGATTCTTCGATACAAGCCAGAAGAACCATGTTAAAGCCGCGGCCGTAGTGTCACGCCCAACAAGTATAAAGCTGATCACAATGTCGATCACGAAGTTCTCGTCCGAATGGCCAGAGCTCAAGAACCTTGACAACAAGTCCACGGAATCGAGGCTCTGTTTCTCTCCCAGCTCCTGCTTTTTTTCATTTATTATGTTCATGGCGAACTCTCGTATTTCTGAGACAACGATTCTGAGACGCTTTTCTGAACCAATATTCAACAACTTCTTGATTTTCCATATGACTGGGAGTAACGCATCGAACCTCTCGCTGCTGTATCTGACGCCATCTTCAAATGCTAAAGCGAGCTTGGCTTGTGGAAGTCTGGAAGAGAGGGGAACAAGTATGCCAGGTCAAACCCGAAAGCGATCTTACAAATATTATCGAAAGCAAACCTTTGAAGAATGTCTTGAAAATCAAGGACAGTTTCTGTAAAATAACAGAGAATAGAGAGAGAAACTGAAATTCTTATTAACAAGAAATTGGTACAAAATGAATCAAGTTATAATTACCAACTGAGCTATATATATACAATCCTAAAACAGAGCATTACTTCAGGCACGATCTGGAAAAGGCTTACGACCGACTTGAGTGGAGTTTCATTAGAGATACACTTAAGCTTTTCAGAGTACCTACTGCCTTGATATCTCTAATCATGAGTTGTATTTCCTCCTCTTCTATCTCTATCTTGTTCAATGGGGGTGCTTTGGAGACTTTTAACCCTTCTCGAGGAATTCGTCAAGGAGACCCTCTCTCGCCTTATATTTTCATCCTTTGCATGGAGGTTTTGGGAGCCCTTATTGAGGATAAATGCCATGAGAAGCTTTGGAACCTGGTAAAATCATCTCAGGGAGGTCCTGCCTTATCGTATTTATTTTTTGCGGATGACCTTATGCTTTTTGCTAGGGCTGATCGGAAAAATTGCGATGCAATAAGAGAGGTTATTGACTCTTTTTGTACCTTATCAGGGCAAAAAATTAGCGAGGAGAAATCTCGGGTTTATTTTTCACCAAATGTAGATCAGAACACGAGGGAAGAGTTATGTGAAGTGTTGGGATTTCGTTCCACCCCTTCCCTTGGAAAGTACTTGGGTTTCCCCATTAAACATAAGGGTACCCCTCAAGACTTCGGATTTCTTATTGATCGCATTCAGAGCAAACTAGCTGGTTGGAAGGCAAACTTGCTATCTTTTGCGCGCAGTGACCTCTACCATTCCTAACTACACGATGCAATGTGTGCCCCTTCCCTCTAAAATACTTGAAAGTGTGGACAGATTGAATAGAAACTTTATGTGCGGCTCATCGGATAGGAAGAAAAAGCTTCACCTTATAGGATGGAAGAAAGTCACAAGAGAGAAGGAGGCAGGGGGCCTAGGTATCCAAGCGGCTAAACCAAAGAATGCTGCATTGTTGGCTAAGCTGAATTGGAGGTTCAGAACTAAAAAATCATCATTATGGGTTCGCGTTCTAACCCATAAATACCAGGGGCTGAGGAGGAGACCCACCAGTCTTCTCACACCCACTTCCTACTCTTCCACCTGGTTTGGTATCAAAAAGGGAGAAATCATTGTCAGCATGGGTACTAAATGGGTTGCTGGGAAAGACAGTAACCTCTTGCTATGGTGTGACAAATGGCTGAGCACGGGTACCCTTAGAAGTCGCATATGTGGTCCTCTGAACAGAGGTGAGGAAGAAGTAAGATTGAAGGATATAGCCAGTTTCCATGGCTAGAACTGGGATAAGTTCTCTTTTTCTTTTCCTAAAGATATTCTTTTGGAAATGAAAGCCACTCCTATTCCCTATTCTAAGTCTAGAGAGGATAGACTATCATGGAGCTTATCCCCCAGCGACGAATTCCAACTTAAGGATGCATATCGGTTAGCCAATGCCAATGAAAATTATCCAATAAATTGTTCCTTCAATGGAGTGTGGGTGTGGAAAGTTCCAAGTCTTCCTAAAATCAAGTGCTTCCTTTGGCAATGTTGCCATAAAAGCATTCCTGTGCGCTGCCTTCTCGCCGAAAGAGGTATGAATATCTCTCCATTGTGCCCCCTGTGTAATTCAGCCCTTGAGACGATCAGCCATGCTCTTAGGGACTGCCCAAAGGTACGGATTTTCTGGAATTCTTTCCCTCCCCCATGTTTTGTTGCCAGTTTCTATGGCACACAATTTCTGGACTGGTTGAGGCTAAACTGTAAATCTAAGCAGCAATGTGGTGTTTCTGAGATTGATTGGGCCATTGTGTTCCCCATAGCTGTATGGAGTCTCTGGTTGCATCGGAACAGTGTTGTTTTTGGGAAACCAAACATTTGCAAAGACTTAAAGGCTAAGACATTAGCCAAGGCAACCGAGATGGCCTACTTGGGCATCACCGAGAAGTACAACCAAACAAAGACAAAGATTCAAGTAAGGTGGCTGCCTCCACCCCTCAATTGGTTTAAGTTAAATTCTGATGGTTTGTCCATAGGTAACCCCGGCTTGGCTGGAGGAGGTGGATTGATTCGAAATGAAGATGGCGAATGGGTGAAAGGTTACGCAAGAGCTATAGGTAGTGCCACTAGTGTTGCAGCTGAACTATGGGCATTAAAAGATGGAATTCGCTTATGTATCTCCCTTAAAATCCCAACAGTGGTTTTTGAGCTTGATGCAAAGTTGGTAGTTGATATTTTGAAGAAAGACTTGGAGAAAGCAAATGGCATTGATGTTCTGGTTACTGACTACAGAGAAGGGCTTAAACAAATCCCTTTGGTGCGAATCTAACATTGCTATAGGGAGGCAAATAAGTGTGCCGATGCACTAGCGCGAAGGGGGGCTATTATGGATCAGGATTTTACTATTTTTATGGATCCCCCATTTGATGTTGTTTTTTTGCTTAATTTAGATTCGGTTGGAACAATGTATGATCGGTTTATTGCCTCTGTTTCAGAGGTCTTTTAGTTGTTAATGCATTATCCTCTTTACCAAAAAAAAAAAAAAAAAACTAACTAACTGATTTATAACTAATCCACTAATTACAACTTGACAGCTGGCTTTCACTTCAACTAAATTCTGTGCTCTTCCACATGTGCTGCCTGTGTGACTTCATTAATCAAAACGCCTCGTTTCAAGTCTTTTCTTTCCTCTATCGTTTCACACTTCAACCTTCCTTTTTTTTCTGTCGTTTTTAATGCTGTTACTTCTGCCGTTTGTGATGCTTTTGACTTCAACACTCCCCCTCAAGTCCAGAGTATTAGGCTCTAAGACTTGAACTAAGGAAGCTACCTGTAATTGCTTAGATTGCTCCTTTGACAATTTAGGTTGAAAAATGTCTTTCAGTCCTAGCTTCTCTGATAATCTCACAAAAGATGAAACACCCAAAGCTTTAGTGAAGATGTCTGCAATCTGTGAATTTGTATTGACATGGAAAGTCTTAATCATTCCCTCCAAAATTTTGTCTCTCACCAAATGGCAGTCAACTTCTATGTGCTTGGTTCTTTCATGGAAGACCGGATTCACTACTATGTACAGTGCAGCTTGATTATCACAAAACATCATAGCTGGTCTAGAATGTTCAATCCTTAAGTCCTTCAACAGTTGCAAAACCCAAGTAATTTCACAGGCCACACTCGCCATAGCTCTATACTCTGCTTCAGCTGAGGACCTGGACACAACTCCTTGTTTCTTTGATCTCCAAGAAATTAAGGAATCTCCCAAATACACTGCATAACCAGTGAGGGACCTTCTTGTATCTGGGCATCCAGCCCAATCCGCATCACAGAAGGCCTTGATGTGTAATACTGTGTTGCTTGGGAAGAATATGCCTTTTCCCGGTGACCCATTAATGAATTGAAGCACTCTGTGAGCTGCCTTCAAGTGTGGTTCCCTTGGTTGAGAGACAAACTAACTCAGCCTATGCACTGCATAAGTCAAGTCAGGTCTTGTCAAGGTAAGGTACAAAAGTCTTCCAATCAATCTTCTATATTGTCTTGGTTCCTCCAAAAACTTGCCTTCATACTTGGATAACTTCAAGTTTTGTTCCATGGGAAACTTGACAGGTTTGCTGCCAATGAAACCAGTGTCCTTGAGAATTTCCAAAGCATACTTTCTCTGATTGAGATTGATTCCTTCATCAGTCCTAGCCACTTCTAATCCCAAGAAATACCTCAATGAGCCTAGATCCTTCAAGCCAAACTTAGCATCAAGAACTTTCTTCAAATTGTTGACACAATCAATGTTGTTTCCTGTCAAAAGTATATCATCAACATATACCAATAAAGCTGTGAATGAAGCTCCTTGTGTGTGAGTGAACAAGGAGTAGTCAGACTTGGATTGGACAAAACCCATTTGTAGGATAGTTGAAGAGAATTTCTCAAACCATTGTCTGGATGCTTGTTTGAGACCATAGAGACTCTTATTCAGTTTGCAAACCAAATTATGCTCCCCCTTGCTGTGAAATCTAGGTGGTAAGCACATGTAAACATCCTCAAGCAACTCCCCATGAAGAAAAGCATTATTTACATTCAATTGATGAAGAAACCACCCTTTCACAACAGCCAATGACAGAACAATCCTGACTGAAATTGATTTTACAACTGGAGAGAAAGTTTCTGAATAGTCCAGCCTAAGTTTTTGAGTGAATCCCTTGGCAACAAGCCTAGCTTTATACCTCTCAATAGTACCATCAGGTAAGTATTTAACTCTATAAACCCATTTGCAACCAATGGCTGACTTACTAGGAGGCAAAGAGGTTAAAGTCCAAGTATCATTCACCTCTAAGGCCTCAATTTCTCTGTCCATGGCAGCTCTCCACTCAAGAAATTGCACTACCTGCTGAAATGAAACAGGCTCTGATGGAGTGGAAGAGGCAGCCATGACAAAAGAATGGAAAGTAGGTCCAAGGTGTGAGTAACTCACATGATCCGAAAGGGCATAAGGCAGACCTGAACTGGGTTTGGTACTAACAGAATTGCAAGAGTAATCAGACAGGTATGAAGGAGGTTTGTGGGACCTAGTGGACCTTCTAAGAGGAACAATGGAACTAGAAGTGCAAGGAAAAGGAACACAAGGCTGGGTAATGGTAGGAATGGCAGGTTCTGCAGAAACAGGTTCTGCAGAAACATGTTCAGTAGAAACAGAAATAGGAATAGAAGTGGAATTAGAGTCAGGGATAGGTGAAGCAAAATGAGGAATGGAGGAAGAACAGGGAACAAGGACAAAATCGGCAGAATCTATGGTAGAGTGAGGAAAAACAAAATCATCAAAATAAGAAGCAGAAGGCTGAGAGCAATCAGCATAGGGAAAAATGTTTTCATAAAAGATAATATCTTTGGAAATATAAACTGAATTGGACTGAATATCAAGAACCTTGTAACCCTTAATGCCATGAGGATAACCAAGAAACACACATTTTCTAGCCCTAGGTGCAAACTTGTGCCTATTGTGAGATAAGGTAGAAATGAAACACAAGCAACCAAAATTCCTTAAATTGTGATAAGATGGAGGAGAATTGAAAAGCATTTCATAAGGACTCTTATTACCTAAAGCTTTTGAAGGAATTCTATTGATGAGATGTACAGCAGTCAGGATGTAGTCACCCCAAAGACATAAAGGAATGTGAGACTAAAATTTCAAGGCTCTTGCAACATTGAGGATGTGCTGATGCTTCCTTTCAGCAACACCATTCTGCTGAGGAGTATCAACACAGGAAAGTTGATGCAAAATGCCATTAGAATGGAAAAAGTCTTTCAAGAAAAACTCAGTCCCATTGTCACTTCTAATGGTTTTGATCTTGCTATCAAATTGAGTTGAAACCATTGATGCAAATTTAGGAAACAAAATTTGAGTTTCAGATTTATGTTTAAGTAAGTAAACCCATGTGCACCTAGTAAAGTCATCCACAATAGTCAAAAAATATTTGTAACCATCAATAGTACTAACAGAAAAAGGACCCCATAGGTCACAATGGATCAATTCAAAAGGCTTAGTGGTTACATGAGAACTGGAAGGGAAAGAGAGCTTCTTTTGTTTTGAAAAATGGCATACATCACAGCAAGTAGCCTTATTTTGAACATCAATATCTACAAAATGCTTCAACAATTGAAGTTTTGACAAAGAAAGGTGTCCTAATCTAGAATGCCACAAATCTGAAGAAGAAATGTGACTGACATTATTGGCAAGAGTTGCTGATCTTGATGGTGGAACAGAAGCTTGAAGCAAATATAGACCATTGCTTTGCTTACCGAGACCAATCATGCTCCATTGAGCAAGGTCCTAGATGAAACACCAATCACCAAGAAATATAAGACAACAAAATTTATGCTTAGTGAGTTTGCTAACTGAAATGAGGTTGAAATTAAAAGATGGAACACATAATACATTTGTGAGTGTGAGAGTAGGTGAAATTTGCACAGTGCCAATGTGTGTAACTACAACCTTTTCCCCATTTGGCAAATAGACACAAGAATGGACAATAGAAGTAATTGTGGTTAATTATGACACTGAGTGCACCATGTGATCAGTAGCACCAGTGTCAAGAATCCAAGAATTAGACTTAAAACAATGTCTATCAACAACAAGGGCTGAAAAGATAGAATGAGACAAATTGGGGGCAATCCAAAAGGGATTACCTGAGAAATTAGAAGAAGATGATGAAGTAGCTGTAGGAGATGAAGTGGCTGTAGCAAAAGGAAGAGCATGTGCCATCACTGAAGCAACCTGTGAAGCAATCTAAGTACCAATGCCATTTGGAGCACCAAAACCAGAACTGGATGCAGTATGAGCCTTTAGAAAATTGAGAAGTTGTTCACATTGAACCTAAGATATTGGACATTGAGGCTGAGTAGTCTGTTGGCAATTCTGAAGACCAAAATTACCAGGAAAACCTCCAAAATTTGGTTGTGGAACACCAAAGGAAGTCTTGTTCAAAGTTGGCTGTTGAAGACCAATGTTGAACTGATTAGTATCACAGGGTTGAACATTAGGAAGACCATCAAACCCAAAACTTCCTGTGATTTGATTAGCCATAGCCTTATTTCCACCTTTTGGCTTATACCCTGGAGGGTATCCATGAAGTTTGTAGCATTTATCTACTATGTGACCAATGAAGCCACAGTAGGTGCAAACTGGTCTTTCCTTCTTGAAGTTACCTCCTTTGCCTCCATTGTTCCGAGCATTACCTTGAAATGACTTACCACCATTTACATACATAGCAATAGGATCCAATTGTTGAACCACATTAACATTGTTGCCTATGTTTCTCCTTTTCTCTTCTTGTAAAACCAATGAGCACACCTTGCTGAGAGGGGGAAAGGGCTCAATAAGCAAGATTTGCCCAATCAAAGTCCCATAGCAGTCATTCAAGCCCATTAGAAAACGGAAAACATGCTCTTTATGCTGTGCATCTAGTTGAGATGACCTAGAAACACAAGCACAATTGCACACTGTGAAGGGTTGATTATTCACAAACTCATCCCATAGAGTCTTGAATTTGGTGAAGTAGAAGCTCACTGAAAGCGATCCTTGAACCAAATGTGAGATTTCCTTTTGAAGCTCAAACAGCCTTGGAGTGTTGTCCTGAGATAACCTATTCTTGAGATCAATCCACAAATCCCTTGCTGAATTGATGTACATCACACTAACCTTAAGATTAGGACTGAGTGAATTGGTCAGCCATGATAGGATCGTAGTGTTGCACCTATTCCAGGAATTGAACAACGGCGAGGTTGGATCTGGTTCTGAAATTGAACCATTGACAAATCCAAACTTATTTCTGGAGCTCAGAGCCAGAAACACAGATCTCGCCCAGGTCATGTAGTTCTCAGGACCATTGAGAGGCTGAGATGTAAGAATCAAACCAGGATTTTCATTTGCTGGTAAGAAAAAGGGGTTATTGGCATACTCATCCGCCATAGCTGCACTTCCAGTTGGTGTAGAGGAAGAAGAAGGTGCACTTGATGAGTCTAAAGCCATGAGGAAAAACGAGCTCTGATACCATGTAAAATAACAGAGAATAGAGAGAGAAACTGAAATTCTTATTAACAAGAAATTGGTACAAAATGAATCAAGTATGTTATAATTACCAACTGAGCTATATATATACAATCCTAAAACAGAGCATTACTTCAGGCGCTGAAACTAACTAACTGATTTATAACTAATCCACTAATTACAACTTGACAGCTGGCTTTCACTTCAACTAAATTCTGTGCTCTTCCACACGTGCTGCCTGTGTGACTTCATTAATCAAAACGCCTCGTTTCAAGTATTTTCTTTCCTCTGTCGTTTCACATTTCAACCTTCCTTTTCTTATGTCGTTTTTAATGCTGTTACTTCTGCCGTTTGTGATGCTTTTGTCTTCAATAGTTTCATATTTGGCAGCTGAGGAAAGAATGGGGATGAGGCGGTCAGAGAGCTCGGTGTCGACAACGGTTTCGATGAACCTGCGAAGAGATTTGGTGTTGAATTCGTGGCTAGAGACTTGTCTTTGGAACTTCCAGGACTCACCGTCGACGTTGAAGATGCCGTGGCCAAGAAAGTCGGTGAGAGCTCGACGGTAAATGTCGCCTTTTTCGTAATTAGGGAAGTTGGTCTCGAGGATATGTTGCACCACGGCGGGGTTGCCGGAGAAGACCTAGTAGGCTGCGTAGGAGCGGCGGAGAATGATGGTGGCAGAGGGTGAGTCTTGGAGGATGTCTGAGAGCCATGGGTGTAGGCGCTTTCGGTTGGCGAAGATGGCGAATGATGAACCCACTAGAGGGTACGATTTGGAGACTTTGGATTTAGATTTGGAATTGGAATTGAGAAAGAAGAAGAAGAAGAGAAGGGGAAGTAAAAGAAGGAAAATGGGGACTAGAACTTGCATTTGCAGCAGCAACATGGTTTGTGTTTCTCTTTCAGTTTCAGATTGTTTATTCTGTTTTTTCATTTGTGTTGCAACTGAGGTCCGTGGATGAATATTTATGGCGAGAGGTCCCGTGAGGTTTTTGTTTGCATTAATAAAATGCAATTTTAAACCATTTTTTTTTTTAAGTCAAAGTTTATAAAGAGGGGAGTTTTGGCACAAATTGTGCCACTTTGTCTTTATACGGCACTAGCATTACTCTTGCTCTCAAGTCTCAACCTACCTATTTATTTGGTTGGAATAAATTTGAAATTTAAATATATAATTACCAAGGAATACAAATTACAAAACAGCTAAAACAATGCCTTTCCAAAATTTAAAAAACATATTAACAAAATAATATATTTTAGGGGCAAATATCATTTTTGTCCTTTACGGTTTAGTGTCAATTTCATATTTATATTTTATTGTTATTGTTAATTTGATCTTTACATTTTGTTGGTACTTATAGCACAACTTGCACACTTAAAGCTTACATAACCTTTGCCGCATGCAATTTTGGTGTTGGCGTGTAAATGTATTCCCTTATCTCATCCTCTTCTCCTATACATGTGTGTGTCTCAGATAGTATTGTTTATAAAAATAAAATATTTAAAAAAAAAAAGCTTATGTGACCAATAAAATAATAATAATAATAATAATAATTTTTTAATAAATATTTAAAAAAAAATAGTAGTGTTACAAGTTGTATAAGCTTTACTACATTGAGTTTACAAACTGGAGTGTCATTAATTATAAAAAGGCAATTCAAATATTTATTTATGAGGTTGTTGAAGTTCACCGATCATATCTATTGCCACATCAACTTGTAAGTTTTAGGCTAAAATGCAAATTGCATTCTCTAAATTTGACTGAAATTTATTTCAGTTCTCTAACTTTATATTTGTTCAGTTGAGTTCTCTAAGTTTCAAATTTATTTAATTTAGGTTTTTTGTCTAATTTCATTAAAAAAATTGCCGATAAGTATGCCATTAACTAATCAATTTTTTTTTAAAATAAAATTCTTTCATAAAATATCTATGAAATATTTTTGTTAATTTTATAGATTTTTTTCATGTGAGAAAAAAAAATTAATGGAAAATTTTTAACGAAATTGGACAAAAGCCATGAATTAAATAAATTTGAAACTTAAAGGACTCAATTAAATGGAAGTGAAGTTAGAGAAATTAAATAAATTTTAGTCAAACTTGAAGGGTGTCATTTGTATATTAACTTAAGTTTTACATAGTAAAACTTGTAGTAACATTTTCCTTAAAACAAGTCAAGTCAATCTCATAAAAAAAATCAACATTAGAAAATTAAAAACAATATTTTTTTTACGGCAAAAAATGAAAATAATATTAATTCCAAATTTTAATGAATAAAAAATCTCAAAATCTCATCCTACAATTTTTTTATCCCTTGCAGTTTCTTAGCCACTAAAAACATCTAAAAATATTGTTCCCTTCCCAAATTCGAGAAATTATAACAATTTAATATGGGATTTTCTTTCTTTATTAGAAGGATAAGCACGGTTATTGTTGTTTGTCCCAACATTCAGCCAAGGTAGGCTACTAACTTGCTCATTATAAGTAGTTAACGAACGGAAATAAGGCCATTTTATGTCTATAAGTGAAGATTGGATGGATGCCCGCTAAAAGGGCTGTTTTCATGCGTGCTGGTGTTCGTGGTTTGTTGGTTTTTCTGTTCTCGTGGGGGAAGGCGAGATTGGCGCATCTACAATTTGAGAGTGTGCTCGGGCAAGTGGGCTAACCAGAACTACTAGTAACGTGATTTGCCTACAATACGAGTAAGGGGAATGGAACTCTTGTTTAAGAACTTTAGCTATGGACTTAGGTTAGCTAGCTCAACTTCTCCTATGGCTATTTGGATTAAGGAACTAGGGTAACGCAAAGACAAAGAAGGCCTAATAATAATGGTGAGTCGAATCAGGCACGGCAACCGTTCCAAGGCTTTTATGCCACCGTTCCTGCCTTATTTAAGATAGGAGAATGAGGTTCAAGCAAAAGACTCTAGGTTTTGCCTAAGGCGAGTAGCAAACTCTAATTTCAGTGCACATGTGGAAGGCAACTCTGTTTAGCCAGCATAAGATCCTCATGGTGGACAAGTGATGTGGTCCACCATTCCAGTAAAAGACTCACACCTATTTAAAATTGTGGAGTTTTAAATAAAAACTGAATATTGACTTAGCAATTTTAAATGGGTGGGAGTCTTTTACTGGAATGGTAGACAAGTGACGTGGTCCACCATTAGGACTGTATAATTTCTCCCTAAATTTAGCTTTTCTTCCACTTTCTTAGCAACACAACAACTCAAAAACACAACCAAATCTCCCTAAGATATTTTTTAGTTACGACTCCAACACAAAAAGCTGTTCTCATCTAATCAAACACAAAAAAAAATATTTTAAAAAAAAAAAAGAAAAAGAAAAGAAAGGAAACTCTAACTTCAAAATGGTATGCGAAATTTCTAGCTTCTTCTTTAGTTAAATCCATTTATTTATTGTCGGAGTATTTTCTTAGCTTGAAAGCTAAGGCTCTAATATTATGGTCCATTTAGATTGAGAGAGAAAGAGAGGGAGTAAAGTAGAGTATAATAGAGTAAAGTAGAGTTGGCCTAAAATTAACCTATTATTCTACTCCCCTCCACTCCACCTCCCTCCCTCCTCAATCCAACCAGACCCTTAATATAGTTGGTATGGTGGTGGTATTTATTTATAGCAAGAGATGAAGATTGAGAGAAAGAAGTGGGAACTGAAGTACTTAGAGCATTCGCATCAACTCATGCAATTTATTTATTTATTTATTTATTTTAGCATAAGAACTTATTTTTTTTATTTTACATAATCACTTTTCAAAAACACCAACATTATATTATCTATTTTATACTAAATTTTATTCAAATATCATTTCTTTATCAATTTTTTATTACTCTCCCAAATCATCTCTCTCTCTCTCTCTCTGAGTAAAGAAAATATTAAAATAACTTTTTTGCATATGAACAATAACCGGGTATACCACAGTTACTATAATTAGAATCCTATTTTGCATAATTTTTTATGAGTTGACATGGGCTACACATTCCCAGCTAATTCGGCCCTAAAGGGAGTTGCCCTATGTGGCTAAACCATCAAAAGTTGGTCAAGGAGTTAGTTTATTTTTAGGGGCCTAAATTGGTTTGTTTAAAGCTTTAGCCACATACATTAGGAGTTATATGTATCCATTTGGGTGAAAATTTTGAACACTAGACCATTTTAATTAGCTTTAGGTGCAAGTGTTCCTAGCCCACTTAGCAACATGCATAGCTCGAGCTTATGCAAAAGGTCTTAAAAAGAGTCAACTCATACTCTCCAAACTACACTCCCTCAAATTTCTATGACATCACATGAGCTTGGGTCATACTTAAAAGAATAAAATATAATATAATACATAAATTAGGCCAACAAGAATTGAGCTTGGTTGGAATTGGGCTTGTAGAAATTTTGTCGCAAAAACGACCATCAATAGAGGTAAAATAAAAGGGTGGGATAAATTTGGGCAAGAATTTGGAGATCTTTGAGTTGCAATATTTAATTCATCATTTGTGAATTTAGCCTAATAAAGGATTGTCCTATAGAATTTGGAGATGCTTTGAGATGCAATATTTTATTCATTATATGTGAATTTAAGCTAGTGTGTTACTGTGTTATAAAAAGTCCTTTTTAGCATCTAATGAATGAGAAATTCTGAAATGACAAACAAAACTACTTTCACATTATTTGCTCAAGTCATTAAATTGATCTTATTTTAAGAATTTAATTTGCTATGCCGACAGTTTTCATGCATATTATTAGAGTAAGGACTTTTGAAGTACAAGTCAAATGTGACAAATTGGGGACCAAAAATATAATTACAAAAAAAAAAAAGAAAAAAAAAAAGAAGAAGAGAGGGGGGGGGGGGGGGGGGGGGGGGTTTGAAGAAAGAGAAGCAATTCAAAAACCACCAAAACATTGAGACAACAATCGAAGCACTATTTGTAACTCGTATCCTTTTCTAAAAAAACACATCTCTTGAGACCCAAAAGCTCATCTGTGGCTCCTTGGGTATGTTAGAAAAAAAAAAAAAAAAAAAAATTTGCCAAGTACCATGGATTTTCTTTGAAAGTCTCAAACCACGGCTCCAGAGATTTTGATTTTGTTATCCAAAAGGTCTAAGAAAAGTTGGCTGGTTGGCAAGCTAGCCTTCTCTCTCTTACTGGTATATGCACTCTTATTCAATCTTCCTCTGGTCCTATTCCCGATTATGTCATGCAAGGGGCCTTGCTTCCAAGTAAGGTTTTCCAAAGTAATTGATTGAGCAAGCATGAATTTTCTATGGGGCTCCACCTCAGAAAAAAGAAGTATTGGGTTCAAGGGAGTTACTCCTTGACCAAAGCTGTCCTATTTGTAACTCCCACTATATATATATATATATTGACCTTCAAACTCTTGTTTTTTTAAAGCAACCAGTTTTTATTTACTATTATAACTGTAGATTTTATAATAATAAAAAATTATAAAAAATAAATAAATAAATAAACCCCATTATCAAAAAAATGTACCAACCTCACAACAAATCATTGCCAACAACATATCTTTTAACATCATAAAGAAACAATAACTTCAAATGGACCTCGGCTGTTTGTGGTCCAACAAACCGCTCTCAGCTCAAAAACTTGTCATGATTTCTCCAACCATCAAGAAGAACAGGGAGAGCGCACAGTTCAACGGTGATAAATGGTGTCATTTCAAGAACAAAATATATAATGAAGACTTTTAAAAGTGAAGCAAATCACTTTTATCTGGTATGGTTGACCTCATGTTTTCTAACTACAATGTACACAAAATCCAGGACGTGGAGATAAACCTCTACAAGATTACAGAAAATAACTTCGCAGCAGGCACTAATCAACCGTAGCATAAGAAGTGTAATGTTTTGATATATCTGCCACATCCTGATGCTTGTGCACTTTCAATCACCCGCCCATCCACATGTGCACACTGATAAATTTCCTGGATGCATATTGCAAAATATTCTCTCTAGTTCCAATCCAAACATTTCAATTGAAGAAGCAAGAATTTGTGAAACTAAAATTTTTCATTCAACATAGCAAACTAAAAATGTAACCCTACATGTCCAAACGCAAACATGGCAGAATGTGCCTAAGCTTTTGACAAGAAACCTATCATAAGCAACCCCAAGGTATAGGACAAACCGACCCATCATTGCAAAGTTTACAATGTACACAACCAAAACCTGTGAGACTATTAGTGAAGCAACAGCCTAATAAAGTTCAGGAACAGGACCCCATTAGTCAAAAATTTCATCATCTTCATCAGGAAGAGGTTGTGCAGCTGCTTTCTCCAACTCAGATTCATGCCTGAACAATAATCCAACCATAATTTATGTTAGCAAGAGTTATTCAGCAAAGGAATAGCAGTGAACATGCTATTCATTACAAAATTTCTTAGTAGAATAATGATTATAATATATCATTGGAAGAATTTTCTTAAAAACTATACTTCAGTGGGAGTCACTAAGCAGTAAATGATCACCCACCAGGGCCACCACTTCAACTAGTTTGGTTCCTTTATTAAACCATTTTAGCTTATCAATACTGGAGAAATTATTCCATACACCCGGTTTATTACACCCCTCACCTAAATGTGGATCTCTTGTGTGGAACCGCATGAGGAGGTCCACCTTTTATGTGAGGAAATGTAAACCGGGCGCACTAAATAATTTAACACCAAAGTGGCCAGCCCAGTCAGACCTATGGAAAACTGACAATTGACTGTTAGTTTTTGTTATTGAATGGCTAGATGATTGACTGTTCCTGAGTTCCTACAATGCACATCAAAAGTCCACAAGGCTCAAGCCCAAGTAAATTGTCAGATTTACTCACTCCCAGCCAGTGTCTATTTATGGTGCTTTCCCTTATATTGAATTAACAAGGATGTTTAAAAGTTAAAAATAAAAAATCAGAGAGGGACTATCACTTACTGTGCTTGTGCAGCCATGTCAATTTGAACTTCAGGAGGAGCAAGGGCAGGTGATTCAACAAAGCGTAGATCAACATTTCTGCAGTTGACAGTGAACATATCAGTAAGCAGAGACGGTATGAAAAACAAAAACACAGCAAAAAAAAAAAAAAATCAAATGAAATGAAATAAATACACTAGAACATTACCCTGCTAGCTTTCTGGCAAGGTACAAGAAAGGTTTCTCAAAGTTGTAATTGCTCTTTGCAGAAATTTCATAGTACTGAAGATTTTTCTTCCTGTGAAAGGTAACTTGCTTTGCTTTCACCTGCCTGTTTTTGACATCTACCTTGTTGCCACATAAAACTATTGGAATGTTGTCACAGACCCTGATAAAAAAGAAACAAATAAGTCACTTAGAAGACAGAAGACCAATTGTACAAGGCAAAAAGGGACAGAGCAGTAAAGAGTCTAGCAAAGCCAAGTATTAAAAGTTTAGGATTGTTCATTAATTTTATTTCAAACATGAACCTAGCTTGAGCTTATCACCGAACTAAATTACTTGTTCAAACTTGATTCGTTTTCTTCTCAAACAAGCTTTAACTTATACTATTCCCGTATATGATAAACACTATGACTATAACTGCTTACCCATTGACAAATCTTCAATGCCAATAATTAATAACTAAATTATAATTGAAATTATATTATTTGAGTTAATTATAAAAAGTGATTTTTTGTTAATGAACTTATAAATTTTAGATTCACCAACTTTGTATTGTTAAAAATTATATATAATTTTTACTACAAAATTATTGAATATTTATATTACTAATAAATTATAAATTATAATTTGATATCTTATAAATTCATTTACAAACTTACACAATCCAATCTCAAGTCTAAACAAGTGTATTTATATACATGTATGCATACATACGTATATATTATATATACTTAAATCGAGTCTCCCATTCACAATTATGTTTATGAACATGTATGTATATCATATTTGAGCTTAGATTGTTTAAACTAAAGCCTAAATTAGGCCCAAGTTTGGCTCATTTGTTACAAAAAACGAACATGAACAATAATTATCCCAAGCCGAGCTCCAACTGTTCATAATAAGCTCAGTTCATTTATAGTCCTAGGAACAGCAGCCATTGTAGCAGCATTATGATAGATTAGATGAAACATAAAATTAAAAAAAGAAAACGAAAGGGCATCATCAATTACATTAACTCACCTGCAGAGATCCCGGTGCCATGTTGGAACATTTTTGTATGTCAATCGAGCTGTGACATCAAACATGATGATAGCACACTGTCCATGAATACTGCAAATCAAAAAAGTTCAGAAAAACCAAATGTCAGATATGAACGAATGAAAGATTTAAACCAATTTACCTATAACAAAGTAGAACTAAACTCAACAAAACAAAAAAGTTCGAAAAAAAAAAAATGTAGTGACTCAGGACAGAAACAGAGTCCAGGCACTATAAATTGCTGAATCAAAATCCAAAACAACACAAGATGGGCTCATTTAGTAAAGCACAATTTCTTGTTCTTTTAGTATTCTCTTAATGTAGAAGGAAATTAAAAGGCATTATTAATATAAGCAAGAATTCCAAGTTTCTATACATGCAATAACCAAAAACTCAATCTCAATTTTCACAAAAAGGTTTAAGATCATACTAATAACCGTCGCGGAGTCCACCGAATTTCTCCTGACCAGCAGTGTCCCAGCAGTTGAACCTGATCTTTCCATAATTCGTGAAGAAGTCCAGCGGATGAACTTCCACGCCGATTGTTGCTGTGACCAAAACACAATTTACCACATTCTATTATTATTAATTGTTTACAGAGCAAAACCTAACCTAACCTAACCTAAAAGAATCAGAATCAGAATCAGAAAAACAAAAGGAGAAATTTATGAGATTGTTGTTTAGTTGAGTTGTATTCATGTTCTTACGCTCGTATCTCTTCTCAAACTCTCCAGTAAGGTGGCGTTTCACAAACGTGGTTTTGCCTGCACAATTCACAAACGCAATCAATCAATCAATCAAAAAAAAAAAACACCATTGATCAACAAGGATTGTCAGAATTTAAATATACCAGTTCCGCCATCGCCGACGATGACGAGCTTGAAGCAAGGGGGATCCTGATGAGTGGAGGCCTGAGTCTGATTCATTGCCGCCTAATAACAGTAATACACACCATGGATAGCCATGTGAATACTTACATCAGAATTTAACAAACAAACAATAATAACCCTAACAACAACAACAACAACAATTATTACCTTGAGAAAGAAAGGGGCTCACAATTTTTTGTTGATACGAAACAGAGGGAGATTTGTATTTGGAATTTGAGAGTTTTTATTATGTGCTCTGTTTGATGGCTCTTGAGATCTTTATATACGGGTTCCTGACTTTTATTCCACGCTATTGGTACCAATCCCGCTTAAATTTTCCGCTTCAATTATAGCCCTACACCTTTACACTTCTTTCGGTTAGTTACACTTCCACTACGCTGCACGCAATTTCCTTATTTGTGCAAGTTTCAAGAGAAATGCAATCTCCACGCAATGCTTTTACAATAAATTTATGCAATACTTTTACCATTAATTTTAAGTAATAAGTTGTTATTTGCTGTTATTAATGGACAAAAAAATAATTTCAATGATGGTTTCAACTTAAGACTAATAATATCAGTTTAGTATCTGTGATTTGTTGTAAAAATATTATAAAAATATTGTGAACATAACACTTTTCGAGATCAATAAGCTTGACGAGTCTTTAGCGATATATATTAACATTATCCTCATAACAAATTTTAGGTGGCAAACCGATATTGGATTAAAAAAAATTTTATTAATAGTAGACCCAAATTAAAACTATAACAATTTATACTTAAGATTTGTTGTAAAATTGATAATGTGATGGACGTAACATTATTCAGAAGCCTTATCCTCCCCCTCTCTCTCTCTCTCTCTCTCTCTCTCCAAGTTAGCGTTTCCTCCTGCCCCACCATTTTTTGGTTTTATTTGGGTTCGATTCGAACCTAGAAGTTTGAGATTCCGTTTTGACTATGTGTTTGCGTAGGAAATTAAAAATTATTTGGAATCAGAAATTGGGACACCAAAAATTCCTCCATTTTAGCTTTTATAAAATGTGAAAGAATCCTCTCTTGTTTCCAACACTTTGATCCTCTTTTTAAGTTACAAAATTCAAGATTCAATTCTACAGACTTTACAACACTTTTATCTGTCGCTCCAAAGTGGGCCAGGTCCCTTCTTCATTTAATTGGGCCTCATATTCAAATCTGGGCTTTGTTAGCATAATTGTTGATTGTGATGCCTCTGTCTGAAGTTGTCACGCTACTATCTCTCAAGCAACTCAAATTCTAATAGGCTCTTGAACCCGAATATGAATGAATGCAGGAATTCTCTTGGGGCATTTCATGAAGTCAAAGATTCAGCATAACTACATGGAAACTGTGGATCAACTTCCTAAAGTTGGCTTATGTTTATCCTCCTAGTGAGTAATGATGTATCTTCTATCTTAAACTTAGACTGCTCTTCTATTTGTACAACCACTTGGACTTGGTCTAGGTTAACTTCATTATCTAATGCGGTGTGAGTGGGTTGAGAATGGAATCGAAATTGGCGTAGATGAACTTGATCAACCTACCTTTGTGGAGTGACCCTAGGCCAAAAAATTAGACTTAGACCTTGGGCTTGGTGTCTTGGCTTCAGCAACAAACCTTTTAGGGTTTTTGATGACTCAAACTCGAGCTCTACATCCACTAATATTGCCAACCAGAGAGAGAGGAATGGCTGAGAGAAAATAAAGAATAAAAAGAAGATACATGATACACGGTTCTCGCTAGTGGAATCATGTATTCTTGGTTTACGCCTCAAGAATGAATCTAAAGGGCCCTACCTTGGTAAAATTCAACATCATTCTATATATATAAAGCATGGAAACACTTAGGAAATAAATTTCAAATTTTTTTTTTTGAAAACGAAATAAATTTCAATTTTTGTTTTCTTACAATAAATAACAAATTTCTAAAACCTATTGTTACAATACCAAAAAAGATAACATTTAGAGAGATTCATTTAATTTATGTATTTAAAGCATGGTTATCAAAATTTACTTGAAAGTTGACACGATTAAAGGACTAGTTCACTAGTTCAACCAGAAGTTCATCTTATACACATACACACAAAAACCAGTTGTTCATTAATTGAATCGTACATAAATTAATCAATTAATTAATATATTTTATAATTATTCAAAATAACTAAAAATAAATAAAAATATTCAATCAATGTAAATTATAACCACAAAATTTTAAAAATTATATCGTATGAAATAAATTTTAGTAAATATAAAACACTAAACACAACATTCGTGTAGATTATCCAATATCCAAATCATATCGTCCAAAAATCTTAACACAACATCACATAAACAAATTTGTTAGCTGAATTATTAAGAAAAGGTTATACATAATTATATATTGAGACATGCAGACATCTATCCTAATTTTTATATATATATATATATATATATATAAACCCAATAACTAATAATTTTAATTATATAGAAAAGTAAATCCTAGAAGTAAATAAAATAATATCATAATTTATATATGATAATTTTTTTTATAAAAAAATCTGTGAACTAAGAAAATTAAAGGCATATTTCGGATCTCCTTTTATCCTTATATTAGAATAGTCTTTTTGATATTTAAAAAAAAAATGGTAATAATAGAAGATATCTGTGAGTTTGTGGCAAATGTAGTGACGACTCAAGTAGGTGTAGCTGTGTGGGTAGGGATTAGGATCGAGTGCAATACCATCCAATGCAATTATCCCCTCCCCATTCACAAACATTTTTACGTTTTAACTTTAATTTCTTTTACTCTTTTTTTTTTTTTTTTACTTCTTTTATTCAAGGGTTAAGATTAAAAGTTGTTTTTTTCAACTCTCAATATCAATCATTGATAGTAATTGCATTAGGTGCAATACCTTACGTAGTGCACCTGATCTCAACCCATGTGGGTAGGGGTGTGCCCAACAAGTTAGAAGTGGTCTATTTGCTTTAGGATTATGTTTTTCAAATGAACATCTTTTGTTCAACTCTCCCCGTAACACTTTCTATTCCACAAATAAGAACCTGTCATGTATCCTCTTTTTTAAGAAATCCTAATTTTATGCTTATTCTTATTTTAGTGTGTGTGTGTGCGCGCGCGTGCACGCGTGTGTGTAACCCAACACATCCCCACTGCCACCACCAACCACCGCTTGTGTTACTCTGCCAACTCTACTAGTGGAGTGTTGGGAATTCAACCGAAATTCCAACCTATGAGAAACAAATAAATAAATAGAGAAAACACACGTCAAAGAAAAACAATCACATGCACAAGACAGTATTTACGTGGTTCGGCAATTTGCCTACGTCCACGGAGTTGCAGGGATTTCACTATTATCAGGGAAAAATACAAAGTGCAGCTACAGTGTTTTTTCTCTCTCTCTAAAACACGACAAGACCAAAACCCTAATCACCAAAAACGGCTTTTATATCTTGCGCACAGGATTACAATGCTCTATGGACTAAGCCTCAGAAAATCTTCCATTAAAAATCACGCAACATTATTCGGGTCGGGTCGGGTCGTCAACCGGATCAAACATAAACAAGGCTCCACAAAGCCCAACAAATCTCCCACTTGGAGACTAGTTCAATCACCAACATCAGCCGCTATCCTCCAAAAGCAATCCCTCATCCCTACAACTCATCCTCCTGTCCTCAAGCTAGAAGGACAACTGAAGTTGCACACAGCTTCAGCTTCTCAATAGTGACACCCTTAGTCAACATGTCTGCCGGGTTCTTAGATCCACATATCTTCTCAAGTATTACCAGATTATCTTCAACAAGGTACTGAATAAAGTGGTATTTTGTCTGTATATGTTTCGACTTTGAATGAAAAGCCGAATTTTTAGCAAGAAAAATTGCACTCTGACTGTCACTGTGTAGAATGTTCATCTCCTGCTTCTTACCCAATTCATCTAAGAAACCATGTAGCCAAATCATCTCCTTTCCAGTTTCAGTTGCTACAATATACTCAGCTTTTGTAGTAGACAAAGTAACAATCTTTTGCATATTTGAAGCCTATGATATAGTTGTACCACCCAGAGTAAATATAAACCCAGTAGTACTCTTTCTACTATCAATATCACCAGCAAAATCAGCATCCACATAACCTTGTAGTTTCAAACTTGCACCTGTGAAGTAAAGACATGTATCTGATGAACCCTTAAGATATCTCAAAATTCACTTAACTGCCTCCCAATGTTGCTTTCCAGGCCTACTCATGAATCTACTCACAACTCTCATTGCATGTGCAATGTCTGGCCTTATACACACCATAGCATACATCAAGCTGCCAATCGTTGAGGCATAGGGCACCTTGCTCATATGGTCCCTTGCTTCTGCTGTCTTCAATGACTATTCTTTGCTCAGTTTGAAATGACTATCTAAAGGTGTGCTCACTGGTTTAGCTTCATTCATGTTGAATTTGCTGAGAACTTTCTTCACATGCTCTGACTGTGAAAGCTTCAATGTACCATTAGCCTTGTCTCTAATGATTCTCATACCAAAGATTTGCTATGCAGCTCCCAAATCCTTCATTGCAAACTATTTTGACAATTGCTTCTTCAGATTATTAATCTCCTTAATGCAAGACCCTACAATAAGCATATCATCCACATACAATAGTAATATGATGTAAGAATTGTCAAAAAACTTAACATAGCAACAGTGATCAACTTCACATCTCTTGAACCCAATTCTATGCATAAAACTATCAAATTTCTTGTACCACTATCTATGAGTTTGCTTTAGGCCATACAAGCTATTTCTCAGTTTGCAAACTAGATTCTCTTATTCCTGAACAATGAACCCTTCTGACTGAATCATGTAAAGGCCTTCTTCCAATTCACCATGAAAGAATGTCATCTTTACATCTAACTGCTCAAGATGTAAGTTTTCTGCAGCCACCATTCCCAGCACCAGTCTAATTGTTGACATCTTTACAACTGGAGAAAATATCTCTGTGTAGTCAATGTCTTCCTTCTACTAGAACCCTTTAACAACTAATCTGGCCTTGTAACGTTTGCTACCATCATGCTCATTCTTTATTCTGTATACCAATTTGTTGTGCAAAGCCTTCTTTCCTACTGGCAATTCAGTCAGTTCCCATGTCTGATTCCCCAACAAAGAATCCATCTCATCCTTCATGACTAACTCCCACTTGCTTGAATTCTCATCTTGTAAGGTTTCATCATAACACTCTGGCTCACCACCATCAGTCAACAGGAGATAATTTAAAGCGGGTGAATAACGCTGTGGAGGTCTAATGTTCTTGGAAGATCTGCGGACTTCAGCTATAGGTGTACTCTGATCTACCTGTGAATCTATATTCTTTTTATCTTCTTCACCCCTTTTCTGGACAGTACTTTCAGTCAATTCATCTAAGTTGACAAACTCAGACTTCTTTTGATCTATCTCTGTAACATCTGACACTACAGTTGACCTGTCCTTGTACATAGCATGTTCATTAAATATCACATTTCTACTTCTGATGATTTTCCTGTTTTGTTCAGCCCAAAACCTATAGCCAAATTTCTCACCACCATAGCCAATGAAAAAACATATTTTAGACTCTGCATCAAGTTTACTGCGAGCATCAGAATCAATATGAACATAAGAAACACAACCAAAAACTTTTAAACGTGAAAATTTTACTTGTTTACCGCTCTAAACTTCCTCAGGAAATCTGAACTCCATAGGAACTGATGGTCCTCAATTTATTAGGTAAGCTGCAGTGCTAACAGCATCAGCCCAGAAAGTTTTTGGTAGTCCAGCATGCAACCTCATACTCCTAGCACGCTTATTGAGAGTTCTGTTCATGCGCTCAGCCACACCATTCTGCTGTGGTGTCCTAGGAATGGTCTTCTCCATCCTAATTCCCTGTGCAGCACAATACTCACTAAACCCTCCATCTATGTACTCTCCTCCATTATCTAACCTCAAACATTTTACTTTCAAACCTGTTTCTATCTCAACCATGGCCTTCTACTTCTTAAAAGTTTCAAATACATCAGATTTATTTTCAAAAAATAAACCTATATCTTTCTGCTTGAGTCATCAATGAAAGTGATGTAGTACCTTGAACCTCCAAGGGATGCAACTGGAGAAGGCCCCCATAAATCAGTGTGTACTAACTCCAACTTTTCAGCCTTCGGTGTTCTGCCAGTTTTCAAGAAGCTCGCCTTTTTCTGCTTTCCTAAGATGCAGCTTTCACACATGTCAAAATCAATGGACTTCAATTCTGGTAGTTTTCCTTTTGACAGCAGCATCTTCATCCTTTTCTCACTCATATGACCAAGTCTGCGGTGCCATAGGCTTGTATCAATACTTGCATCAGCAACTACAATTGTGTCTCTTGGACTTGAGGTCATATATAGAGTACCAGTCTTCTTTCCACGAGCCAATACCCTAACTCCCTTTGTAACCTTCCAAGTACCACCAACAAATAGTATTGCATGCCCTTCATCATCAAGTTGTCCAACAGAAATTAGATTCCTCCTTAGGTCAGGAATATGTCGAACCTTCTCCAGTAACCAAACAGACCCATTGGGCAACAATATCCGGACATCTCCCCTACCCACAACATCCAAGGCTGAACCATCAGCCAAATACACCTTACCAAAATTACCTGCAACATAATTCTGTATGATTTCTTGGTATGGAGCGGTATGAAACGAAGCTCCTGAGTACATAACCCAATCATCAAGTAGACTGTCTATTGCAAGAAGTAATGCATCATGTACCTCTTCTGTTACAGTATTAGCAGAATCATCTTCATTCTTCTTCTTAGGACTTTTGCATTGGTTCCTAAAGTGACCTATTTTTCCACAATTTCAGCATTGTACTTGTTGGCCTGATGTAGATTTACTTCTGTTCCGATTAGTATTTCTGGATTTTGATCTGCTCTGATTTGAATTTCTATTATTACCTCTGCCTCTTGTCTCAAAGTTTAGGGCAGAACCAAATCCTGATGTTTAACCTGCATCTCTTCTACGAATTTCCTCAGCCAAAATTAAATCTCGTATATCATTGTACTTGAACTTTTGCATTGGTTCCTAAAGTGACCTGTTTTTCCACAATTTCAGCATTGTACTTGTTGGCCTGATGTAGATTTACTTCTGTTCCGATTAATATTTCTGGATTTTGATCTGCTCTGATTTGAATTTCTATTATTACCTCTGCCTCTTGTCTCAAAGTTTAGGGCAGAACCAAATCCTGATGTTTAACCTGCATCTCTTCTACGAATTTCCTCAGACAAAATTAAATCTCGTATATCATTGTACTTGAACTTTTCCTTTCCTGTAGAATTGCTTACTGTCATCCTCATTGCCTCCCAACTGTTTGGCAAAGAAGCCAAGACGATCAAAGCACGAATCTCATCATCAAAATCAATTTCTACAGACGACAATTGATTTGTGATAGTGTTAAATTCATTCAGATGTTGTGCTACTGATGCGTTCTCTATCATCTTCAAATTGAATAATTTCTTCATCAGATGCACCTTGTTATTTGCTGACGGCTTTTCATACATACCAAACAAAACCTTCATCAGATCTGCTGTGGTCTTCTCCTTTACAATATTGTGTTCAACAGACCTAGACAGAGTTAACCTGATAACTCCTAGTACCTGTCTGTCAAGAAGAGCCCATTCCTTAGCCTTCATAGCCTCAGGTTTTGTCCCCAAAAGAGGCAGACGCAATTTCCTCCCATAGAGATAATCTTCAATCTGCATCCTCCAATACGCGAAGTCTGTGCCATCAAACTTTTCTATTCCAGACGCCTTTCCTGCTTCTTCTGCTATTGCTCTCACTCAAACCTAACCCTAGGCTCTGATACCAGTTGTTGGGAATTCAACCGAAATTTCAACCTGTGAGAAACAAAAAAAAAAAAAAAAAGATAAAACACACGTCAAAGAAAAACAATCACATGCACAAGACAGTATTTACGTGGTTCGGCAATTTGCCTACGTCCATGGAGTTGCAGGGATTTCACTATTATCAGGGAAAAATACAAAGTGTGACTACAGTGTTTTTTTTCTCTCTCTAAAACACGACAAGATCAAAACACTAATCACCAAAAACGACTTTTATATCCTGCGCACAGGATTACAATGCTCCATGGACTAAGCCTCAAAAAATCTCTCATTAAAAACCACGCAACATTATTCGGGTTGGGTCTGGTCGTCAACCGGATCAAACATAAACTAGGCTCCACAAAGCCCAACATGGAGGTCACTGATGACATCAAGGCTGCCATTCACAACCGTCCACCATCGCTAAGGTCTTTGAGAAGATTGAGAATGGGAGGGAGGGTGGAGATGACACAATATTTCAAAGAATGGTACAAAAATCAATTAAAGCTCAAAGATCTAAAACCACAAAATAAGAATTGTCACCAAAGTATTCATCAATCTTCAAGTAACTCAATCTACACATTCCAATGTTCAATCAAAATCATTCAAAAACAAAAACAAGAATAGAAGGCAGCTTATGGTAGCATTGATGGCGTTGAATCTAACGAAGGTTCATGGTGATGGTGGTGATGTGTTGGGTTTTTCTCACCATCCCTCTCCCATTCTTCTCAACGACCTTGGTGGCGATGGATGGCCGTGAATTGTGACATTGATGTTGTCGACTACCTCTACTAGTGGTACTAGTGGAGTGGCGGTTGATGGTGGCAGTGGAGATGTGTTGTGCTATATATTTATTTTTAGGTAACTAAAATAAGAATAAGTATAGAATTAGGATTTTCTTAAATAAGTGGACACATGCCAGGTTCTTATTTGTGGAACATAGTAATACAAGGAGAGTGTGACAAAAGATATTGATTCTTGTTTTTCTATGAGATATTGTGTTTTATCCGTGAGTCAATTGAATTAATCAACATGTTCCACAGTTTTTAATGGAATGAAACCACATAATTCCTCAACACAGTATTCATCTTCAAAACAATTTGTGTTATCTTATGGAACACGATATTTGCAGTTTAACCAATAATACAGTACAGTATTAATAACTATGATTTAAGGGCCTTTTTGATTGGTATTTTAATTGTTTTTTTTTTAACCAAAAAACAAAAATCACCAATTGTTCATAAATAGGGCTACCAAACTGCCTCCCTTATTTCGTAGAATTGAATTTTAAATACCATGATATCATTTACACCTTTACATTCACATAAATTAAATCTAACCATGAGTTAAAACCACTAAGGACAGAAAATGTCAACCATGACCTTCCTTAATAAAGATGAAAGAGAAGGGAGGGGTGGCCTTGCGTGCTGAGAGAGACATGGAATTTAAGGGTTATGGGAATGATCATAATATATGTATAAAAAATATAAATTATAAATAAGATACTATGAAATGAGCTGAGCTGGTTTAAGCTGAATTGGGATGGCTCATTTTTGGACAATCTGGGTTTGGCTGGTGCCTATTGGCGTTCCCACAAGTGTTGATGCAAAGCTATGAACTTTAAGAGAAGGGTTAATAATGTGTAGAAATTTGAATCTTGTGTGGTGGAAATTAAAATAGATGCTAAATTTGTGTTTGGACCGATAACGGAGGAATATAATAATAATTTAGATCATGCTTCTTTTATTTTGGATTGCAGAACCCTCATTAGCCAAAATTTTTAAGTGAAGATGAGTCATGTTAATGTGAAGCAAACAAATGTGTCAACGCTTTAACAAGAAGAGGTCCAACTCTTGATAAGGATTTTTATATAAAAATAAAAAATAAAAAAATTATTTTTTATTTTTTATAATCTGTGTGGATTTACATATGTTTTTGTTTTAAAAATTAAGTTCCATAAGGATATGGTGTATAATCCAATTTTATACCCTTCAATCCCAACACATTATCATATTGTTTCTCCAAATATATATATATATATATATATATATATATAAAATATCACATGTTAAAGAATATGCACACCCACACCTAATCTATTCTAATATTCATTTGAAAATCCAACTCAATGGAGAGTTTATAAAGATGTTATTAGATAAAGTAGGATATATTATGTTTAAAGGGTCATATTAATAAGTGTCCTTATGACAATTCTATTTTTTTCTTTTCTTTTTTCATAAAAAGTTTCTAAAAGTAACTCCTAAACCACTATAACAATGTGTAAAAAATACAATTCCATTCTGTGAAAAAGAAAAAAGAAAAAAAAAAAAAACCTATATCCTACGACAATTTGGCTTGTTTCATGACAATTTGGGTTTATATTTATGAGGGGCGCTGTAATCTAAATTCTGTAGGTGTTGGTTCTTTTTTTTTTTTTTTTTTTTTTGATAAACACACTAAAAACTATTATTATAACAACATCACAATCCAAATACATCTTGGATAAGGGCTTGTTGAATACAGCAAGGAATCTCTTCAATCCAAATTACATCATTGACAAGGTTTTGAGCTTGTCTTATTAGAATGTGGGCTGACTTATTGCCAGTCCTGCACACATGAGAAAAATTAACAACACGAATTTCAACGCCTAACTCATGAATGCCTTCCACAATAGCAGCAACAGAAATGAGTGGCTATGTAAGTCACTTGAGAGCATTACAAATTGTCAAGAAATCACCTTCCAACACCCCATCTCGCAACCCCAAATGTCTTGCTAGCAACATACTAGCTTCATAGGCCTTAGCTTCAATTTCAAGTGCCACCAATGGGGCTTTGATTTTTTTGCACAAAGCTGCCATTAATCTGCCTTCAACATCTCTTATTACGACACTAATGCCAGCCTACTTCCTTGATGTAAAAAGAGCCCCATCTACACTAATTTTAAATAAACCCACTGAAGGAGGCAACCAAGCCGAGTGCAAAGGCTATTGTTGTGCGTCAGGTAAGAGCAGAGCCAGATTTGATGCAGCATTAACACATGAATCCATTACAGACCAGTACTCCTGAAGATAACTTGTTGCCTAAAGAGCCAAAGCCGGACCTAATTTGCCTTCACAACCATGATAAATTTCGTTCCTGTTGCTCTAGAGTGCCCAGGCAGTCGTTACTTCTCCTCTCCAACGGCGTTAGTAATCATGACAAACCATAACAGGTCCTGAAAAGAGTCAAGATGAACTTCCAAAGGCAATAGGTGTAATTTCGAAGTAGCCCAAGATTCCTATGCTTTCAAACATCCCCAAAAAAAGTGACCATTCGTCTCAGCCTTATCATGACAACAAACACACGTTTTTAGCAATTACATTACGTCTCCTTAACTTGACTTTGGTCGGTGAAGTGTCACAACAAGCACACTAACAAAAATGTCGTACCTTATGAGGAATGGGCAAGACCAAATTTTCTTCCAAAATTTCCTCAATAAACTACCATCAGAAGTAGTTCCCCAGGTTGTAGATTTGAACAAACTAACCGCTAATTTATAAGTACTCTTAACTGTGAAGTTTCCATTGGTAGTTTCAACCCAAACAAGTTTATCCGTTCGTAGAGTAGCACTCAAAGGAATGCTCTTGATTAATTCGGCTTCATGAGGAATAAAGAGGTTGTCAATCACCTTAGTTTTCCACTTGGCTGTTCCTGAGTCTATCAAGTCAGCAACACTCATATAAGCACTCAAAAACATCCTTAGAGAAAGTACTCTATGAGATGAAACCCCTAACAGCCACTTATCTTGCCAAATCTTGATATTTGCTCCATTACCTACTCTCTATCACATCCCTTCAATGACTAAGCTTTGGGCAGAAATTAAACTCCTCCATGTATAAAATGAGTATGAACAAATTCACCCATTGAAAAATATTTAGCCTTAAGGACTCTATAAACAAGAGAATCACCTCCCATTTGAAGATGCCAGCCCCGCTTCACAAGCAAAGCCTTATTAAACCATTTTTAATTCTTGAAACCCAATCCTCCATCACACTTTGGCTCACACTTTTTACCAACTAAGTTATGCAATTTTCCTTTCCTCCTTTGTTTTGACCCCACCAAAAATTCCTAATCATTCCCATCACTTTCATCACAAAGCAAATTTGGAAGTTTGAAACAACTTATAGTATAAGCTAAAATTGCTTGAGCTAGCTTTTATTAGAACTTTTTTTTGTTAATGAAATCCATTTTTTACCGTCAAAAAATAAAACCTATTTCCGACCCGTCCCCACTCTTTGAGATGGGAAAAATCCACAGAAAAAATTGAGCTCATTTTGATTGGACCAAACTATTGATATCTATTTAAAAAGAACGTATAATTATTAAAAAAAAAAAAATCTCACATCTGCGAATCATTTCCCAACCTAGATCCACGCAAAGTTGAATGTCGGAATTTCACATATAACATCTGCCAAGCGGTATGAACCCCCTACCAAAACAAAAAATTTCTCAGGCCATAAAAAGGTGGCGGCAAACAAGGCAACAAAAGATCTGAACCGGGCCACATGGGCGATAAACTGAATTAATCCAAAACTTAAAAGACACTGAATTTCTTCTATGTAGAAATATCACATATGTAACTCCCAAAGACATAAAAACAATTAAAAACAAAACATAGCACACACCACTGGTACGACACCCGGCATCCTCAAAATGATACAACCAAAAATATATGATTGTCAATATAAAGCAGATTCCAGCAATTGGAAAAATGGCTCAAGGACTCTCATAAATCTTGATAAGAAACTCTGCCAACAAGAATACCACAACAATCTACTCAAATGTATCATCATCGTCATCAGGAAGGGGTTGACTAGCTGCTTGATGCAACTCAGCCTCATGCCTGCAGAAATCACCGACAGATTTACAAAGGTTTAAGATCCAAATTAATTGGAGACTCGAAAGAACTCATACCTAGTATGTAAAACAGGAAATTTATAGTTATAAAAGAAGGCTTACTGTTGCTGTGCAGCCAAGTCAATTTGCACTTCTGGGGGAGCCAGAGCAGGAGATTCAACAAAATGCAGATTAGCATCCCTACACCAACAAGCATATTGCATTATATTACTTAAAATGAAATCTGTAAAACTATAGGTAGGTTTGAAAGTAAAGGGGGGAAATAGCTTCTCTCCATCAGAAACTACAAGTTTTTACCCTGCTAGTTTCCTGGCAAGGTATAAGAAAGGCTTCTCAAAATTATAATTGCTTTTTGCTGATATCTCGTAGTACTGCAAATTCTTCTTCCGGTGGAAAGTAACCTGCTTTGCTTTGACCTGCCTGTTCTTCACATCAACCTTGTTCCCACAAAGAACAATTGGAATGTTTTCACACACCCTGAAAATCAGCAACACATGAAGCGGCAATGAGACCCAACAAAGCCCGAAGAAAGGCACTAAAACCTAACAGGTGAAAAGTTGGCATTTTTAAACATACCTGCAAAGATCCCTGTGCCATGTTGGAACATTCTTGTATGTCAACCGGGCAGTAACATCAAACATGATAATTGCACATTGCCCGTGGATGCTGCATGATGAACATGCTTTTTAATACAATAACCAAAACAGACATATTACATTTGTAAGATTCCAGACTCTAGTGATATTATCGAACACCCAAAAAAAATTTAAAGGGAAAAAATTAAACAATATTTTTATTCAAACACAAAAACCTTTTAACTCTTGCCGGTTAAGAAGTTAAGAATAATAATTAAGGATTAAGACATGGGCCTTGGTGATGGTGTTTTGAGCGGTTGGTAAATTCTCAACTGAGCATGGTAAGCATGAAGAAGATTATGTATGCTTTAACTCATATGTGCATGTTAACAGGCAATCAATACAAAATTTGAGAAATTCATATTAACATACAAAGCTCATACAAAGCTCACATCAAGTTATATTGAACAATTTAATCAACAAAAACGCCTCTAGCTTAGCAGGTTGTAATTGCAAACAAAACCAAGTACATAGTTACAGGATTACCATTCTTCACTTGTAATTCATATGCCTCAAAGGCAAATATTATTGTCGAAAAACAAAGAAAATTTGCCAAACTAAATTCACAGAATACTCACTAATATCCGTCTCTAAGACCTCCAAATTTCTCTTGCCCAGCTGTGTCCCAGCAGTAGAAACGGATTTTCCCACAGTTAGTGAAAAAGTCCAAAGGATGAACTTCCACACCAATAGTTGCTGTATGTAAAAATGAATTCAAACATCAACAATGAATCAAAACTTAACAAAGAAACCAAAGCCCACAAACAAATCACTCTCAACAATTCTTCTCTTAAAGAAACTTGAGATAAAAGTCAAGATCATCGAACTTACGTTCATATTTTTTCTCAAACTCGCCGGTAAGATGCCTTTTCACAAATGTTGTTTTGCCTGCAGTGTTCCAACACATTCAATTTCATTTTCACTACGCAAAAAAATAAACGAAAAATCGATTCGACCAAATCCAATACGAATTCCCAAAAAAAAACTAAAAATCAAAGCCTAATCAATTCATCACTACCAACCTAACTGCACAAAATGGAAATGACAAAGAAAACCAAGATAATAATTTGCGATCTTGTTTAAACAAACAGTCCTATAAAATGGTAATAAACCCTTGAAATATAGATGATTAAGGGACCAAACAGATCTTGAGCGGTAAATCAAATTAATGATGAAAAAAAAAAATTACCAGTTCCACCATCGCCAACAATAACAAGCTTGAAGCTTGGATACTCTACGGTCTGTTGGTTCGGCAAAGCCTACAGAAAACCCACAAAAACCCAAATATTATCAAAAACCCAAAAAATCTGTAAATCTAAAAAAAATGCAAAACAGCTTATACATTTGATTTCTAATATAAAATTAAAACTACAACAATTTTTTTTAATTTTTTAAGAGTGGCTTGGAAAAATATGAAACAAAGAGAAAGATCGAAGGCGTACCATATTTGAATTTGTGTTGTTGTGAGTAGTATTTGGGTGAGTGGCGCAGCTAGGAAATGACAGAGAAGGAGCGTTGAGAGATTTTGTGAGGGGTTTTATATGTAATATATATATATATATAATAAGAGGAGTTTTTTTGAATGGCCCTAGTGGTAGCTTCAACCTGACGCAGCTCTCTGGGCCGTCCGATTTCATTTCGGTCTCTTTTGATGATGTCCACGTGTGGTCGACCTTACTGAAGAGCTGTTTCTTTTCTTTTTTGTAACGGACATTCTGGAGTTTGGTCCTTGCATGGGTCAAGGCCGAAAACCAGAGCCCAATAGCCAATAGTTTCTCCAAACAACTAATATCTTTGCTTATAAAGTTATAATTAAATAACACAAATTCAAAAACTGGAATTACATCTCCAATTTGAATTTTACACCCAAGGTGCTTAAAAAATCGTGGTGCTTTCAATAAGTGCCCTTAAGGCACATTTGTTAATAGATAAATTTAAAAAAATTTTGATACTATTTTCACAAAAAATATAAAAAGTAAAAAAAAAAAAATTTTGAGTTTCTTTTTCTTCTTATAAAAAATTTTTAAAAATATTTTCTAAATTAATTTCGTTAAGGGATCTGTTAAATTTTCCAAAAAATCATTAAGGTATAGAAAATTTTCATCAGCCTTTAAATCCTTGATGGCTCATTGGGACTCCTTTGATTGGCATTGTGTCTTGTCTAGAGAAAGAGAGCTTGAAAAATTTAGGTCCTGTTTGGTTTACACCTCACCCATATCTCATAATTCATATCTTTTTTTTTTTTCCCCCACAGTGTTTCCTCAAAATTTTCAACTAGAAACTAATCACTATTCGTGCCGGGTGGGCCCACGAAGGAGTAAAGCACTGGCCTAGAAAATTCTTTTCAAAGTGCAGGTAGCAGGACTTGAACTAGGGAGCACCCAGTCAAGCCCAGTACAAGTACCTTGAGACCGAGAGCCCAACCAACTTGGCCAACCTCCTAGGTTCTCATAATTCATATCTCAATTCTTATAACTCTCCACTCATACTTCATAACTTATAATTCCTCATTTTTTCTTAACTCAATTCCAAGTCCTGTTTGGCGCCTAATATCTCATTAGCTTTCGGTTTGTAAAATGCAAAATATAACTCAGTTGATATATCTTGATTAAATAGTTGTGCCACTACTAAGAAATTGTTATTTCTCTCTTCCTTTCTAGGCTTTGGGGGGGTTATGAATCCAAGCATCATACCAAATAAAATTGTTGCAACCACTTCCAACTTATCATAGGCATACACACTCCTTCAACATTAGTTTTGCCTTTTCAAGACTTTGCCACATCCAAGAGGTATTGGTGTCTGGGTTATAATTAGAGCTCTACTTGATACCTCTTTATTTGAAATGTCACCTCTATATGATTTTGCAAATTATATATACATTAAAGATCAAAATGGAATCCAAAAAGGGGAGAAGGGAGTAACACTCATTGTGCTTAGAAGTTTGGAGGAAGAGAAAAGTATAGGGTAAGGGGGAGGAAAGGGGAAGGTGAAAGGACAAAAAAGATCTTGGTAACGACATGGATTTATCGCTGTCTACTTAGGCCTCATTTGGGAGAAGGGAATAAAATGGAATGGAAATGAATGAAAATAATAATTTTAGAATATTCTACCCTTCAGTTTTAATGGAAGGAATGAAAAATTCATTCCCTTGTTTGGGAGTTTAAGTAGGAGGGAATGGAATGGGTAGGAGTGAACACTCATGCCTCTCTATTCCCTTAAAACTTTAAATTTCATTTATCCCGAAATTGGAAGGAATGAGAGGGAATGAAATTAGATTTAATGAATTTTTTACAAAAACTCCCAAAATACCCCTAGATATTCAACAATTTCTTTTAAAATAAGGGTCTAATAGTAATATTATCATAAAATGATTCCATTCCATTCTCTTCATATTACTCCCAAATAAGATTATTTACATTTCATTCATTTTTATTTATTTATTTTAAAACATCCAATCAATGTTAGTTAATTCCATTCCATTCTTTTTCATTTATTTCCCTTACTTAAATACATTCCATTTCTTTTCATTCTCTTATGATCATTGCATTTCATTCGCTTATGAACTTTCAAACGAAGTCTTAAGCTATAGGTCGTTACCTTAACTGGGTTCACTTGGTTATGAAAAGCTACACAATCATTTCATTTATACTAGGCATGCCACACGTCGCGTGTATTAAAGCGTAATTACACATCTTCACGTGTATCTTGTGATTGGCCACAAATGGAGTTAGTTAGCATTTAAGATTTTCTAGGCAGTGACTATGTGTTAGAATTTTTTACCAAAGTCGTTGACCCTATTCATTTGTAAGTATCTAAATCTTGATTGTGTGCATGCAATTAAGTCTCATTTCCATTAATAACGGATTATATCATTCCCTATTCTTCTCTACTTTGAACTTTGTCATTTCTATTTCTTTCTCTTTCACGTACTCTGTTTTCCAAAACCAAAGGGAAATGTTATCTCTTTCCCTTATTTGAATGTTTTAAAATTAAATAGGGGGAAAGAAAATAAATACCTCTTCCCTTTATTTGGATGTTTTAAAAATTAAATATGGTGAGAATAAATAAGATAAATGGTTATTTAAATTGACAATTATGATTATATTTTGCTATTAGAGATATAGATATTAATTGACATCATAAGAACAAAATTGATTATTTAAATTTTTTAATGCAACAGAAATTTAAAATGGACGATTTGGAGGGGTAAGATATCCCTCATAACACCCCCACACACCCCCCCCCCCCCCCCCCCCCCCCCCCCCCCCCTCTTCTCACTAATCAGCTTTAAAAAAAATCCAAATAAGCTTTCATTAAATTCTCCCCCATCTCCTTTCCTCTTCTCTCCTCATCAAAACACACTAATAAATTGAATCAAATTTCAACTATTCAAATATTTGATGCGTACTTTTTTTTTTTTTGGCCGAGTATTTGATGCGTATATACTTGAATAACATTCATTTTTCTCATTTATTTGGCTAAAGTACATATCACATAAACACACTCACACTACCATATGGTATTGTAACATTAATTAGTATATATTATTTTTCCAATTATGCTCTAAACTCACACTAAAATCCATTGCTTCCTTAGAAACAAAATACTCACTCATATAGTATGACGAGAGATCCAACATATCCAAGCCACTAAATATGTGTTTTAACACTAGCCTCCTTAGTACATACGCCGTGGGTGACGAACGCTCACCAACTTCACATCATCAAGAACAGGTCCACATAGTGAAGAAAAGTCATCACTCCTCATGGTGTAAAATGTGCTGAGGAACATTATACGTGTTCGAGTAGAAACAGCCACAAACTTTAGCACAGCACGTTTAAACCCACCTTTTCCCTTTGATTCATAAGGCACTTTGACTGTGTCTCTACCAGCAAATGCCTCAACGATCATGGACCCTTCACAAGAGTTGCTAGCATCTCCCACAGCAAAAGTGAGGGTGTAGGTTTTTCCAGGAACGGTTCTGACTATTTGTGCAATGGCGCTTTCTTTTCCTGCTACAAGTTCCACAGCTCGTTTTCCTTCGGGCACTGAGAAATGGTTCGAGTCTATGTACTTGACGGCTTTGAGGGATTCAACCATCCAACCAGGTAGTGGGGAGTGATCATCCTCAATGTTTGGTGGGATAAGAACACCCCAAGATGTGTTGGGGAACACATATGGTCCTTCTTCGAAACCATAATTCTTCAATAGGTTTGCTACATAATTACAACCTCAAAATAAGTTAAGTATCCAATGAATTAAGCATAAATTTGAAGAGTGTTTAACGTTTTTTTTTTTTTTTTTTGCTATGGAGGTTTAATGTTAATTCTAAAACCAACAATAAAGTTATCAGAATTTGTGCTTTTTATTTGTTAATAATTAGAGTAAAGTGCACTATTAGAATATTAGTCCTTTAAGTATTAAATTGTTGTCATCTTAGCCCTTTATGTTTAATCATGTTTTCATATTGGCCTTGTTGTTCATTTCTATTAATAATCTGACCGTTAAGTGTCTTTTAGATTCAACTATTTCATGAAATACTGGGTCTAAAATGGTATGAAATGTCTAAATATCATTCTTGTAGACAAAAATATACATATTATACACGATCAAATCACTAACAAAATGAACTGTAGGACCATATGAAAATGCAATTAAATATGAAGAGTTAAAATGAAAAGTTTGAAACATTAATGGTCAAAATGAAAACCAACTCAAAGTTGTAGGGCTAAAGATGTACTTTACTCTAATTAATACTGTTTCCATTGTTTTTTGTTGGTCCTATTAAAAAAATTCAAACTTTTTAAGCGATATCTTTAAAAATATATTGTAATAAAACATATATTTTCTAAAATTATCATATTTAATTACACTTAAATAGAGAAAATAAAGAATAAATTGGAAAAGTTGTTACAATTTTTTATTTTATTATATATATATATATATAGTTTATTTGTTACAACGAGTGGGAATGAGGTATTACCCTCCTCTAAAAGATCCACACCAACAACACTAAGTAACCAGGCTCTTGACAGAAAAGTTATTGACATTGGCTTCTAATCACATAAGAGCTTGATAAAATCTTTTACAGTCGCCCCTATCCTTATTATTTTTAATAAAAAAGATCATAATAACTTAGAAAATCAAAAATGCAGTAATTGACCAAGCAAAAAGATGGACACAGAGAGAGAGAGAGAGGAGAGAGTAAATGTAAGGATTTGTATGGATTTTATTGTGTGTACTCCCGAAGTACTATAAATGTGTATTCTCTCATCTCACATGAATGGTGGGTCTCACTAATTAAATTCATGATAGAGCCCACCATTTATGTGAGAGGAGGAAGTATGTATTTATAGTACTCTGGGAGTACCTAATAATTTTCCATGCATTTGAATATTTGCGATCTTAAATCAAGGCCAAAAAAATGGCATCCACTCTGTTTATATATACTAACATAAAATATATATGGTGTATTTAAAGTAATATGTCTATCCAAGAACAGGTGACCTAATAAATGTTAGGAACATAATAAATGTTAGGAACATTTGCATGCTTCTCATTAAATCCATCGAGGTAAAGTGAAGGACAAAAAGAAGTGGTCCAATAGGATCTCAATGCATCAAAATTTAGCTCAAAATGGATACACCTAATATTCAAAATTGAATAGAGAATAATAACTCTCTCTCACACACAAATATCAGATTGTAATAGTAAACTATGCACCAAACAATTTTCTGTTTGTGTCTTTATTAAAGTTAGGGCCTATGGGCCTTTTTTTTTTTCCCCTCTTTTTATGTAGCCTCTTAAATTATGTAAAAGTCTAGGTACCCATGTGAGTGTATATGTGCAAGTGTAACATGTTTATTTCTAGCTATGTAAATTTAGGAAAGTACTTACTGTTGGTGGGTCTAGGAGGGTACAAAGCTCTAATTGCAACAGAGTCAATAAGTGGTCCACAAGCTGGGTCTTCCTCCACACCAGGATTATGAATTACAATATCAGCAACATCATAATCTGCTTGGAAAGCCCAGGCATATGAGTCCCATCCATTACTGCTATACAATGTTTGCATTGGCAACACACCAGAGTCTGGTGCCACCGACACATTCAGCTTCTCCTCTTGAGCACAAGTGCGAGCTGCACTAAATGTAAGGGAATAGTACATTCCCTTAATCACTTTGATTCTTTGCTTGATTGATGCCTCATTTCCAAGCCTAACTGCATAGGCTCCTGCTGGTACCACTAGCAACATGTCCCCTTGCTTCTGCCCTGATTTTATGTACTCCACAAAGCCTGAAATTTCCCATTTTGGTACGGCGTAGCGGCCTAAAACTACTGTTCCATTCAATTCCGACTGCTTTGGTCCATACTCGAAGTCTCCATTGGGAAGTAATCCTGCATAAATCAATGAACAAACCTGAGATTTACTTCAGGAAATCATGTTGATTAATGTATGAGATATAATTTAAGAATAAAGCTACATTATAATATTTTTACAATAAAACCTAGGTCGCAACCCGCAAGTGGTAAGTAAAAAAAGTAAGAGTAATGTCTATTATACACTAGTCTAGTATATAAATAATACACACAAGCTGCAATTTACCAGAAAACCCATGACTTTTAAGTCATTAGTGCTGTGAGTACTATGTGTATAAACTAAATAATATTAATAAAAGGTCCAAACGAAAACGAGTATCAATCTACCACTTAAACTTTATCATAAAATTGATTTGAAAATATTGTGTCATGCTCTTTATTTAATCTTAAAGTACATGAAACTTGGAAGTTACACTTACAAAAACATAGCTCCCGGTAAACCAAAGTAATAACAAAAGGTACCTTTCAAAATTATGTAAGCCAGAACATTTTAGGTTCCAAGCAATGTGGTGAAGTGATTTTTTTTTTTTTTCTTTTTTCTTTTTGAAAGAAGAAAAAAGAATTGAGGCCAGCTTTTTACTCTTCTACAACCAATACTATGTTATGAATTCACGGTGACCTTGGTATGAAAATTACAGGCAAAATTGTCTTTTGAGAACTTTTGACAGAATATTTGTATTTTTCTTATAGATAGACCACTACACAGACCGTTGGGTTTCACAATATTATCTGGCAAGCCTACTTGTTACTTTTTATGGAACGCTGCTAATAAATTTGTTGTTATCTTCTGGGTATAAGTTAAACCTCATGTGCATTTCCAGTAGAAAAAATTAAGGACCACACATCCTTTTTACCCACAACTTTTCAACAATTTTGACGAGCAGTTAAAAAAAAAAAAAAGAGTTCCAAATTAATCACAATTTGACAGTACTCTACCAAAACCGGCTAAACAGTGGCCACACAGTGAAGGGTTTAATCCCAACCTTCCAAAACATAGCACATGGGATACTGACAAATTTATTACATGTATGTCAGAAGATTCAAATTTCAAAACCAAAATGTATCTATTAGCCCAAACCATCATGGAACCCAAATAACCACACAACAAACCCAAAAAAAAAAGAGTAAGATTTTTGAAGAGCAGACCGACATAGTAATCCCTGGGAATTTCCAGATACACGAGTCATGGATTGGTCACTTGCAAAACTGCCTTAAACACTCTACTGTTAATCCGTTCGTAATTACTCTAGCTACTTAACTACGAAGATCATAGTTCCTTTGGTAAATTTAAATAACTTGGAGCGATTCCTCTTTGTAATTAATTTTGTACACATATATAATACTCGAAGGGTAATTTTTTTTTTTATCCCTACTCGAAGGGTTTTAGACACCCACATTCTTAAAAAAAAAAAAAAAAAAATCCACTTCTATGAACATAAAGAAATAAAGAAACAAATGAAAATCTCAAATCTCAAATCTCAAATCTCAACAATCAACTACTTTGAAAATCAAGATAGCCCAGCAAATCATTTCTCTTAATCCATTTTTTTAAAAGAAGCTTAAAAGTAAATGCATATATATACATGTAGCTTGTAGGTATGTAAATTATATATATATATATATATAAATAAATAGGTAGCTAACCGTCAGGGATGGATAGGCCTAGGGCGATGTGGCAGGTAGCGCAAAAGAGCACCGACAGAAAAGCGATCCTTATCATAGTGAAGTTTTAAGCTCACAGGGTGAGCAAGAAGAGAGAAGAAGTGTGAAAACACATAGAGCAAAACAGGGTGAGCAAGCATGGGCTTATATGCATTGAGAGTCTACAAAAAGCCCCCAGATTAGGAGCAAATATCACTGACATTGCCATGTTTTTTGCTGTCTGTATCTTCACGTGGGGTTTGTCAATGACGAATTTGCCCTGCTCTTTCATACTATGTGAGCAAACTGGGGTGACGTCGTCTCTAATGCCCTGATGGAGATTGAAGACAAAAGCTGTTCAAACTCACATGGCTTTCCTCCCCCCAATGATACTGTTGCAAAGGCATGCAATCACCACGTCGACATCTATTGCTAGCTTTTGCTAGACCAGCACTAGATGTTGTTTGAGCCCTTTGTCGTCATTTCGAATAAATTAAAAAACTATTATCGAAACTCAGAATAATTCTTGACACTGTTTATTTTGCGAACGATATTAATTTTTAGAAGTTTGATGATTATTATATTTTTACAACAAATTTTAAATAATAAATTGTATTATTAATTTAAATTTTAATTTACTACTAAATTTTTTTTTTTTGTTTAGAGTAAAAATATTTAACTTAAAATTTATTATAAAAGTATTATAAATATAGTACTTATCTTTAATTTATCAACAACTATATCTTTTGATATGCCAATAAAGAAATATTAGTAAAAGTTAAACTCATTCTTAATCCTGTATTAATATATAATTAATAAAAAGGATATTGTGGATTTCTTTCTTTATTAAAGGGTTAAGTTTTGGCGTGGAATGTGGGTTTGCAGTTTGAATATTCTGAGAAGGTTATTATCAACCATGAATGTTGGGATGAATGACTTAACATTGACGCCCAAGTATTTAATTTTGATGCCACAGGAACCGAAATGTTAGTGTTTAGATTAAACATCTAAAAAGGTCCCAACAAGGAACATTATCGCAAACAAATGGGTTTTTAATTTAAATTATTATAATTGTTTGCTTATGAAGCATTCTATTAGGAAGACATGTGCATGTGCACTGAAAAAAAACGAACTTTCGCAGTTTATACTCTAGGCTTCCTGCTATTTTTGTTTAATCTGACATTAATTAGTGTGTGAAGAATAGATTAAAGAAGTGAATAGAATAAGAAAATCATGAACTAGTAATCTTGCTGTAATGATTTGCTTAGATTCCATGATCGATTTGCTATTCTGATTTTTTGGGATAGTTGACCTTTTGATAATGGGGATTCCTGATATTAGAGTCTTAGACCCCCACCGCCCTACGCACAGCTAATTATCATTTTTATTGACTTTGCAATTTACAGTCCAATGTAACTTTTTTTTTTGGGGGGAGAGAGTCCAGGTTACAGTGCTATTTGGATAAAATAGTAAAATCAACTACAACATGAACAGCCGTACACACAAGACAACAAATTCTTCACGAAGTGAAAATGCAAGAGGGAAAATACTCCAGGGCCTAGCCCAACTCATAAAAATCCACCATGAAGAAGTTGAGATGCAATCAAACTTACAAAACCCCCAGTACATGTAGTTTTCCTATCTAGTATTCAAGCTCTCTGCTCTTGCTACATCTGATGATTTAGCCACTGTTTTTACAGCCCCCCAACATCACAATATGGTGATCTTGTGTTGTAGGTGCGAATTTTCTCTCAAGGATTGGTCAACTGGAGAGGGTAAATGTAAGGATTTTCATTTAGGGAAAAATTTCGTCTCAGCCTATCTATTGATTTTATATAGGGTAATAATTTTGTTTTTATATGAATAATAATGGAGGATTGATTGGCTACATAAACAATTGAGAAAGCCCGGCTCACAACTTTCTATAAAAGACTCAATTATATGTTGGACAAGTTTTTTGCGAAACTTTTTGCCTAACTAGATTTTGAATTGTTTAAAAACACTCGACTGATTTCTAAATTCACTCAGCTAAACTTTTCAAATATGTACCATGGAGCCTGGAGAGATTTTTTTTTTTAATTGATCCTCAAATATTGCACCAATCAATTACAATTGAAATTGGAAAAAAATTACAATGAAAATTTGATATTACAACTAATTTTTTACTCATAACTTAGCCAACATACTAAATATCCTAACGCCTTTTATTTCTTTTTTGGTTAAGAGTTCATTTTATACCCTTTAAATTTGATTCAAATATCATTTTGGTAAAGTTCTAACTCAATGGCAAAACAACCCATATCTTGACATTGTCTCTTTGACACAATCATCAACTTTGAAATGACCCCTTTTTTTATTATTTCACTTAATAGTTTAACAATCTGGCACCTTGATCTCAACTTGGATCTTTGTTGGTGATGATGTTGAAAGAGTCTCTCTCTCTCTCTCTCTCTCCATATATATATATATATATATATATACACTTGATAATTTGTTCTTCATTTATACAAATTGGAAAATTTTCTAGTTGGTATTTTTTTTTCCTTCTTTAGAATTGAAGTTAGGCCATTATGGACTTGAACTAGATACTTTGATTGTGAAGTAAATCATACCACACATTGTTTTTTGAGATTGTACATTTGAAATTTCAGTGGAAAATGAGAAGTTGGTTTGATATTTTCCGATTCATTTCTTGGTGGGTTTATGCATTATGATTTTTTTAATCCCCCCATTCCCTATTTTACCTTGATAGCTGGTGCTTTGCGGAATTAACAACAAATAAAAATTTTCTTAATTGATTTTATAACTGTTACACCATATAATCATAGATTTTGATAAATAAAAAACAAGCTGCGTACCTCTCTTTAGAAACCCAGGTGCGATTCCTCCCAAAATATTCAAATCTATATCTCCTTTTTTCTTTTAGGAATTTGCAGACAATTGTAATACTATAAAACAGTTTTGATGGTGATTCTGATCAACTAGCTCTCCCTCCCACCTAGCAAGATTGGACATGTGGTCTTTAGGAATCTCAAATATTGAAAAGTGTTTCCAAGTTTTGACCTAAACTTGGAATCTCCTTTCAATAATATCCTTAATTTTCACCAATTATACTTATAGGAAGAAAATATTGCATTTCTTCAAACTGTAATAATGTCCACTAACACATGCAATTAACTTTTAAAGATTAGAAAATTACAAGTGAGATCCATTTATCTACAATTTCACAAAATTCTCCTTCCACCAATTCTATATTTCATATAAGCCACAAGAAATGTTTAATGACCACTATCAAGTTCTTAGCTTCTGTGATCTTTAATTTCTCAATTTCATAATTCTATTGATCCTTATATGTAGATAGGGAATTGAGAAAATGAATTCCTTGTTGATAATTTACATATTCTACCCATCATAGGCACAACCCCACGTATATGCATATAGCCCATAATTAAACATAATCTGTTGACATCAAAGTTATCTACATTAGAAATAAATACACGAATAAAGCCTCGCAGATTTCATTTATGGACATAAATACATAATTAAGCAAATTGTGATAGATCACTTCTCAGACTGAAGTCCGAACTGCCCCTTGAAATGTAGTACAAATTATATCCATATATCATATATGTTCTGCAAACATTGTCACGGGGAATGCGGGTCAGTGATTATGGAGGGTGGGTTCAGAGGGACCCACAAGAGAGATGCTGAAAATCTAAGGTGACCTAATCCTGTAAGCACACTCAAAAAGCATATACCATGGTCGTGGCCTGTTCTCTGTTCTTGGACATGAACATAAAAGAAAGTACGTGGGCCTGTAAGCTGGCTTTTAAACAAAATAACATGATGTGGGCCGAATTTTAATCTGACCCTCATCCTCATTGATCGGCTACATGTGGATCACCGAGCTCAGCCTGGACCTCAGGGGAGCTTTGTTCTTTCCCAGTTTCCTTGCTTTTGTATTTTCTTCCTTCTCTATATGCCTCAAAATTATGATCTATCTATGATAATAAACATAAAAATAAAAATTATGATCTACAACCACCAACCAAATTAGTCTTTTGTCCTAATTTGGTTTTCTTTTTTGACTTTTTTTTTTTTTTTTTTTGGTTGTCGGTTGGGTAGTAAGTACAGGAAACCAAAAGTAACAAATCTTTTGCAATAATTTTTCCGGTGATCAAATCGTTTATATCATCATGATTCTTATTTCTTTTGGGAAGTGAAATTCATAGATTTTTTTTTACCCATCTTTTCTTGCAAAGTCTAATGTTAAGTGAAAAGTTAAGCTACAAGCTTCATTTAATTATTGTCGAGGAGAATAATATTTTTATTATCAAGCCCCACCACCGAAATAAATTGAAGCTGTCCAAATTAAAATCATGTCAGGACCAAGCTAAATTCTGTTCAAGTAGACAAGAAATAATATATATATATATATATATAGCCAAAACTTAGAGAAAACTCAATTAGAGAGTTTTATTTCTTAATGTAGTACCACATTATAAATATTCATTCAAGTGAATTATTAAGTACAAAAATCAAAGAGTTTAGAATTAATAAACCGTAAAAAAAAAAAAAAAGTGTTTCACAATATCAAAAAATTAAGAATTAATAAAAAAAAATTAAAATAAAAAATGAGGGCAGTAAGGTTTTTATTTTTTAATTAAAGAAAAAATGCAAGTTAGGTGTATATTTTTGTTCTCACTCTTAAGAGACCTAAAATATTAGAGTTATGCTAGTATATTACAAGTTTTATTATATAGGTCCTACAAATTGACATGTCATCAATCATAAGAAATAATTCAATACTCATTTATTCTTTTGTTGAAGTGTCATCTCATTATCTCATCATTTTGTAAATTTTTTGTGGTAAAATTTATAGTAAGTTTAGTATTTTCTCAAAAAAAAAAAAAAAAAAAATTAATAGAAATACAACTCAATCACCATTAAGTGAATGAAAAATGCAAAAGCTAATACAAATTTTACGACAAAATACTTACAAACTGATGTGACAGGAATATAATCGGTGTTACTTAATCAATATAATAAATGAAAGCTTAAATAACTTTTTTTTTTAATGGTGATATGCCAATTTGTAAAACCTATATAGTAAGTATCATTAGCTCAATTTAGGTGAATTAATCATATTAATAAGTAATAATTAATAATAAATTTGAAATAAAAATAAACTAAATATTATTTAAGTGATATTTAAATGTAAAAGGACTTCTTTAAAATTTTCGTCTTAGGTCTCAAACTATCTTGGGCCGGCTCTATATGTGTGTTATTCTTCTATCTGTTTTTGTTTATTCTCAACAGTTATAAATTCTCAAAATTGATTCTCCACTGTTTTTTTCCCCTTCAAAACTTGTTTGGGAAGTGTTTCTAAAATTTTGAAAATTTCATTTTTCATATCATATTTCAACAAACACTTAATGGGTAATAAATCCACTAAAGTTTCAGGCACAATTTGTTCACACCCACTGAAATTTCACAACAATCCAACAAGTCGATACCTAGGAAAATCCAACAACAAATCCAATTGAAGAAAATAAAAAAGAAGGACAAAAAATTGCACACCCATTGTTGCCACACCAAATTGAGCACATACAGAGGTGGTTATTATGACTTCGGGTCATGGCGTGGCAGTAGTTGTGGGTTGCAATGTGGCAATGTTTAGGACTTAGGGTTCCTTTAGTGTGTGTGGCAATGGTTAGGACTTAGGGTTCCTTTAGTGTGTGTCTATATATATATATATATATATATTTTTTTTTTTTTTTGCTTCTCATGAAAAACCAAAATGCCAAATCTTTGACTTACTTGCCAAATAATAGAAATTAGGAATGTGATCAAAACAATGTATTATTTTAAAATAGGTGTTGTGAGAGTGTCTAATACCTTCCTCACACATAATATGACAAAATAGATTAAACATTGGTGACCAATCATACCTAAAAACCTTATGGTTTGTGGTGACTCCTAATAAAATAGAAAGATAACAAATAGATTTACTAATGCATACCCAATTACTCAAGTGTTCATACTAATCACACACATTCACGCTTGTCTGGCCAAGAAACCTCCTAAAGCACAATAGTTGGAGGGTCAATCGTTCAAAATCCAGTGTCAACAACCTGCAGGCTTGATTTAACTCTCTCTCTCTCTCTCTCTATATATATATATAATGTTATATTTTTATTTGTATAATTGTCTAATAATTGCTTATATAGACCTAAGAATAAATTGTGTAAGTTTGCAAATTGGTTCATATAATATTAAATTAGTATTTATAGTTTATTGATAATTAATATATAGTCTATTTGTAGTAAAAATTTATAAATTTGTAACTGGGTAAAAAATTTTAGCTAGTCATGATTTTATTATGTATGGAAAAAGAATAAATTAATCAAGTAACTTGTCAACAAATGCAAACTTGTTTAACAGAAAACAAATTAAGTTTAAACATGTAATATTGTTTAATGATGAACTCGTACTTGAGCTTGACTCATGCTCAAAGTAAAATTAAATAAATTGGCCTAAAGATTTAACATTCTGTTCGGCTAGTTTCGCTTCCAGCCCTAAAGAAGCTTGACATTTGAGGAGTCACATAGTCAAGAAAGACGATGGATAGTTAACAGTAACACTGCTTTCTTTTTTTCAAGATCAGAACCGTTGGTTCTTAAATATTTGCCAGATTTCGTGTATCGACAATTATGGAGTATGAAGAGATTGCAAGTACAAGGCAGTGTCACACAACTCACAATTACGGTCCATCGATCGATCACGTCCATTTCACAATGCACATGCAAACATAAACCTAAAAGTGGATCTCCACCATTTTGACTTGATGACAAGTGACACAAGACCGACATTGCATTTGTTTGTACGTACTGTGTCATTTTCAACCAGATAAAAAAGAAAGATGGTCCTCTTTAAGATCAAACCCCTCACAAATTAATAGTATTATGGTATTTTGGACTTGGGCAACCATAGAATTTTGATATCATGTTGTGATCTGAATTGGAGATTATATATATATATATATATATATATATATTTTTTTTTTTGGTAAACATTACTTCTATTAGAGAGAAACAGGAATACAACCTAAGGAATCATCCCTACAAACAGCCTCTAACAAGGGGGGGGGGGGGGGGGGGGGGGGGGACGGGGGGGGGGGTGTGGATTTCCTTTATTAAAGTGATACTCTAAATCAGAGTTTAGTGCAAACTTGGCAGCTTCATGAGCTACAGAGTTGCATGTTCTCCGGACCCAACAAAAATTAACAAAATCAAAAGCAACAGCTAAGCTACGACTATTACAGATAATATTGTGAGTAAGCCATTCAAGGGATAAGTCTGGGTTGATGAGTGGATCAAAACAATTCTTTGCATCTCCTTCAAATATCACAGATTTCCATCCCTCCTTGACCGCTAGATTCATAGCCCAGTAAAGTGATTCAGCTTCGGCAATCGCAGGGGAGGAGCTGTGATGTTTTTTGGCCCAAATAGATAGAACTTCGCCTAAGTGGTTCCTTGCAACAACCGCTAAAGCATATATCCTTTGCGCTACTAATGTAAAGCAAGTATGTGTATTGTACACTCGTAAGCATAGAAGAAAATTAAATGAGTGTGAATCACCCAAAGTTTAAGGCAAATTCAAGGAAATGGGATCTATAATAATAAGACTCTTGTTGTTAGTGTGTGTTTGACAATAGATTATAAACTAGTTATCTACCATTTACAAGTCTGACATTTTTTTTAGTTTCAACTTTATTTCAAATAACATAAGTTTTAGCTTTTTAAAAATAAGCTAGTTTTTTACTTTTTATCTCACATTATGCAAATAAGACACCTAGCTACTATATTTTTAACAAAGACATTATGGATTTAACTTCTTCTCTTTTTTTTTTTCAATCAATTAAAAATATGGATTAATCATTTTTAAAAATGATTCTACAAATCCATGTAAGTGCTACTATATATTATAAGGCTCAGCCATATGGGTTTTGATACCATTTGTCACTTTGAGGGAAAATAGTAATGGAGTGACGTTCTGAGTTTGTTTCTTGTTGAGAAATTTTTATTTCTTTGGCTATGAATGAAAGGGACAAATAAACAAACCCACGTCCTCACATTATATAGATCAAATGGGGATGAACTATCCATATTCACTTGGCTAGCAATCTAGCATTGAATGGAATTGTCTCCAGATAAGGACATGTATTACCACACAGAAAGAGAACATGATTTCATAGTTCTCAAAATCGGACCGGACCGGACCGGGAGGTCGGACCGTGAAAACCGTGAACCGTGATGAAAACCGGTTTTTTAAACATAAAGAACCGGGCATATGTGGCAATTCCGTGAACCCCTAAAATCGGGGTTGGACCGTACGAACCGGTCAAGAACCGTGCGGTCCAACCCCTTAGCAATTTTTTTTTTTTATATAAAAACAACTTAACACAATTTTATTCTACTTAATTAAATTATCAATCTCTTACAAGGAATAAACAAAATTATAATTAAAATCCTTCAAAGATATTCAACTTTACTTCAAAAATTAATCATAAATTTTAATATTTTCATGGTTATTATTTTATTTTATTAACTTTCTTATTTAATTATTAAATATATGCTTGAAAATCATTAAATTTTCCTCACATATATAGATATATTAGTCAATTTTGCTAGTTTTATAAATTTAATATCTATATTTAGGCTTTAATTAATTATTAAATTAATTATGATGTCATCACGGTTCGACCCCGGTTCGACCTCGGTTCGACCTCAAAAACCTTGAACCTCTCCCTTTTACGGTTCAATGAACGGTCCGGGTCTGAAAACCTTGCATGATTTAGGCCAACTAACATCTTTGGCACAGAGAGAAGAAAATATTCTTTTTATTATTTTTTTTCCATATTATTTTGGGGCAAAATCAAGGGCTTTACAATTTTTCCATGTATCTGTCAAAATAATTTGGACGTGTTATTTTCAAAAATACAAAGCATTTTTTTTCTCTCTTTTGTTAATAATCAGTAGCATCTATATATTCTCAGCTGGACAAGAGCCATTCAAATGAATTCAAATATTTAAAATCATAATTGTAGTAATTGTATAATGAATGAATAAAAATTCTAAGAACTACACAATTAAGGTAATATAAAAAATCCTAAAAGGTTTGAATCAAGCTCTAAAATTTATCCCACTGAACGATAGCACTATTACTCTCGATGAGAAAGATTATGACAAGAAATCGATAATGTCTATCCACATTAATTTGATTGTATAAAAGCAACTCTACATACGAAATGGATCTTCAATAAGATTGCAGATTGAGATGATCATTTTCAATGAACATGATGATAGTACCCTACTTCTCTCAATGATTGAAAGATGGACATCCCAGCAACTGTCAATGCTACTTCACATCTTATCTTCTTTTTATTATTTTTTTAGTTATATTTTAAACCTTAGAGTTTAGGATATGTTTTATTTTTATTATTTTTTGAGAAGAGGATATGTTGTATTTGAATCTTAAACTTTCCAAATATTTCATTAAAATCAAAGTTTTCAAAAACGTTTCATTTAAAATTTTTATCACGAATTCCTCTAAAGCTGTTAGAAATTCACGGGATAGCTAGTTTAAATGAAACTATCTAGAATTATAAGGTTTAAATAATATTATTTACGGTTGATAAAAAAAAAAAAGAACTATTTAAAACTATGAGCCTATGAGCTTTAAATGAAAAAATTACTTGAAACTTATCTAATAAAAATATTGGGTTGTTAGAGTTCCACTTAAGTGACTTAACTCAGCCAATAAAGTCTATAATTTATGATTTGTTATGAGAGAATACATTATTCTTTTATATTTTATAAAGTATGCGATGGAGAAGATTGATTTTGATAGGTTGATGAACATAAAATTATTGAGTTGGGCCATTAATTTCCATTAACTAAATTTTAATTATTAATTTTTTATTATTGTGGGAGGAACGAATCTACCCCAAAAAGGAATTATCCTCTTCAGAAATGGTTTTGAGCCTCAATCATTATAGTGGTACACCCTTCCTTAGACCAAAGGCTTATAAGGCAAAAGTATGAGGCGTCTCTCCCGGTGTGAGATTGAGCAAAACCTTGAGGATTAAAGCTCAAAGCTATTTCCAAAGAGGACAATTCCTTCTTGGGGTAGATTCGTTCCTCCCACAAAAAGGTGAGTTGTAGTGGTACACCCTTTCTTAAAGAAGGAATTGTCCTCTTCGGAAATGGCTTTGAGCCTTAATCATCAAGGTTTTGTTCAATCCCCACATCGGGGAAAGACGCCTCATACTTTTGCCTTATAAGCCTTTGGTCTAAGGCTTATAAGGCAAAAGTATAAGGCAAGGGTGGGAGGCGTCTCTCCCCGATGTGGGATTGAACAAAATCTTGAGGATTAAGGCTCAAAGCCATTTCCGAAGAGGACAATTCCTTCTTGGGATAGATTCGTTTCTCCCACAATTATCATATTTGATTTAGTCGGAATGGTGACAACAAATATCATTCTTTAATTAGGAAAAATGAAATTTCCCTCTTATTTTTCTTCCCTAATAAATTTTTTTTTTTTTTTTGAGTTTTGACCTAATAATGTAAAATAAAAATTGTTGAAATGACATAAATTGTGAAGTTATTAAAGAAAAAAAAAATGCTCATAAATGATATGAGGTTGTAATGTCACACGGTAATAAATTAACTATTTTTTAATAAGCTTTTTGTAATTTTTATTTAAACCCCATAGTTTTAGGTAAATTTTATTTAAACTTAATAGTTTCAAATAGCTTTATTAAAAATTTATATTTTCAAATAATTCATTTAAACATTATAGGTTCATATAGTTTCATTTAAACCATATAGTTGTAATGTCAAACTCTTTCTTTGTGGTTTCTCAAAAAAAAAAAAAACTCTTTCTTTGTTGACATGATTTTCTTATTTATTGTGGAAAAAACAAAAAACAAAAATATTTGATTGATCTAGAGGTTTATTTTAGTACTTTTCTCCTTTCCTTTATTGGACCTTCCTATTGTAAAGTGTTTGTTTGATTCGAGTTTTTTAGACCAAATTAAATCACGTTGGCAGTTTCAAATCACCACTTTTAAGTGTTTGGTAAAATTTTGAAATTATGTTTTTTAGTCTTGTAAACGTAATTTAAGTGTGTTTTCGCATTACATTATTTAAGTAATAATTGCAACTCACTACTTTTTCAAAAAGCCAAAAAAAAGAAAAAAAAGCTGAATCAAACTTCGCAGATTACCATAGTTTCAGCCACCAATGCTACCAGAACCATAGCACCGCCAAATCATTCCTACTGCACTCTCGTCCGCTACTTATTCTTATTTAGTACAGACTGTAGAGTCAGACAAGCATGTAATCAATCACTTCAAGGTTGGTGCTTGTACACAAGGGACAACCAAAGCCATTGGCACATGCACGCATTTATGGAAACATAGTTACATAATTGAGAGAGAAGCTGTGGACGTGAATTTGATTAAAGAGGATAAGAACTTTCAATTATTGATCCTGACCGAAAGAATGTCAACATTTATCTCACATAATTCTTGTATATTGCAAGCGTTGTTTGGGCATGACAAGTTGTGGATGTGAATTTGGTTAAAGATGATAAGAACTTTAAATTACTGTTCATTTACTGTGAAAGAATATCAACATTATCTCACATAAAGCTTGTATATTGCAGACATTGTTTGAGCTGACGGTCCGAGGAAAATACTACGCTAAAGATCGGAGGCTGTCTAGATTCTCAATAGTAACTCCAAACTCCAAATTATTAATGAATGTTTTGTTAAGACTATCGTTCTAGTATAAGTGTGTGGGGGTTCAATACACAAGCATGTAGCACCATAAATAATGTCATTACTACGTTAATTCTAGACTTGGTCAATTTTCAATTTTCATAAATGTCGTTTTCATAATTCGTTCATTCTTGTGATTGCTACATTACATACACAGATTAATAGACCTCAAATCCAAAATCACACTCTCCACCTAGACTGAGGACTCACTGGTGGTTATAAACATGCTCAAGTCTAATGAAGAGGATTGTTCATGGCTGGGGACTCTAGTGGAAGACTTGAGAACATAGCCCAAAAAATAAGTGCGACAATTTCAATAATGGAGGATATGTTTCACAAGGCGCGAAGCAAATTTGGCAACCGACACTTTAGCTAGGCATTCTCTGTTTGGAGAGGACTTTGCTAGTGGATTAGAGGAAACCTTAATGCTGATGTAATAGAGTTTAAGTTAATAAAAGTTATCATCTTGCTTTCACAAAAGAAAAAGAAAAAAGGAAATTGGGTGAAATCAAGAGATTTGAGAATCAGTTAGGACTTAGGAGTTATGCCAAATTTGAGGATTTTGATGTTTTGAATGTTTTTATGTCAAATTAAAGGTGTATATATGAAATGTAAATACCCAATTATAGGTCAAAATTTTTAACTGGTCCAGGCTATCGAAGGTTAATGTTTAATTTAATTTTACTTTTGTAAATTAAGGGTACCTTAATTGTTTTTTGATAATTTAAAAAAAAAAAATGTAGGATCGTGGGGTTAGTCACTTACTACCTGGCGAGATAAACTCCCATACATATGGCCCCACGGCCCTAGGTGTTAATGGTTACTTGAACCCAAGCACTTATTGCAAGGAGAACAAAGGTCAACCACTAGACTCCCATTCAGGGTTTATTGTCCCTTATTTTAAGGGTTTCATAAATCCAAGTTTAATTTTTCAAAATGACCTCCTTTCAAATTTTTTTTTTCAAAATGACCTAGTAGAACATATATGAAATTGAAGGTTCTAATTTGCATTAGGAATAATCTATAGTTAGTGAAATTTATATTGGGTTTAATTGAAGAATTTATTTGTTGCCAACAGATTATATGATAGACTGCAGATTTTGGGGCAAATGAGATTTTATCATGAAATTTGTTATGCAAGTATGAGCTTTAGTATATTTCTATTACGTATGTTTATACTATTTCTTTAACTTTGCCTTTTCATTTTTTATTTTTTATTTTTTATTTTTTTAGAGGACAGGAAACTAAAGAAAAGAAAGAAAAAAAGAACAGAGCAAGACTTGCTTAACCTGCATTTAAAATTGGTACAAGAACAACAAACTTGCGTGCAGGATTAGGAGGCCAGTTAATCTAAGGTCCGAGCTTTTGAAAACAGTCTCCTATGACCCTAAGGAAAACTGATATGCACTCCCTGAGGGCCTGAGTATAAAGACTATTATCTCTTTCATCAAAAATAAAAAATAAAGACTCTTAACCCTTCCATAACGGTCGTTAACTTCCACGGTATCGCCTATTTTTGGCACACATGGCTTTTTGTCTTTATTTAGCCACCATTACTATGATTTAGGAGCCAAGTTAAGCTGCTTTTTAAATACCTGCATAATAAAGTTTTGACGATATCATTGTAGACAAAAGAAAAGGAATATGCCCCTCAAAAACTGCCTTAATTATGTGAACATGTGGCACCAAATGGTTCACAAAATTATGGACACTTTTATGGAAAAACTCTTCGATCTTTCAAGAAAATCAAGAGATGACAGCAGCTAAGATCCAATCCAATCTAATACCTTTTTTTTTTTTTTTTTTTTAATATTTCAATTTATAGCGTCTACTCCTGATAATGCTCTTTATCATTAGAGTAAGATACCAATCAATTTTTAATATACGCAAGATTAAACTTCAGATCTCTTATCCAATCATTGAGTGATAAGACTGCAATAAATCGATTTTTACACCAAACCAAATTGCTCTTGCAAAGTCACAGTAAAAAAAATTATAAATAGCAAATAGGTATTCCTGGAACTGGAGCCGGTAAAAATTCATGTTTCCAGAGTTTTGTTAACAGTATTGCAAAAAGGACGCTGAGCATCACGGTTAATTTTCTTGTACTTATTCTTCCTCAAGTAGGTGGCTTATGGCAAATCTTCCAAGTAATAAATTTGTAAGATAACTTAAGCCTCCACAAGTTCTTTCGCATTAACATATATTTGAGGAGGGAATTTGTAAAAAAAATTTAGCCCAATCACAGAATTTTCAATTCTATCATAGAAAGTTCCTTGTTTGATTGAAGCATGGAAGAAATTTCGAATTTCAAAAGAGGAATTTTAGGATTTAAAATCCTAACTAAAAATGACTCAAAATTCTAACCGTAGAGACGTTAATTCTGTTGGAAAAAACCACCAACTTCTTCCTGAGACCAAAGTCTTGTCCAATATTGTTAACCAAGTGTAAAAATTTAACACAAAGGTGATGGATGTTAGCCACAACAAATTCCAAAGCTAAGCTAGCAAGATATTCAATAGGAAATCTTAGAGAAATTATCAAATACATTGAAGGCATCCACAATGCACACAAGATTTACTTCGATTAACACAGCCTACATCCATGAGTTGAGCTCTGAATAGTTCACTATAAAAAAGACAAGTTACAATGGTCTTCTACTAGTGTTTTATCACATAACTAGAGCTTACAAAGGCTTGGAGAAATATAAGGCTACCTCTTTAAGAGCTTTACAAATTTAACTTCACCACAATGAAATCTTCCAAACAACTTGTTGAAGGAAATCCAAAATACCTATAAGACACTATTTTCGATAGGTTTCAATAGCCATGGTAGAAGAAGGAATAAGAGCTCAATGCTCACACCTAGGAGTGTTCACCAAACCGCATAAACCGCACAAACTACAATAACCACACCAAAATCACCCGCAAAATGGCATAATCGCATCGCATCGCATCGCAAGTAACAGTGCACCGCACCACATGGTGCAGTGCAATTTGCAATTTTATAATAAGAAAACTGCACAAACCGTACCGCATCCTCTCTCTATATTAATATATTTATTTATTTTTAATATTAAATATATTATTAATAGTTTAATAACCCTAGTTTTCCAAAAAAAAAAAAAAAAAGTTTGATAACCAAAAACAAGGAGAAAAAAATTAGTTTTGGGCTGGGTAGAAAAAACCCAAAATTTGAAATATATACTGACTTCATACCGTTCAAACCGCATCTTATATATAACATTGCATATGTGATAGCAAAAATAAGGAGCGGTGCGGTTATAGTTTTTGTTAAACTCTAAACTGCACCACACCGCACATGTGACCGCAAAAATAAGGTACAATGTAGTTATGGTTTTAGCTAAACTGCACTACAAAGTGCAGTGTTAAAAATGACCCAAAACTCTTATCTATTTCTCTTTGATCTTGGCTCATGGGTGTTTCCACTTGATTACATTTCAAGGACTTCGCTACAAGGCCTGTGGTTTTCTTCTACCACAAATTTCGATCATGCAACCCATAGTTGGAAAAGAACAAAAAGAGCAAGTGGAAACACCCACCCAACCCACCCTAGGCCCCAAAAAAGATCATCAAACTACCGGACAAGAAGAAATGTATAAATCATCGACAAGGAGAAGCATCAAAAGGAAAATTTTCACTCACAATGCTTCTGTTTCTTTGGCTGACAAAATAAACATACCCATAGACAGTAAACACCTAGAGTGGAAACCCCAGGATCAGCATCCTACAATAAATTGGAAGATCCAGTTTAAAGTCCAAACAAGTTTATTGCATTCAGTCATACAAAATAACTATAAAGTAGAGTTTTACTTAATTATTGTTGTTTTGGGGGGGGGGGGGGGGTGTGTGGGGACCGGGATAAAATGGGTCTGCCAGTACACGAGAATTCATTCATACACCAAAACACAAACTAGAAAATCAAATTTCTGAAAAAAGGAGAATGATCCATCTCCCCTTCTACTATGAAAACATTTTACCACATATAGTGATAATCTCATTCATGGATTTGCTCAGGGAATGGTACGCTGATAGAGAGGCAAAGCTCCCAAAGCCTCACGCTCTTCCCTCTCCCTCTTCACCTGCAAAACACAAGCAACGAAACATTTAATCACAAATTTGGACCTTATGTATATGTATTGCTTGTTATATTTGTTGGGTATCATAAATTGTTAAACATAAAATATCTAGACTGGAAGCTTTCTGATTGATTATGCTACCCCTCCCACAAAAAAAAAAAAACCCAAAAAAAAAAAAAAACCCGTTATTTTGTTCATATGGTAAGAAACACCTGATAACAAGTAATTTTCCTCAGTTATCTTCATTTTTTAGGTGTACATAATGAAATTTATGATTGAGAATTGATATTGCAGACAATAGTTAGTATAACATATACAAATATACGAAAACAACAACCTATGTGAAGCAAGGAATTCTGAAACACCTAGGAAGCCAACAGGACAATCATGAAGCCAAGCCTAGGAATTTTGACAGCTTGATCTCAGATTTTCAGCTCATATGGTAAGAAGACAGTGGCCAATCCAAAATATTCTCAGTGCATGCCTAACAATGACTAGAGAGGGCGAGAGCCCTTAGAGCATGTGCTTGCACAGATTTGCTCATTGTTCGAGCCCTGCTTCTCCCTTCCCCCAGACATTAAAGATTTAACATTTCCCCAATGCGTGCGTGTGTGTGTGTGCCAACAAGTTGGTTTCCAAGTGTGTCAAATGGCAACCGTAAGTGCAGTATCATGGTGTTGGTACATGCTCTCCTCTTTATCAACATCTACAAGTATGAACATGTAAACATACAGCACACCATCATCTCAATCCTTTGTTCAAAAATTGGCATTCAAAGACTTTAATACTTGATTACGTGGATGGCTCAACATCAAAATTGTAAGAGGGAATGTGAAATGAGTCATGACAAATGGAGCATGCAATCGAAAATAATTTTGACTACAAACTTTGAACGGATCATGTCATTGAAATAATTTCAGACTTTAAGTTTAGACATGGAGCCCAAGTCAAGACTTCAATACAATCAGATGGAGTGTGTGTGCATAAGTCACACGGTATCTAACATACAATTTTAAGGATAGCTCATAAGAAGTACCTAATTAAGGAACTATCTTTTAGCGAAGAGACAGAGCCACAAATCATGGGTCTCTTGAGAATGAAACAATCACAGCAAAGGAGACACCTTACTCATACATTTACAAAAAAGTGGAAAAAAAAAAAATGAAACTCATATGAAATTATTCAAGGAAAAAAGAGCACTATTTCTAAGTTAGCAAATTACATTTTTACAAAAGTCGACAAGATGGTAATGACGAAAACACTCTGTCTCATATCCACCACTTAATTAGTTGGAGCATGCAATCACAATGATCATATTGATTCATGCCCCTCTAACTAACAGGGTCTATTTAATCCAACACCTTATTCTATTTTCCATAGAAACAAAGAAGCACAATCTAGATCTATAAAACATAAATGTTATGAAAATCCTAGCTTCATTAAACGCATGCAACAAACAACAAAAGCAAAGTAACATAAAAAGAATAGAATATTTGCATTAATCAGTTACAAGATTGAAGATACAAAATGTAAATGTTAGTTATTGATCATGTAAATTTCATAATTATAATTATAATAATTATTTTTATTTATTTATTTAAACTAAAAGCAAAGTACTTACAAGGGCCAGCATTTCTTGAAGGTAGCTCCTGAATGGTGTTTGTACTGCCTGCGAATAAAAAAATAAAAAAATTTTGGTTGGTTTCATATTAATATTAATTATTATATATTAATACGGTGTCGTATAAGAGCGAAGCAGGTTTATTAATTAACGATTCACCTGAAGACGTTCGGGAAGATACTCGTGCTTCATAGAGAGGTCCATGGCTCGCTTAAGACGCTGGTTCCGAGCATCAACTATCTCTCTGGGCAACCGATTCAGAGCTTCCTTAATATCCAAATCGTAGTATGGGTCGTACAGATCGTCGTATCGAAGCCCTTTATTAATAATAATAATAATAATAATAATAATAAGAGAGATTATTTATTTAAAAGAGAGAGAGAGAGAGACACACACACAAATTAATTAAATTTGATTTATGGGTTCGGGAGAGAAGAGAGCTTTACCGTATTTTCTGAGGCGGTTGGAGACGGATTTCATGTGCAAAGCTGCCAGCCAGTTCTTCTTTGGGTCCACAATTGCCTTCATTAATGACGCCATTTTTATTGCTCTCTCTTTCTCTCTAAAATTGAACTGGTTAATACTAATGTTATAGCTTCGCTACAGCTTCTTCTTCCCCTCTCTCTCTCTCTCTCTCTCTATCTGATTTTGTTTTTCTGGAAGGATCCTGTTCTAGAATAACATGAGGCAGGTATTTACTATTCTATTATCAACCTTATTGGGCCTCTCTCACAGTTGGGCCTATAAGTGAAGAGAGGGTCAAGTTCAACTCAATTGTATTGTTGTCTCTAACTTGGGGAACAATACTTAACGTATGGATTCAAGGCCCATAATAGGGTAAGTATATGGGCCGAATATACAATAACATCAGCTGCGGGTCTCATACCTCAATTGAAATGAAAAGAGAGTTGATTATTTATTACACAGCTGTATGTATGTATGTATGGTGTGTGTGTGGCTGTTAGTTGAATGAAAACATGATTTTTAAGATTGTGTGTACACGGTTATGGGCGAAAATGGCCAAATACCACAATTTTCAGAAATTTGTAGCAAAAAAAACACTGTTTCGGAACTATATAGGGAAATACCACTTTTCTAGAACTCGAGTTTCATAAACTCGAGTTCCAAATGGTACTTCAGTTTACGAAACTCGAGTTCCTCATCAGTTTTGCCACCGTGGCACCACTGAGCTGGAAATTGGGTGATTTAAAAAAATAATGTGGTACTCGAGCCTGGTTAACTCAAGTACCATGCAACACAGTACTCGAGTATACCAGACTCGAGTACCTTTTATAACTAAAATGCAGATTTCCCTATATAATTCTGAAACAGTGTTTTTTTGCTACAAATTTTTGAAAATGGTGGTATTTGGCCATTTTCGCCGCATTTTATTTATAAAAGGTACTCGAGCCTGGTATACTTGAGTATTGTGTTGCATGGTACTCTAGTTTACCAAGCTCGAGTACCACATTATTTTTTTTAATCACCCAATTTTCAGCTCCGCAGTGCCACAGTGGCAAAACTGATGAGGAATTCGAGTTTCATAAACTCGAGTACTATTTGGAACTCGAGTTTATGAAACTTGAGTTCTAGAAAAGTGGTATTTTCCTATATAGTTTCGAAACAGTGTTTTTTTGCTACAAATTTCTAAAAATGGTGGTATTTGGCCATTTTCGCCCACGGTTATGTGCAATAAACATTAACGAATTGAAAACATGTGTTGACACTCCATTTTGCAACCCGCATTTAACCTCACATAGAGGGTAAAATAGTAATTTTTTCTTGAAAATATGCATCTTGATTCTGGTCATTAGATCCTTTATCTCATTCCACCAAAATGATCTTGATATTGTAATAATCAAATCGACTAGTCATAAGCTTTAATCGAACCACCAGATTGAAAGTTATCATCAAATCAAATTTTAATAGCTGAGATGCACTATTACAAATTGAGTTCGACTATATGTGATTATGAACAATTGATTTCAATTGGTTATAAGTATAATCAATTTGAGATCAATGATGTGTCATAATTTGATTGGTTAGGACTACATTTTATGGTGAGGTTGCATACATCTAATTAATTAGATAGTTAAACATTAATTATTCAATGAGTAATTTGTGCAATTATTTTTTAATTAAAGTAAATTTGGAACCAATTAAGTCTGAAATGGGAGTGATTGGAGCCATTTAATATTAATTGAGAGCTAATTTGGGACCTATTAATGTTAATTGTGCTGAAACCATTTTCTAACAAATGACATCTGCTCACCATTTCATTGATATCTCTCAGAATATTTTGAATCTATGAATGAGGTTAATTTTTTCAGAAACTAGACATCTGGGGCTTCAATTTGAGCATAAGAGCAAATCAATTCTGATCAGAATTGAGTTAGATATGATTTTTTGAAATTGGCTCTACAAGCTGTTACAGCAGCTACAGAAAAACTGAATTTTGGCTTACTCCTCACTACCACCAATCTCTCCATTTAATGCACTAGATTTTCCTCAGGGCTAAAATGAGGTCTAGGTTCATGATTCTTTATCAACTCTCATTAAATGACATCCCATTCATATTTCCTCAACCACTACTATATAAACCCCCCCTCTCTTCCATTCCAAAGTACACAAAAAACTCCACTCTCTTCTACTCTCTTGAGTTCTAGTGAAGTTGAGTCCACCTTTAGGATCTCCCTCAAAAGTTTCCTCATCCACCATATGGATCTTGCATGAATGTATAATCCCTTTCCCTAATTGCTTTTTGTATTGCTATGATGAGAGTTTAAGATTAAAGCATGGTAGTAATCATTTAAATTCCCTTGAATATGTTTGAATGTTCTTAATTGTTCTTATATGTTCTTCACATGTTCTTGGTTGTTCATCACATGTTCATGCATATCACTAGTTTTAATCTTAAATCCACATTAAAAATATGAAAAACAATGTTTGTTTAATAATTCTTTCAAATCCTTGAATCTAGGTTATCATCATCTACACACATTCACTAGAATTTTATTTTCCAATCTAAATGCAATACTTAATAAATTGAATTAGGGTTTATCACATACACACACATTAAATTCAACATGTAAATTGATTGATATATTGGATGACATGATATGAATCTTGGCTACCATAGTCTAGAAGACCGGTTTCATCGGGCAAGGTGGGTGCCTAACACCTTCTCACCTTGTAACATAGCCTTCGAGCTTAGATCAAGGGTTGATAGATCAATACTTATCCTTGTAATTTTCAATTTTTAGATTGTAATTAGAAAACAAAACCATGTATTTTATCTTAGATTATATCTAGGACTAAAACCATGTAATTTTCCTATGATCAATGTAAATTTAATTTCAAATTAATAAAATGAGGAATTTTTCAATTTTGGTTTTCTTATTTATTCCAATAATTAAATAAGTGGCGACTCCATAGTAAAACCCTTAATTTAAAGGGGAAAATATAACTAGTCGAACCTCCATTTTGAGAGACAATAACATGACTTTACCTATTCACGTGGGTTTGGCCCAATATCCTCAAAAAAAGCGGGTCGGGGGCGCGGTCTCTCACAGTAGCAACTCCACTGGGGATATTGAGGGCTAAACTTCAATTAGGTTATGGTGGTCAACCATATCATTGTTTGTTTATTACTTTTTTTGTATATAATATGTCTAATATGTCATTATTTTGCATGTCATGCATTATTTGCTTAAATGAAATTTATTTTATTTGTGTGCTAGCCCAGTAGTATTAGCCGTGATTGTGGTCTTCTTGAGACTTACATACCCAGCGGTGAACTTACCACCCATCACGACAAGGATCATCATGGTTATACCATGATGGTTCATAAGGACAAACTGTACCCTTCGGACTAACGCGGCGCTCCTGGAGTCACAAGTTGGGAGGTACGACGTCCTAACTTGTGGGGACCTTTAACCTACCTTCTACCCATGTTGTAATGACCCATAAAATCTACATTTAGGTTGGTACATGTAAATTGCATTTCATTACGCATTTGTTTGGTCGTTGTTTGAACCATGATGACTCAAGTCCAACGCTTGAGCCTATCATGATTGTTTGAACCTTGTATGTTGTGAATGAACTCAAACCTAAAAGCCTAAGATTGAACTCTACTTGAAATGGAAGCCCAATTTGTTTCTTGAATAAGTCTAAGCCCAACACTTGAAACCCATCAAAGGTGTATACGCATGATCAACATTGAAGGCCAAAAGCCCACAAGATGCATGCCTTCCAAGTGTAAGCCCAAGCCATTTCAAGCAAATACCGAAAATCATAATCAAAGTTCAAGCCTTCCAAGTGCAAGCCCAAGGCATTTCATCATAATCAAGGTTTAAGCATCCTAAATGGACCTAGAAGAAGCAAGTGGCCCAACTTTGCCTCACTCCAAATTTGGTTTGCAAGATCATGGTTAAGCTTAAAGTTTGTTTGTTTATTCCATGTTTCTATGTTTCTTTGAATTCTAAAAATTCATGTAGCCTTTGATGTACTTTGTTCATGTATATATTTAAAAAAAAAAAAAAAAAAAATCAAGATTCCCAAATCTTTCCAAAAAAAAAAAAAATGAGAAAGTTTTTGGACTAAGGGCATTGGGCCTTTGAGTTATTTAAAAAAAAATCTTTGAACTAGGGCCACTGAACTTCCTAGTGACTTTTTCAAAAAGACTTAGTTTTTTTTTTCTCTTTCAAGATTAAAAAAAAAGAAAAAGAAAAAAGAAGAAGAAGAAGAAGAAGAAGTCTCCTTTTCAAAATGGTATATGAGGATCCCTTGGACAAAACATTTTCTAAATCTTGATGTTTAAAGGCTTGAGTAATCAATTTGTACCAAGGAATGATTAATTTCATTTGATCCATGTAAAGACTTTAGCTACTTGACTTAGAATATAAGAAGAAATGGTCTTAAAAGGCAATAAAAAAGAATCCATCCATCGGAAAATCCTAAGAATCCATGCACTTGATCCAATTCTCAAAAGTCTTTTGTTTCACATCATTAGAGCATTCATACTTTTTCTTTTAAGATGAATTTATTAAAAGAGCTTGAATCACTGTGCCTACAAGCAAGCATTACTAGGGATAAGAGGCTATCTTTGGTTAAACCAATATTTCCTATTACCTAGAATGTTCATTATCCATTGCTAGCCCATTTGAGCCTTTAAACATTTAGCCTTTTTTTGCATAAACCCACTTAAATCTAAACTTGGGGTGGGAAAAATCAAGTTATGCATACTTAAATCTCATGTTAAAGAGGACTCAACCCTGTAACTTTGAAACTAATTGATAAGACTCTCCTAGAAGACATGAAAGACAAGTAGATGATTCATTAAGCGAAAGATAAGAGATTATCAAAGAAAAATGAGGTTTCACTCAATCAAGGAAAGATAAATGAAATTCCATCAATGTGAGGAAAAAAAAAATATACATCAAGTTTGAAGAGCCCAAAATTCATCGTGCCAAGAGGAATACAAGTTTCATCTAAAAGAGAGTTCATAAAAAAAGGAAAAGATTCATCAAACATAGAAAAGTGCAAGTGCATCAAGGCAAGAAAGAAGGCTAGAAGTACATCAAAATGACCAAAAATCATTAAGCTGAGAAAAACAAGGACGGAAAAAGGTCCCCAAAAGTTCATTCAATCAAGAGATGAAAAAAAAGAAAAGAAAAAGAAAGCCCGCTAGGCTGAAAACCCAAAAGGGCGGTCTAGGCAAAAGTTAGAGCCAAAGAAAAGAAGAAGAAAAGAAAAAATTGGAAAATCCTACTAAGTTAGAAACTTGAGGATGCAACCTAAAAAGAGAAGAATTTTACAAGATGAAAGTCCAAAGGTATGATTCAAGAGGAATGAGCATAAAAACAAATGTTGATGCAAGTGACCAATGAAGACTAGTGAGAAGATAACAAAGAAGAAATGGGAAAACTCCTTCGATACTTGATTTTTGAGTAATGCATACTTGGAGGAAACATCATAAGGAATTTTGAGTCTTTTATATCTTTCATTTCATAACCCCAACTCAGCCTACATTACAACCCATGAGTAAAGAACTCTTGAAGTCTTGCTAGTTGTAGGCGCATCTTAAACTCTAATAATATTTTTCTCTTGAATTAAAAAGGAAAAATGCTTAAAATTGTCAAACCCTACAGGATGATATGTCCGAGGACAAAATTTCTCAAATTCTGAAATCCTCAAAATGACTCAAAATAACTTCCAAACCTGGAGCACTCTCCCTATTTGCACCCAATAATGTGATTCATAAATATTATCACATTTCATTTCTTGATTGCCTTTGGAGACTCAATCTGACGATGTTCAAAAGGATGAAGCAAATTTGATTACATGAGTTTAATGATCTTGATCCTTCCTAATCAAAGAGATTTGTTTGGTTCTTAAACACTATGATTTTCTAAAATGGTTGTTTAAAGGATCACATCTTGTTCCAAAAAAAAAAAAGGGAAATTTTTTTTTTCAAAAAAAAAAAGAAAAAAATCATTCTCTTCCAAAATCCAATCATCTTGAACTACGTCTTAACCTGATCCTCTACCAGAGAGGTACGTAGGCAGCCTTTCAAAGGCCAGGTCCCGCTCACCCAAACAATCTTGAGGAACAAATTCAAAACAATGTGACAAAATTGTTTGGGTGCATGTTAGGCTAAGCTCATTTGTTTTGCATCAAGCATGCTCAAACTTGGGGCATTGGCATATTTATATTGTGTGCAAATATGTCCTTCTCGCATGAAAGCACGTTTTTATTTAAGGCATCAATCCATTTTTTTTGCAAGCATGTCCACACTAGGGGTATTGGCTAAAAATGTTTTCATGATAATTGGTTTCTAACAAGCTAGAGAAAGAAAGCCATTAATGATGGCGGACCGTGATCTTCTTTTATGTTCCCCAATGGTAGCAATATAAAATTAACTCAGCTTCCATCAAAGCAAGGAATATGCCCCAAACTAGGGGCATTGGCAAAGTCCTTCCAATTTCTTGTAATGAATGACTCCATTGCTGATTGAAACTTACTTTTTGGCAGGAATCAAAGTGAAGGATCCTTTATCTCATTCAACACAAGTTATCTCAGATATGCACCCTCATATAGCCAGATAATAGCATGACCTATACCATTTAGGATCGACAGTAGCTCTCCTACCTCCAAGGGATCGACCTTAGCTCTTAGAAACTCATAGGATTGACCTTAGTTCTCCTATACACTGTAGGATCGACAGTAGCTCTCCTACATTCAAGGGATCGATCTTAGTTCTTCCGAAACCCATAAGATCGACCTTAGTTCTCCTATACACTATAAGATCGACAGTAGATCTCCTACATTTAAGGAATCGACCTTAGTTCTCTCAAAACTCATAGGATCGACCTTAGTTCTCCTATACACTATAAGATCGACAGTAGATCTCCTACATTTAAGGAATCGACCTTAGTTCTCTCAAAACTCATAGGATCGACCTTAGTTCTTCTATACACTGTAGGATCGACAGTAGCTCTCCTACTTTTAAGGGATCGACCTTAGTTCTCCCGAAACCTATAGGATCAACCTTAGCTCTCCTATACACTATAGGATCAACAGTAGCTCTCCTACCTCTAAGGGATCGAACTTAGTTCTCCCTAAACCTATAGGATCGACCTTAGCTCTCATATACACTGTAGGATCGACAGTAGCTCTCCTACCTCCAAAGGATCGACCTTAGCTCTCCTATACACTGTAGGATCGACAAAACCTCTCCTACCTTCAAGGGATCGACCTTAGTTCTCCTATACACTGTAGGATCGATAGTAGCTCTCCTACACACTGTAGGATCGATAGTAGCTTTCTTACATTCAAGGGATCGATCTTAGTTCTCTTGAAACCTATAGGATCGACCTTAGTTCTTCTATATACTGTAGGATCGACAATGACTGTCCTACTTTCAAGGGATCGACCTTAGTTCTTCCGAAACTCATAGAATCGACCTTATCTCTCCTATACATTGTAGGATCGACTGTAGTTCTCCTACTTTCAAGGGATCAACCTTAGTTCTCCCTAAACCCATAGGATCGACCTTAGTTCTCCTATGCATTGTAGGATCGATAGTGGCTCTCCTACCTCCAAGGGATCGACCTTAACTCTCCTATACACTGTAGGATCGACAACAGCTCTCCTACTTTCAAGGGATCGACCTTAGTTCTCCCGAAACCATAGGATCGACCTTAGTTCTCCTATACACTGTAGGATCGACAGTAGCTCTCCTACTTTCAAGGGATCGACCTTAGTTCTCTCGAAACTCATAGGATCAACCTTAGCTCTCCTATACACTGTAGGATCGACTGTAGTTCTCTTATTTTCAAGGGATCAACCTTAGTTCTCCCTAAACCCATAGGATCGACCTTAGTTCTCCTATACACTGTAAGATCGACAGTAGTTCTCCTACCTTCAAGGGATCAACCATAGTTATCCTAAAACTCATAGGATTGACTTTAGTTCTCCTATACACTGTAGGATTGACAGTAACTCTCTTACCTTTAAAGGATTGACCATAGTTCTCCTAAAACCCATAGGATCGACTTTAGTTCTTCTACCTTCCATAAATCCATCGAACCTTTAGGAAGCACGTCCAAATTCAAATCCATTGGATCTCTAGGAAGCACGTCCAAACTTCAAATCTATCGGACCTCTGAGAAGCACGTCCAAAATTCAAATCCTTGGACCTTTGGGAAGCACGTCCAAAATTCAAGATCGTTGGTCCTCTGGAGAGCACGACTAAAATCCTCATTTTGTCGTGACCACTGGTAAGCATGTCTTGTACTCATTCAAAAAAAAAAAAAAAAAAAAAAATTGCATGCATGAACTATGTTTGGACTTGATCCCCCCCATCAAGAGGTACGTAAGCAATCTTCTTCGAGATTCGGTCCACATTTTGATCCATAACATGATCGTTTGCATTTTTATCTACATGCATCATACATTCACCACTGTTAAATACTGATTGCAAAGTTAGGTGTCTCTTTCATACATTGACATTTGCTTTTTAAGCTCTGCCAATGAGGGGCATTCTTTTGACACCCAATTTTGGAACCCACATTTAACCTCACATGGAGGGTAAAAGGGTAATTTTTGCTTGAAAATATGCATCTTGATTCTGGTCATTAGATCCTTAATCTCATTCCACCAAAACGATATTGATGATGTAACAATCAAATCGACTGGTCATAAACCTTAATCGAACCACCAGATTGAAAGTTATCATTAAATCAAGTTTTAATGACTGAGATGCACTATCACAAATTCAGTTCTACTATATGTGATTATGAACAATTGATTTCAATTGGTTATAATTATAATCAATTTGAGATTAATGATGTGTCATAATTTGATTGGTTAGGACAACATTTTATAGTAATGTTGCATACAACTAATTAATTAGATAGTTAAACATTAATTATTCAATGAGTAATTCGTGCAATTATCTTTTAATTAGAGTAAATTTGGAACCAATTAAGTCTGAAATGAGAGTGATTGGAGCCATTTAATGTTAATTGGGAGCTAATTTGGGACATATTAATGTTAATTGTGCTGAAACCATTTTCTAACAAATGACCTCTGCTCACAATTTCATTGATATCTCTCAGAATATTTTGAATTTGTAAATGAGGTTAATTTTTCCAGAAACTAGACATCTGGGGCTTCAATTTGTGTACAAGAATGAGACAATTCCGATTAGAATTGAGTCAAATATAATTTTTCGAAATTGGCTCTATAGGCTGTTACAGCAGCTACGGAAAAACCGAATTTTGGCTTGCTCCTCACTCCCACTAATCTCTCCATTTAATGCACTAGATTTTTCCCAAGGCTAAAATGAGGTCTAGGATTATGATTCTTTGTCAACCTTCATTAAATGGCATTCCATTCATATTTCCTTAACCATTACTATATAAACCTCTCTCTCCTCTATTCCAAAGCACACAAAAAACCCCACTCTCTTCTGCTCTCTTGAGTTCTAGTGAAATTGAGTAATTTTGTCATATCTTCGTTTTCCTGAAACTCAAGATATTGAGTGAGACCCACTCTCTCTCTTAGCTCTTCTTTTCTTCCACCCTTAGGATCTTCCTCAAAAATCTCCTCCTCCACCATATGGATCTTGCATGAAGGTATAATCTCTTTCCCTAATTGTTTTTTGTGTTGCCATAATGACAGTTTAAGATTAAAGTATGGTAGTAATCATTTAAATTCTCTTGAATATGTTTGAATGTTCTTAATTGTTCTTATATGTTCTCCACATGTTCTTGGTTATTCATCACATGTTCATGCATATCACTAGTTTTAATCTTAAATCAACATAAAAAATATGAAAAACATGTTTGTTTAATAATTCTTTCAAGTCCTTGAATCTAGGTTATCATCATCCACATACATTCACTAGAATTTTATTTTTCAATCTAAATGCAATACTTAATAAATTGAATTAGGGTTTATCACATGCACACACATTAAATTCAACATGTAAATTGATTGATATATTGGATGACATGATATGAATCTTGGCCACCATAATCTAGAAGACCGGTTTCACCGGGCAAGGTGGGTGCCTAACACCTTCCTACCTTGTAACATAGCTTCTGAACTTAGATTAAGAGTTGATAGATCAATACTTATCCTTGTAATTTTCAATTTCTAGATTGTAACTAGGAAAGAAAGCCATGTACTTTATCTTAGATTGTATCTAGGACCAAAGCCATGTAATTTTCCTATGATCAATGATTATTCAATTTCAAATTAATAAAATGAGTAATTTTTCAATTTTGATTTTCTTATTTATTCTAATAATTAAATAAGTGGCGACTTCATTGTAAAACCCTTAATCTAAAGGGGAAAATATAACTAATCGAACCTCCATTTTGAGAGGCAATAACATGACTCCATCAATTCACATGGGTTTGGCCCAACATCCTTAAAAAAAGCGGGCCGGGGGCGCGGTCTTTCACAACATGGTTGCTTCCTATTCTTCCACTTTGTCCAAAACTATCTTTTCAACACAAAAAAGAGAGACCGAACCAAATTTGTGACATTGTTTGTTTCCCTTTGGTAGAGTTGTTGTTTGGTTGCTATGAAAATTGAGAAAAATAAATTGGCCTCCTAGGGTTTGATTTGTTGGATTTTTTTCATTGTTTTACTAGGAATTTGGTTTTGTATTATGCGATAGCTGGTAGAGTTTGAGCATCAGTATCAGGAAATGCTACTCTATTCTATTTTACTATCTCAAAAAGCTACTTTATCAATTATACCATACCATTTTACAATACACCCAACATCCTAAAATTCTATTTTACCATACTACACATTAAAATAATATAAAGTAAAATAAAAATATTCTCACTACAATCACAACTCAGTAAGCATGTTCATTCAACCACAACTCAACTGATCAACCATAACTCATAGTAACAATCCCCATCGAAACCACCATGCATGACCTCGCCATGATCCACGCCGACCACCAGGCACGACCTCGTCACGACCGACACCGATCTCCACCGCTGCACGAACCCTGTTGGAACCCATAACCACCGATCCCAAAACCCATTAAACTCGAAACCCATCAACAAACCCATCAACCATTATGAGAGACCCATCAGCAAGCCCATCGTCGTGAGAGAATAGAACCATTAATAGACCCATTGCTGTGAGAGAGAGATCCACACCACGCCACGCCACCACTAGACCACGCTGCCACCAGACCCACGCCAGACCTGCGACCCACGCTAGACAAAACCATCACTGTTAGAGAGATATGTGAGAGAGGGATTTGGAATGTCAGGATGGTGTGTGATGTTGATGTTGGGAGGAGGATGGTGTTTAGGTCTGAAGAGAGGAGAGAGCAGATGGAGAAACAGAGAAGGAAGAGAAAGAAGAGAACAGAAATAATGAGGGAGAGGAGAGAGAAATTTCGGGGGGAAAAGTAGAATAAAAAATATATATATATATATATATATATTTTTTTTACAATACTACTACAATGCAATTATACCTTTAGAATTGTATTGTAGCAGTATTGCAAAAAAATTTGCAATACTTGGGTTTTGCATTCCCTAATGCTGAGCACTTTGGGGCTTGAAATGCGAAATTCTCCTTACATTTGACATTTGCATTCCCCAGTGCTGATGCTCTAATTGTAACTATTATTGCGTTTGCATTTTGAAAATTCTCAATTTGCCTTTGTTTTCTAAAAAAAGATGATGACGGAAGAGAATATTTTTTGGGTTCATTATATTGTCTCTTTTTGTATTTTTTTTTTCTATTTCATTTTGGCTTGATCTATTTAGAAATGCACAGAATGATCTAAGGGAGAGTGTGAATGGTGAATGTTGAGTCAATAAATAAAATAATGGCGTACATGGCATCTAGAAGCTATACATAAATATATAGAGATGTTTGTACTCCAAACAGTGGAGCAAGCAGGGAACTTGCATGAATGGGGGCGTTAATATCTTAAATAGACCGAAGGATGAAATTCAAAATGGCATCAAATTTTAGGAATTAAAATTAAAACCACCACACACTTAAACTTAGAGTTAGAGGATATAATTTGCATTTTTAGTTTAAAAGTTACTCATTCATTTAAAAACTAAAAATTAAAAAAGAATGAGAAAATAATTAAGTGAAAATAGAGTGAGAAAACACTTTAAAAAAGCATTAGATTCAAATCATGATCGTGATTAGCCACCACTAGATGAGGAGAATTCTGAGACAGACTTATGCAACAACCCTCTTATACATTTAATGGGATCCATATAATATTACGAGAGAGATGCTATATATTGAGAATAGTCAACTATACGACACCCGTTTATATAGCTTAAGCTACTAGTCTTATGGGTTAGTCTCATAATTTGGGAGTTGTAACTAGTGAGCTGATAGTTTGTAATATATATATATATATATATATATATATAGGAGGGGAAATTGCACTTTACCCACCTGTGGTTTGGCCCGTTTTAATAGTGCCTACCCGTGGGTTAAAAGTTATCACTTAACCCACCTGAGGTGACCTCCGTTAGACCCCCGTTACCCACCTCTCCTTTTTCACCGTTAAAAATAGGGGTTAATGTGTCTTTTTCATTATATTTTATGTCTCTCTCATCTTTTCTCTCCTTCTTCTTCTTCTTCACAATGAAAACCCAGAAATGTATATGGAATGATGCGTTTAACGTTCTTACCCAATGCCTATTGCAATTGCCAAACATGCTTTTACAATGACAAGAAAACCAATACACCTACAGTCACAAACAAAGCCACAAATCCATGTGAACATACACCCACAGATTCGCTAGCCTTCTACTGCGAATCCAAAAATTGACTACTTAATTCTTCATAAAACAATCACAAAATAAAATACAAAAATTAAGAATAAATGGTATCCACCAGTTTGCTGGATTCTATCTTTACCCTAGGCTTTCTCTCTCTAAAACTCTAACCTCTTCTCTTTTGCTGGGTTCTCTAAAAAAAAAAAACCCAAATTTGCAAGTAAAAAAAAAAAATCTGCAAAAAAACCCCCAACAATCTAGCAAATCCAACACCAAAGCCAACTCATTGAACAAACAATACAGGCGTGTATTACCTAGGAGCAACTGAGCCATGCCTCCATTCAGATTCCAAAGAAGGAAGAACGGCTGGCTTTCTTACTGCTGTACGGATGACATTGAGGGCAGTCACACAAGTGGTTTCCTGCTTTTCAGGGAAAGAGGAAGATAGATCTCCAAAAGCTATTGTACTTTTTGACGTGGCTATAGCAGGATCAAGAAAAGGCTCTAGCATCTCCACAAGAAAAAGAATCATGTGCTTGACTTCCTGAAAGAACCACAGATAGAGTCACGCAATTCTAACCATATATGCCCATTGCGTAGGAAGTGCTTAGCTGTAAAGCTACCAAAAGCCAACAAATCTAGCAGCAATATCCTAAGCACAGTGATTGCCAACTAGACACTGAGGGGTTTTTGGGCAAAACATTCAGTCCAGATGCGCAGCCCAAAACCCCAGACCGGGAAGAAAAACAAAGAAACAAGAAAAATGAAATTGTGAGATTGGTAGAGCAACAAAGTAACCTGATTGTCTAGATCAGCTGAGATCGAAGCAATGGAGAGTGGTGGATTGGTGGATTCAAATTTCTGGGGTTAATGGATTTATGGGTTCCTTTTTGTTTTCCCTTGCTATCTGGGTTTGTAACTTAAAATTATTTTTATTTATTTATTTTTTTTTACAGCAAGATTTGATGTATATTGTTGGTAGTATATACATCAAGAGGGAACCATTATTGTGTTGATTGAACAAGATTCGGGTCATGAAATGGGATTTGGGTTTGAAGATTTGATTTCTAAGATGGTGAGAGAGAAGTCATTCTTCAATATGTTACTTCTAATTCTGTTTCTATTGTGGGTTATATAGTAAAGGGTATTTTTTAACGGAAAGGGCAGAGGTGGGTAACGGGGGTCTAACGGAGGTCACCTCAGGTGGGTTAAGTGATAACTTTTAAACTACGGGTAGGTACTGTTAAAACGGGCCAAACCATAAGTGGGTAAAGTGTAATTTTCCCTATATAGGAATACTAGAAACTTTCATTAATTAATAAAAGACATTACATCATGATGAAGAGCTTGTTCCAAGAAACAAGGATTCTCTTCCATCCAAACTAAAAAATCAATAATGCCAAGAGCATGTTCAGTTAAAAGATGAGTAGGTTTATTCCCTTTACGTTGCATACAAGAAAACCTTACATTACGAACCTCATGACAAGAGTCAAGAATCTTATACACAAGAAGAGCCACCACAGCTGATGGAGGAGATAATCCAGCAAGAGCAAGATAAACAAAAAGGGAGTCACCCTCTAAAATAAATTCCTGTAATACCAGATCCTTTGCAAACTGTAGACCGGCCAATAGCTTGCAATTTTATCATTTAGTATATAAAGAACAGAGAAAGAACAAAGCTCTTGTAATGTAATCTTATTCAATTAACTTAATACAGAATTAGTTTTTCCACATTTTCTCTTAAAGTTTGTTACTATATAAACTCGTTTCATAAGATAATTAGTTCAATATGAGATAAATGATCAAAGGACCTGGATAGTAGGTTGATTTTACACAGTGTGATTGTGGGTCTATAACAGATCGTGTCGTAGTAGGATAACGTAACCTTTAATTGTGGAGTCCATGTGCTATGGAAGTTCGTTATTTTAACGTGTGTCTAAGTAAGAGTGTTTGTAGTTCTTGGTAGTGTAGGAGTCCAATATTTCATGTTAGTTTAGTTGGGTCCTAGTTTTTAGGAGAAGATTATGTGAAATGTGAGTCCCATGATTAGTAGTTGTTGAGTGTATTTGTTATCTATCTATCTATACTACTAGCCGTTCTTCTTTATTTTTTTGGGTAAAAATTAATAATTTACATCTATTATAATTTAAAAATATATTTTTTTTTCAAACAAAGAAAAATGATAAACTTTAGAGATAAACTGTAACTGTAATTTCTTTTTTAAACATGAAGGGAATTTTTTTTTTTTTTTTTTTAATTTTAGGAATGATCTTTTTGAATTTATAATGAAATTTGTTATTTGACATTTATGACTTTATTTCTAAATGAAGTTACCTTCATTAATGAGGGTACTTTTAAACCATATAAAAGTTCAGTTGAAAGGGAAAAATCTTCTTATATATAGTACTAGCCTCTGAGCACATGCTCAGAGGCTCTTTTATTTTATTTTGGATAAATGTTAATAATTTGCATTTATTATAATTTAGAAATATATATATATATATATATATTTTATTTTTCAAACAAATAAAAATGATAAACTTTAGAGATAAATAGTAATTGTAATTTTTTTTTAAACATGAAGGGAAAAAAATCCTAAATTTTAGGAGTTCTTTTTTTGAATTTAAAATGAAATATATTATTTGATATTTATGACCCTATTTATAAATGAAGTTACCCTTCATTAACAAGGGTATTTTTGAACCACATAAAAGTCCAGTTGAAAGAGAGAAATCCTCTTATGTATAGTATAAATAGATTTAAGGGGTTTTTAAGCCATGTAAGCCGTGAACTCTAATTAAAACTCCTAATTTTTAGATAAATTTTGAAAAAAAAAAATTTTCCACCACATTTCTCCATATCCCATAAAATTAGGCACCACCTCTTCTTACACTTTCTAACTGTGCTTTTTTTTTTTTTTTTTTTTTTTTTTTTTTTTAAAGATTATATCAACTTGGGTTTATTTTCATTAGAGTTGAAAATGGGCAAAAAAGAAAAAAGTTGGAGAGAAACAAAAAAAAAAAGAAAAAAAAGGGGAGATTTTATGATAAATGAAAACTATTAACTTTTACAAAAAAATATATAGCCATGCACGTGCTCAAATGCCTATTTTGTTACTACTTTTTATAGGTTGATAGAGCATTCACATCAAAGGTGTGAAAAATGCTAAAAAGTTACTTTAGCACCAAACCACTCAAAAAACCCTCTACATCAATGTTGCTAAACCTAAAAGGTTTTAGCAACTTGCTACAGTAAGTTGCCACTACTAACGTAACAAGTTGCTATGTTTTTTAATTAATTTATTTCTTTCTCTCTTTGACCTGTGCCTCACTTCTCTCTTCTCTCTTCTCTTTGCAAAATTACTTCTCTCTTCTCTCTTCTCTCTCTCTCTCTCTCTCTCTCTCTCTCTCTCGTGTGTCTTTGTTTGTTCTTGGTGTTCGGTAGTTGTGGTTTGGCAGTTCGTGGGTCTGATTTGGTGGGTGAGGTCATGAGACACGGTGGTGATGTGGGTTTGATTTGGTGGGTTTTGTGGGTTTGATTTGGTAGGTCTCGGTGGCTACTAGGTCTTGGTTGTTTTTTCTCGATGGTGCTGATTCTTTCTAATCTCAGTGGTGCCAATTTTGTCTCGGTTGTTTTTGCCTCGGTGGTGTTTCTCAGTGGTGGTGGGTTGTTAGGTTGCTCGATGGGTCTCGGTGGTGTCTTGGTAGCGGTTTTGTCTCGCTAGGTTTCTGGGTAACAATGATGGGTTGTTTTTTGCTTGGGTTATTGGGTAACGATGGTGGGTTTAGTAGTTGGTTGTGCCATGGGTTGAGGTTGGTTGTGCCGGTGGATTGAGGGTGTTGGTTGTGGGTTTGTGGTGGCTTGGGTGGTGAGAATAAAAAAGAATTAAAAATAATAAATAAATAGTATTTTAATGAAGTGGTAAAAAAATAAAACATTTGATGTTGGGTGTATTATAAAGTGGTGTGTTAAAATAAATAAAGTAGTGTTTCTGAGTTGCTAAAAGTTATATTTTTTAACATTCTTGATGTGAATGCTCTTAATTACTATTTTTGTAGCTCTTGAATGTTAGGACTTAGGAGGAGGTTGTATTATGTGAAATGTGGATATATAACTTGATTCAAATATAGTTATCCACATTTTTAGTCCAAAAAATTAGAACACATTTGTGTTATTGGAGGTTGGACTCCTTCAAAGTGGTCTATTTCATCATATCGGAGGCACTGATGATTGATCCCTCAAACAACCAAAATTCTATTTTCTTCCACCACCACACCCCCCCCCCCCCCCCAAAAAAAAATGTGTACGGATCAAAATAGCAATGCTTCCCTAGTTCACAAATAGTTCAAGGCTCCAAACAAAAAGAGAAAAAGAAAAAAATTTGGACACATGCGTACATTGGTGGAGCCAACGAACGAGAGGTGGCAATTGATTCTCTCATCTTCGAGAAATTATTGGTGGACCATGTAAGCAGTCCTCTAGTAGATCTAATAATTTCTCCTCATGTTACCCAAAAACTCCTTTAATATAGGAATTCAAGTTAAGTTTGCCCCCTCTTGCTTGATTAGCTAGTCCTCTCTAACCAAGATTACAATATGAAAAAAAGGATTTTACTAACATGTGCCCTAAGGGCACACAATAATATACTATTTTTGAAAAAAGTTTTGTTGGGAATTAAAAAATTTTTAACAGCTTTTTCAATTCTTGATAAATTTTTTCCAAAAACAAATTTGTTAATGTGTGCCCTTAGAGCACACGTTAACCAGACCCATAAATAGATAAATAGAAGATTCAGCCATGAGAACATGATGAACTGAGGAAACTGCGAGGACGTTGCTTAATATAGTGAATTGTGTAGTGTAATAGCAAAAGTTTTGTTTTGCCACATAACCAGGCATGTGGAGAGAAAACCATGAGTGCGAGGCTTGGGGACTTGATACATACTCTGCCCACTCTAATGAATAAGTTTCGAGATAAAAAACATTGAAATTAAATTTTCTTATATCATTACAGTTTTTAAGTTCAATCATTTTTACCGTATTATAAATCAAAATAACGGATTCCATATTTTAAACTTAAAAAAAAAAAAAAAAACACGCAACACTAAATTCTTATTACCTCCATCCTTTCATTATTATTATTATTTTTTTCAATCACTTGACTTTTTATAGATTTAAACTCTTGAGTTTTTGCTATAAACTCAAATATTAAATAATAACATGACTAGAGAAAGAAATTGGAATTCTACATATTTTTAAAAAGCAATCAAGGAAGTAAAGCAACATACTTTTTATTTTTATTTTATATATATAAATATATTACTATACTTTTAACACTTTTATTTTAATTAGTTTTCTCAATTTATTTTGAGTAATCAAATTATATGATTGACAAGTACATTATTATATTATTGTTTATTTATCTTTGTTATTGTCGATTAGTTAATATTATTTTAGATTATTTTTTATCTTATTTTTAAATTTTACCATCCCTAAATTGAAATCCAAACTTTTGGGCCCTAGGAGAGGAAACAAAGGGTGCAAATATCTGCAATATGTGACGAGAGAGGGAAAGAGGCACCCGTTTCAAAACAAAAAAGTAATATATACATGATACGCGACATTTCTAAGTCCTAAAGATAACAGACAAGGCTTCCGCTTACAAGTTTCCAACTTCCTCATCATAGAGCCGACAGCAAAAATCACAGGACAAAGAGATTGTCGGCAGAGTGGTGGTTCTGCAGATTGTTGGTGGTTTAGCAAATAAAAATCTAGCTACCTCATTTTCTGCTCAATTATTATGAGATTTTAATCTCCTAATGTTAATAATTACTTTCCTTTAAACCTTAACCACAAGGTGATCGATAACACTAACTTTTGGGTGGGGTTCATCACATTGCCATGTTACACATTTCTAGTGGCTAAATGTGTTAAATTACCGATTGTCCCAAAAGCTTAAGTTATTGGGATATGGTAAATTTAATCATTTAACCAATACTTCTAACACTCTCCCTCACGTGTGGGCCGAAACTACCTTTTAATAGGTGAGACCCAACACGTGGGAATTTAAATGGGAGGTAGAAGGAGACAAGTATCGAACTCAGGATCTCATGTTCTAATACCATGTTAAATTACCGATTGTCTCAAAAGCTTAAGTTATTGGGATATGGTAAATTTAATCATTTAACTAATACTTCTAACAAAATGTGAAGGAAAAAAAAAAAAACACATCTTTATGTTTAAATCATGAAAATGAGACATAATAATAATTTGCATTGATGTGCAAGGTGCAGGTACACCTCTTAATTTTACTGAAACTGCTAAGAAATGCATTTCTTTTCGGATGCATGGGGGCCATGGCCATGAAAGATTTGGAGATCTATATCTACTTTAAAAAGAGACCTGATTCAAAGGAAAAACGTTTAAATTGATACGCTTTCACTAAAGAAAAAAAAAAAAAAAAAAATCAATCTTGAGTACTTTTTGAAATGCTTAAAACAAGAAGAAAGATGAGCATAACACTGGTCAATAATCAAATTTTGTGCTGCTTTTCATGTTCAAAATCCCTTGCTTCGTATAATCACAAGGTATGTTTGGATCCTCACTTTTGTTAAGAGGACAAGATAATCTTTTCACTGTATAATTTTGCAAATGAAAGCCAAAATAGGGCAGATATTAATTAAAGGCGAGATCACCAAAAGTAGACCTGATTTGAGACCAATGCTTAATTGGCAAACTATATCTATTAGATCTAATAGTTATAGTTTGCCAAGCATTGGTCTCAAATCAATCTAATTACTTTTTAAAAAATTTGATTCCCTAAAAGAAATAAATAAATGAAAGGAACTGTTAGTAATTGGGTCGGATTATTCCCAGTCCACGACCCATATATGGAACATTCAAATAAGAGGTTCATGGGCTTGAATTAGAATAATATGAGGGGTAATAGTGAGAAGTGAGAACTCATGATTGATTTGTACATGTATGATTGTAATTGTGGTGTTTGTGAAATTGTGAACAGTTCATGAAGGCTTATAAAACAAGTAAAAAAATTCAACGTATGGACCATCCAAACATGTTTAAGGCAAAGTTTTATATGACGAATAATGGGTAAGCTAAATTTGACTCACATATGGTTGGCTAACCGTTAGCGATGGTCGGCTAACCATTAGCGATGGTCAGAGTTAGCTCAATACAATTTGAGACTTAAGGCGAAATCTTTAAATGAGCCTTTTTATATTTTTACATCTCTTAATAATATTTATTTTATTAACCATCAATTTAGTTGATGTATTATTATACATATATATTTTTTAACATCTATTATTTTTACTTTTTAATATGACTAATTTATATGAGCGATGTTAGTAAGACAATAAATTTTAGAACATATAAATTAACATGTTGTCAATTTGATTCTTTAGCTTTCGATGGAGGATGGGATATGCTGATTTGTGGGTTGCTTTTTGAGGAGATTGAAGCTTGTTAGTTTTTTTTTTTTGAGAAACAAGCTTGTTTTTTTTTTTTTTTGAAACTTGAAACAAGCTTGTTAGTTTCTTGGTATGGTGATTGAAACTCTTTTTTATTTTTGGTCGGTTGTCGTAACTTTATATATTGGTAAAGGAAAGTAGATTCCCGCGCCCATGGCATACAATTGCTTAGTTGATTCAAATTTCGTGAAACGGTGGATTTTTTAAGGGTCTTTATTACTGTAAGTTTTATTATTGGAATTGGTAATTAGAGAGAGGAAAGTGTTTCATGGTTTCAGACTAAAAAGCATAGGTACAAATATATGGTACAATACAAAATACAATACAACAATTCTTGAAAAATTAAGTTACGAAATAGCGGGATACATATATTAATTAATTATCAAATATATATTTATTTTTATTTTTTATGTATTACTAAGTGTTTATTTTAAATATTTTAATATAAGTATATATCAATTTAAGGATACTAAAGTGAGCAATAAAGCTTGGGACATAACAAAAGTTCACAACAATTTCATAACATTCCTAAAATAGTCTACCACTTTATATATGGGCCCACCACAAGGTCAAATTAAATATATATATATATATATTAATTTGAAAATGTTGTAAACTTTTATTTATCAGTATTTACATGATTGTAGAATTTATTGTGCATATAAAAGTATCTAATAGTTCTATCAATGTTTTTGTATCCAATATTTGGGTTGTAATTTTTTTGTTCATCCTTAAATTATCTACAACCATTTCCTTTCATGTTTCGAATAAGAAGTTTTATTTCCATTTTATGCAAGTGCATTCTCCTAAAAAATAGTTATATATTGTTTTAAATATTATTTTTGAAACTTGCTACTAACATACACGATGATAAAAAAAATTTAACAATATACATTTTAAAGTAATTTTTAAAAATTTTTTCATTTTCCATAATTTGTATTTTATTATCAAAGAAATTTTACTATTTTGTCTTTTTTTTTCCCCTTCACATTAAGAATGATATAAATATTGTAATACTAAAATTTTATATATCGTAATATTTTTAAAAAATAATATATATTATAGTTATAAGATTTTTTAATAAAGCAAAAGTATAGTCTCATATTTTATATAAAAATCTTGAGTGTTACATAAAAAAAAAAGTGAGCAATAAAGCGTGGGACATAACTGTTAGGACATATGCGATTCAGTGTTAGGAAAATATGTCACTATTTTATGTAATTGACTAATCCTTTTACAAAATGCATTTTACTTGTAATTGGGTAGATCTAGGATGTGTTTAATACTTCAAAAAACCCTGTTTCAAGTTCAAGTGTTAAAACCATGCAAGTCTATCCAAGAATCAAGTCAGAAAGTGTCGTTCATTAAAACTCGACAGCTAGCATCTATCGAGATTTAAAGAGAGTTGTTTCAGCTCGAGGCTCGACAGCTAGCTCGATAGATGGCTATCTATCGAGGTTTATGAAGTTCAGTTTTTTAGGACTGTTTTTCATCCAATCTGTGAATGTATGTTTGAGCTTTCTTTTCTCACAACTTTAAACATATATAAAGATTATTTTAAAGGCCGTAAAAGGTGACACAAGTTGCACAAGAGAAAATTTCACAAGTGTGAAGAAGAGTGTGACCAGAGACCTAGTTTGCCCTAATTCTTGAAGAAGCTGCTGGGTTTGTACAACGTAGAGTTTTGTGACTAAGGAGTTTCTTGATTTTCATCATCTGGATGAACTGAAGAACTTTGCAGCCAACATCCTTCTCAAGTTGATGATTAAGTCACGTACTAGGATCCGCGTAATTGGTTAGTCACGTACCGGGAGTCGTGCATTGAAAATGAGAGATTGTCACTACAAAACAAGTCTAATTCGGTATTGGGGTAAGGGTTCAACTGTAGGTTGGTATAAGGTACTGAGATTCCTTTACTTGTAACTGCTTGTTGTGATAATAGTGAATTCTCGAGAGTGGTGAGCTTAAAATCACCCAGTCGTGGGGCTTTTGCCGTGTAGGTTTTCCCAATTCGTAAACAAATCACCGTGTCAATTTATTTTCCGTTGCATACTTTAGATAATTGGTGATTTGTTTGTGCTACCATGCTTTGCATGTTAATTTGATTAATTAATAAACTTGGCTAATTAATCAATTAATTCATCACAAATGATCAATATGTTTTTGGCCTACCAATAACAAAAGTTCACAACAATTTCATAACATTTCTAAAATAGTCTACCACTTCATATATGGGCCCACCACACGGTCAAATTAAAAAATATATATATTAATTTGAAAATGTTGTGAACTTTTATTTATTAGTATTTACATGATTATAGAATTTACTGTACATATGAAAGTATCTAATAGTTCTATCAACGTTTTTGTATCCAATATTTGGGTTATAATTTTTTTGTTCATCCTTAAATTATCTACAACCATTTCCTTTCATGTTTCAAATAAGAAGTTTTATTTCCATTTTATGCAAGTGCATTCTCCTAAAAAATAGTTATATATTGTTTGAAATATTATTTTTGAAAATTGCTACTAACATACATGATGATAAAAAAAATTTAACGATAAACAATAAAGTAATTTTTTTAATGTTTCATTTTCCATAATTTGTATTTTATTATCAAAGAAATTTTACTATTTTGTCTTTTTTTCCCTTCACATTAAGAATGATATAAATATTGTAATACTAAAATTTTATATATTGTAATATTTTTTAAAAATAATATATATTATAGTTATAAGATTTTTTTTAATAAAGCAAAAGTATAGTCTCATATTTTATAAAAAAATCTTGAGTGTTACATAAATAATGTTAATATATTGAAATATTTTCATGGACCTTTTATGTAATACTATTCACTCAAATAATTTAAATAAAATTTTATTCCTTGTTTCACTAATAATATTTATTGATTAGCAACAATTGGAATCAAAAGAAATTTTTTTTCCTTGATTATGATTATGTTTTTGTTAAATTATTACTTTTATTCAATATTTAAAATATCAATACTTATGAGTTATGAGTTTTCATGCTTCATAATAACAATAATAATATTAAGAACAAAGTTTAGCTACAAAATTGGTTGTAGCAAGGTTACAACCTTATTCAATATCATTAATATTACTACATATTTCGAAAATTTAATCGTTGGATTGCATGTTCTATATGCTCTTAATACATGTGTCAAATTTTGTGCTAATCAGATATTATTTACTATAAGATTTATAATATTATATTTTATGCATAACTTTAAACTACAAAAAACTTGCAATTTAGTCAATTTATTGATGACATAACTATTGATCTTTAATTTTATAGAAAATTTGAAAGTATGGAGGATATAAAAAGAAAATGTAATCCAATAATGAATTTGTCAAAATTCACCTCCAATAAGAAGATATTGAGTAAGATTGTAGCTTTAGGCTACAACCAATTTTGTAGCTAAATTTTGTCATAATATTAATATAAAAAAACATTTTAAAAAAAAATTAAGTGTGCAATGCACAAGCCTATCATATATATATATATATATATATATATTTATATTTAAAGCCAAAGTTGAGAGAAAATTCAATTAAATTCTAAAACTAAGCTGTAATTTTGTGTTATGTGTCTCATCTAATTTTTGAAAATTTTATGTCAAGTGAATTAATTGAATGCAAAATACTAGAAGTCCAATATAAATAAACAATAAAAACTCAATTATATATCTAATTCTATATCTAAAATTAGAAGAAAAGAGAGTTCGAATTTTTTTTTCCTTTCTAATGTCATTTGTTTTTCTAGCTAAAAATAATTCAAATTTATTAACAATTTACATAACATTATGAATAGTTCGTTACTTATTAGGTAGCAACTTCTATAAGTAAATGATGTGTGTGTGTTTGTTGTGCCGGAGGTTTTAAACTAGTTTTTGTTTTGTTTTGTTTTTGTTTTTGTTTTGTTTTTGTTTTTGTTTTTTTTTTTCCTGATAACAACTTTTACTATTACTAGTTACTACTAATAGTAAAAGTTGCATTTCATGTGATAATTAGCTATGACATACATATGGCAACAATACTGCTTTTAGGACTCAACTTTTATTATATAGTACATAATATACGATAATATATGAGATAAATACATGATATGATGTATATTTTGGTTATGTGGTAAAAACTATGCATGCTAATGGTTTTTTTTTTGAGAAGGTGCTAATGGATATTTGTATAATCATGTAGCCCTTTTTTATCTGTTATAATGAAAATTTTCTTTTAATTAACTATTTTTTTCTTCCTTTTAATTGTAAAATATATCCATTTATAGTTTATTTGTCCCGTTAATTGTTTGCCTTAAAATAAGGAGCTAATTAGCCTAATCTACTACTTCAAATTTCAAACAACCAAATACGTTTAGGACTCTTCTCTTCCTAAACGTGAGTCTCACGTTTAGGAGTCACGTTTACAAATTTTCACACCCATAATTACACGGCTTCTGCAAGAGTAATTTAGATCACATAAGCAAATTGAAACACGCCTTTTCCCCCCTTGGTTCCTTATTTAATCCGAATTCATTATTCGCCACCACACACTGAAATTTTTAGAACTTAAATTGAAACAAAAAAAATCTAAAACCCACAAACCCAAATCCTTAAACAAAGCTTGTTTGAGAAATTTTCTCAAAATCCAAATGGCTCTGGCTGTTACTGCTTCTTCATCTACTGCAATTTCTAAAGGTAGTTTCTTTTTATAGTTTGAATGAAATTGTTGTTTTTTTGAGGATGTTTGGTTGTTCTGATGATGACTATTTGGTTTTTTAGATAAGCTCTATAAATTTATTTATAGTCTTTTATTATATTGTCGATGCTTTTATTCTTTATTTAGTATGTTTTCACGTTTTAATATTTGATGAGTTTTTTTATGTTTGTGTTTTGCAATTCGTATTGTTCTGCAATGTATTGTTGTGGTAATCAACATGGTTGTATGTTCACTTCTAGCCAGATACAATAACACACTCCGACTGTCCACTACTTCTTTCCTTAGTCTCTTCATACGCCACATGTCCTCTTCTTCTTTTGCCTTCAAAACTTGGGTTTGGATTTATTTTTTCATAATTTTTCTTTTAATTTTGATAAAATCTGATAAACTGGTCGATATGACTAACTCGTTTAATAAATGGGTTGTGTTAAGGTTGAGAAATCTTGACCCGTTTAATAAACATGTTGGGTTAGTGTTGACTCATACAGTCAGATACTTATGAGTTAACTAATGTTTTAGCTATATGATTATATTTTACAAATTCAATTTCGGTGTTGTAGTAAAATAAACCAAGATTAAATTATATATTGTACTCAATACTTTTCCTGTGCATCGTATGGGTTAGCGACAAGTTACTTAAAATTTTAAATGGTGTAAGTGTAACATTTTATACACAATTAGATCTATTAAATAAATTTTATTTATTTCAAGTGAAAAAAAAAAATAAGAAGATGATTTCTAAACACAAAACATACTTTTATTATTCGACTTTATACACGGTTATATTTATATGTCTAATATATCTAATTAATAAAGGTTTCTAAAAAAATAGTTCTAAAAAAAATCTAATTAATACAGTAAAAAGGACGATTTCTTATAAAAGTTAAAACACAAAACCTGCCTTTTATCTTTCCACTTGAATTGGCTCCTTAATCTCAAGTGAAAGTAAATGATCTTCTCAATTAAAAAAGTGAAATAAATGAGTATGATTTCTTAAACCACAAATCAGAAACCAGACCTTTTATCTTATTTTTTTTAAAAAAGGCCTTTATCTTCTAATCTTTTATTTTTTTTAAAAAAAAGCCTTTATCTTCTAATCTTTTATTTAAAAAAAAAAAAAGACATTTGAAAAAAAGAAAAAACAAAGCCTAACCCATTCCCTTTTTTCAAAAATTTTAAGACCGCATAAAATATCATAACTATTAGAGGAGAAAGAGAAAAAGTAATAGATTTATATGAAAATTACTTGTAGCTAATTATAATTTGCCACATAAAATAATTGTGGCAAAAGTTGTAGAAGTTTACGCGGTACTAGAAGTTCTCGTTCCCTTCCACATTCCATTAATTTGTTGAAGGTATGAGTGTAAAACAGTGTTGAGTACGAAAAAAAAATCTGGGGGGAGAGAGAGAGGGAGAGAAAAACAGTTAATATAGATTTGATGTTTATTGTTGCAACACAACAAATGGCAATGTGATGTTTGGATAGAGAGAGAGAGAGAGAGAATTAAGAATCAAAAAGAGGATTCAATACATGAACATTGATGAAAATGTGGACGCTGATACATAGGAAGAAGTTTGACGGGGCGTTAGGACCATCAATTTGCGTGATGGAACAAGGAAGAGATAGCAGAGCAGAGGCAGAGGATCAGCCAGTTCCCACTCCCAGAGAGGTTGATATCAGCCATTACAGCCTCAATGCTGGTATTCTCCCTCCTCTTGGCAACATCGCCCGCACCACCCGTCGTGTCAAACTCCGCCGCTTCATCATCTCCCCTTTTGATCCCCACTACAGGTTCATTCTCCTCTCTTTTATTAGAATTATCATACCATACAAGATTCCGCTTTTGCGGGCTCTGTGAGAGAGGTGATTGGTAAATAGTCTTATTTATGACCTGTTGCTTTGGGTGGAAGGCACCTGCCATCGTACCAATGCCCGCCCCATATCATATGTGTGTTTTTATTGAATATAAGTTATATTTCACGTAATGTTTGTTTGTTTGTTTGATGATTTAAATATTGCAGGCTTTGGGAGACGTATCTGGTGTTGCTAGTGTTCTACACGGCTTGGGTATCTCCATTTGAATTTGGATTCCTTGAGCAAAAAATAAAGGGACCTCTGGCTATAACCGATAATGTTGTGAATGGCTTTTTCGCCATTGACATTGTATTGACCTTCTTTGTTGCATACCTTGACAAAACTTCTTATCTTCTCGTCGACGACCCAAAGCAGATTGCATGGAGGTACACAAGGACATGGTTGGCGTTTGATGTCATCTCTACAATTCCTTATGAACTTGCTCGGAGTATATTGCCCTCTTCTCTTCAGGCATATGGTTACTTCAATTTGCTCCGCCTATGGCGTCTCCGTAGAGTCAGCAAAATGTTTTCCAGGTAAATAAGCTCATATTTATTATTCAATCTGTTTTAGCTGTTTTCATTTGCAATCAATTTCAATATGAATATAAATATATATATATATATATTGTAATAATGTTTCTAATGCACTAACTTCTTAAAAAATTAGTATAATTTATTTCATCTCATTTTGTTAAATGTAAGGAGGATACAACATTGTTCGTTTCCTTTGAGAACAAATTCCGTGATGGCTAATAAGATCAGACACAACTTCCTTCATAATTATGTATCTATGCATTTAGTTTGTCCGAAGTTGCTCTTGGAATACATTTCCTGTCATCTTACATATTATGTATCGCCAGTGCAAAGCAATGCCAGCAAATCATAACATAAGTGGAAACAATTTTGTCTTCACCTCTTTTCCAAAAAGAAAAACAATTAGCTCATGTCATTATTATAAATTTCTTTCCCTTCTTTGTCTTCCCCAAATTTTGTATTCAAAGTCATTTATCATGAAATTCTACTTTTCTTTTGTCATTTCAGATTGGAAAAAGACAGGAACTTCAACTACTTTTGGGTTCGATGCTCAAAACTTATATTTGTGAGTATCTGTCAATAACATTTTGTAATTGTCATTAAAGTGTGGATACTTTTCAATACTGATGCATCTTATCATGCTTGTGATGCCTTGTAGGTTACTCTCTTCGCAGTTCATGCTGCTGCCTGCTGCTTCTATCTTATTGCTGCGCGTAATTCAAACCCAAGTCATACATGGATTGCACTTTCTCTGGACAACTTTCATGACCAGAGTATATGGATTCGATATGTGACCTCAATTTACTGGTCCATAACCACTCTTTCAACCACAGGCTATGGTGATTTGCATGCCATAAATAGCAAGGAGATGGTATTTGACATCTTCTACATGCTCTTTAACCTTGGTCTAACATCATATTTAATTGGAAATATGACAAACTTGGTTGTCCATGGGACCAGTCGAACAAGGAAATTTGTGAGTAAATGCTGTCTTAATACTTATTTCAGCATTCCCTTCATTTGCATGCCATTTATCCTAGAAGCTTGGACTTCCTTTCTGGATGGTGCTTGTCAGGAATTTGGATTTCTGGGATGTGCTTAAATTAGACAAGCGATTCTCTTGATTACTTTAAATGTGTATGTGGTCAGTTTCTGTCTTCATCTAGAAACTGAGTAGTACCCATCTTTGATTTACAAATTAAAGCTACTTTATGACATTAAAAAATTCCTATATCCATAGACAAATTGTTTATATAATTATATCTGCTGCTTCTACTTTCTAGTTTCTATTGCATTGTCTTGTAACTTTGATTGTGACACTAGGAGGGGCGTATAAGTTTGTTTTGAATTTCCAGAGCATTATGCGCTTCTCATATAATGAAATTAAGTCACTCTTCTGGACTTTTCAATTACTTGACCATCCATACTTGAGCACTTTCGAATTTTTCATTTTGTTTGTTTTCTTGGTCTTATTTACAAATTACATGAAATTCCAGAGAGACACTATTCAAGCAGCCTCAAGTTTTGCACAAAGGAACCACCTACCTATTCGCCTACAAGAGCAGATGATTGATAATTTGTGTTTGAAGTACAGAACTAATTCAGAAGGGCTGCATCAGCAAGAGATTCTTGATTCCCTTCCTAAAGCCATTCAATCTAGTATCTCACACTTTCTCTTCTATCCACTTGTTGACAACCTCTACTTGTTCCGTGGGGTATCACATGACTTACTTTTCCAACTGGTAATAGTCTTTTAACTTTATTTCATAATCCTTGGTTGTATTTGGATGGAGCATCAATAGGCCTTTCACTGTGTTTCCTCTGTTAGATGGAAAACGAGTGTTAATAGTTTTTTTACGGTCTTCATTTTTGCATATAAAATTAAGAAAAAAATCATGGAATTTTATGTTTGTTGGAGCTGAAGGTTGAGAAACATGAGTTTTGTATGGTGTCTTTATGATGCAAAAAATGCTTGTTGTGAATTAAACAGCATTAAGAAGATAAAACTGAGCTCTTTTTTTCTTTTTCCTCTTAATATTTTCAGATTTAACAAGAAAACAATATCTTGCTTCAAGACTTTAAAGCATGCATATCCAAACACCTACAGCCAACAGGTCGCTTTTATAATTTTCACACTTGTTTTACATCCATCTTTTTGAACTTTCCTATTGAAGGTCTCTGAGATGAAGGCTGAATACTTCCCTCCCAAGGAAGATGTAATTTTGCAGAATGAAGCACCCACAGACTTTTATTTACTGGTTACTGGTGCTGTGGTAAGAACTTTTTAATGAATTATTGTTCTACATGCTAGTGGAATTGCTAAACTTATATGAATTTGATTCTGGTGCACAATATTTTCAGTATAACTGGATAATTTATTCCTCTTGGAAAACAGACCACCCTTTTAAAAAAAGTTTTTCCTTTCTCTATCCTTCAGTTGACTTTGTCATTAAATTTTCTCTCTCTCAGGAATTAATTGTGCAAAAGAATGGATTAGAGCAGGTAAGTATAATGATAGAAATCTTTTTTTTTTTAATATATTCTTTTCACTATTGCTCTTCACTGGGGTGCTAGGAGCTGAATATGCTCTTTGAAATGGATGATTACAGACTGTTGGTGAGGCTAAGACAGGAGATATTGTTGGTGAGATAGGCATGCTCTGTTACAGGCCTCAACTGTTTACAGTTCGGACCAAACGATTATGTCAGCTGCTGCGTTTGAACCGTACTGCTTTTTTAAATATTGTTCAGGCACATGTTGGAGATGGGACAATAATCATGAACAATCTTCTTCAGGTCTGTAAAAGTTGTTCCACTAGTAACTTCCCTTTCCTTCTCTCTCTCTTTTTTTTTTTTTTTTGGGGGGGGGGGGGGGGTGGTGGAGGGAATTATTTCAGTTGTAATCTTTGGCTCATTTTATTTATTAAGATTTTCTTTATCTCTTCAGAAATCTTTATTTTTTTTCCCCTGATTTTAGTTTGTATGAAAATAATCTTTTTATAATATTGATCATTTTTTGAAATTTCTAAATACGAATTGAGGAACTTTATCTCAAGGTAAGGTAGAGAGAACTTTGTATATTGCATTTATAGATGGATTACAAGCCAAACAGTGGGTTATTTACAATGCACTACGACTGCATTGTGAATAGGTGCATGAGCAGTATTATAAATTATGGAGTAATCTAAGCACTAATTTAGGCACATGTTGTGGTTGCTATTACTGAGGATAATAGCTGTTAAACCAAAAATCATGAGCAAGAGTCATGGAGGGTTTCATTTGTGCATTGCAAGAGTTGAGGAGAATCTGCATCACATGTGGTATTTGTTATAGATATCTGCGGCAGATATGGGATTTGCAACAGATATGTCTTCTATGTTTTCATTCCCCCTCAAATGGGGTCAAGGATCAAGGATAAGGCCTAGTTTGGTATGTAAATTCACAAAATAAAACCTTGGACAGAGGCATTGTGAATATGTCTGCTTTGGAGTTTGGAAAGGACGTATCATGTTTCAAGGGCACCAAAGTGATAATCTAATTCAACATGCTTTGTGTGACCGTGGAAGACAGGATTGATAATCATTTGTAAGGCATTGAGATTATCACAATGTATGATTTGGGAATGTGAAAGAGGGATACCAAGGTTGCAAAGAATGAATCATAGCCAAAGAAGTTCTGCAATAGTGGAGGCCATGGATCAGTATTCGGCTTCTGCACTTGATCAAGCTACTATGGAGTACTTCTTGGCACTCCATGAGATACAGTTGCTGCCTAAGAATGTACAGAGAGTTTGCTTTATTTATTTTATATTTTTTTATCTCCAAGTGGTAGGGCAACCAAACCAATTCATATCATAGAAGCCATACAGATCAGGTGTGCTTGAGGCTAGGATGGTGATCCCAAGTAATGCCACAGACATTAGCACGGTATGCACTTAACTATCTTGTAGTGAGCCACTATAGGGTCATGAATGAATTAGAAAGCTAAGTTGACACCATAGGATAGATCAGGTCCAGTGAACTTGGGGTATTGAAGTGCTCCCACAAGGATTTGATAACGAGAAGGATCAGGATAAGGCTCATCAGTAGATGGGAAATGTCTGCTTTTCTCAAGCATTGGAGTAATAATGGGTTTGCACATCTGCATGGAAGCAAGTTCTAAGATATCCTCACCATACTGGTTTGACATAAAAGCAGGCTATGTTGGGTAACGCCTAGAAAGTGATGAAGAAAACACAAGACCTCGACGGAGAACTCATGTCCCAACTGATAGATGAACCAGTTGATGCGAGGGACAAGATGAATGCTGGATATCCCTGCCTTTGACAACTTCTAGTACAAGGAGAAATGTTTCTAAAAAATCTATACCATCAACTTGGCTAAACCTCTTAACTACCAACTGAGCTTTGATATGTTCCAAGGAGCCATTTTGTTTCAATTTTGCTTTGTAAACCCATATACACCCAATGGCATTCATGTCAGGGTGATGTGCCAGTGCCATGAGGTCCAGATTTGCATTTAGGGCAGCAACCTTTTTCATCCATAGCAGCAACCCATCTAGGCTGACATTTGGCAAAGATGATGGATTTTGGTACAATAGGTATATCATGAGTAACCCTTGCTACGTGAAAATTAAGGTACATTGGAGTTGTCATAGTAGGAGGTGTGTCAACTGTTGGTGAGCGACTTGGTATAATATTTTTGGCAGGTGCGAATCCTGAAATAAGGGAGGCAGAAGGCAATAGTTTTGTTGATTGAGGTTGCCTCCCAATCTGTGAATGTAATGAGCTCCCCATCAATTTTATTATTGCCATACAGTCGTGTCGGTGCAAAAAATGGCAAGGTTGTTTTATCAAACACAATGTGGTCAGAATGTGGATGCATCCTCTAGGTGGATAGTAGCATTTGTAACCTTTTTGTACGATACTGTGACCAATGAAGGCACATGGGAGAGACTTGGGCTCCAGTTTCTTATTTCTGTAATTCCCAAGATAGGGGAAGCATTTGTAGCTTTACACATGCTATGATGAGTAGTTAGGTTGTTTGCCATAGAGTCTTTGAAATGGAGAGTCCATACCAAGTTTTGGATAGGGTAGGCGATTGATTACTTAGTCCAGAATTTTGATGGTAGGTGTGCATGGAACATCATTGTGAGTCCTAGTTCTGTGATGTTTCAATACTTACGTTCTGTAGAACCATTTTGTGGCATTTAGGGGCAGGCAGATTGTTTGTGATTCCCAAGTTTGGCTAAATACCAAGTGAATTCAACATTCACAAATTCTCCTCCACACAAACCATTTTTCGATTCTCTAACAAGTGCATACAGCCCATCCTTCTTAGTGCCCTTTGCACTACTTGATTGGTTGACCTGTTCTTAATCACAAAACCATCTCTATCAAACTAAAATTTAAGTGGAAAATCAGGGGTAAGTTTACTCATAGATATCAAAAAGTCAACACTTTGTAGTTATATAGTAGCTGTAGTTCTTAGTTATGAAGTTAAATGTTGAAACTATCTCCAAAAAAAAAAAAAAAAAAAAAAAAAAAGAGTTAAATGTTTACAGCATATTATTTATTGGAATTAGGTTGAGTTGGACACGTTGTTCCTCCCATTATGCACATACTTGGTTACTTATAGCACATAACATTGTAATAATTTGTTTTTAACAATAAAGAACAGATATATTCTAAGATTTAGTCACAAAAAATATATAAAATAATTTGTCTAAATAAGTTATAGCTATATGGTTCAAGTAGAGGAATATATGTCTTATTCATAGACTAATTTGTCATTGATGCAGCATTTGAAAGATATACGGAATCCATTTATGGAAGAAGTTCTGACAGATACAGAGAACATGCTGGCTCGGGGCAGAATGGATTTGCCCCTTAGTTTATGCTTTGCAGCAAATAGAGATGATGATTTATTGTTGCATCAGTTGCTGAAGCGTGGTTCAGATCCAGATGAAGTGGATGATGGTGGACGGACGGCACTGGTGTGCAAATAATCTTTTTTGATACACATATTTTCTGCTAGAGATAATATTTGAATTAGAGACTCTGAGTTTACTTTACTATTTGTTGCAACAGCATATTGCGGCATCTAAAGGAAGTGAGCATTGTGTAGTTCTACTTCTAGAGTATGGAGCAGATCCTAACATCACAGGTAATTTTTATTGCATGACGAAATATGAATCCACCAACACTATTGTGTGAACTTTCTGTATCCCTTTATCTTCTGCTGCAGTCTCCAGAGCTCTTCTTATCTTTAATTATAAATTACCTCTGAGTTCTTTCTAGGTTCGTTGATGTTATACTTTGTTAATATTTATTTTGGAAATTGGGAAGGCCAGAATTCTGTTTTAATTTGTATTTCTTGGAGAAGCACAGATTTCTCTCTTTCTTACGGGGGTGACTTTTGCTCTAGCAAGAGTATAACAGGCAAATTCCCATTTGAGCACACTTGGAAGTGGCTATAAATAGAAACCTGAAATTATGTTTTTTTCCCCTCTCTTTTATTTTATGCATATTGTTCAAAGCATTTAGATGCTTTCCTCTTCGCACATTTATAAGTTTCACTAGTTAGACTTTTAAAAGAAAAATGCATGTTTTGAAAATTGTACATAACATGTACCCTCGCTAAGTTTTTAATATAGTGTCATGGATGGAGGGTTGTTAACCAGGTTGCATCTGATTTATTTTTCAAACATATTTATATTGACTTGAGATTGGATTGTAGAAAAAGTTGTATATAATTTCCTAAGATATCAAATTATTATTTGTATATTATTGATAAAATAAATAATTCATTTCGTGGTAAAAATTATATAATAATACAAGACTAGTGAATCCAATTATTATAAGTTTATAAAAAAATCATTCTATATAATTAACACTATAATTTCAATTATAATTTTAGTTATTAATAATTAGTTTAGATTTGTGAAACAGTAAAATATTTTAGCTGTGGTATTTACTATATATGAGAAAATAATAAGTTAATCAAGTAGTTCATAAACAAGCTTAAGCTTGTTTGACAAGAAAATGAATCAAACTTGAACATGTCATCTTACTCAGTGATAAAATCAAACTCTGCTTGTGTTCAAAATTAGAATTAATTCTAGACTTTTAATACTCCATTCAGTTCAGCTCATTTAAAGCCATAATCAAGGTCTTTAACATGATTCAGTTTAGACTTAAATGCACATACACCTTCAAGTTTAGGGTTTATTTTTAAATTGGTCCTTCAACTGTTAGAACTTTCAATTAACACCATCAACTATTACAATGATGTCAATGTGCCCCTTTGGATATAGTCTGTCACATTTTCACTATCAACCTGCTCAACAACGATTTTTTTTCTCTCTCTCTCTCTCTCTATTTTTCTATTCAAAATGACATTGTTTTTGGGTGAGTTAACGGAAAAATTCTATTCGATGTTGATGGAAAGGGCACATTGATGTGTTGTAATACTCAAGAATATAAATTAAAAGTTTTCATGGTCAAGAGACCAATTTAGAAGCGAGCCTAAACTTAATTTTACTATTAATCATTTGAGTGAGTGATGTTATTAGCTGATCTTTATACAGAATATGGATGAATGTAGAACCTAGACAAAAGAATACCTGTAGCTGACTTCAATTAATTATATGGACGCAAGGTCTAATTTAGTTGAGTTCATATCAATGTAAACATTGCCTATTTGCTTCATAAATTGGCTTTAATTGTTAATTGCTATCTTTGCAGATTCAGAAGGAAGTGTTCCCTTATGGGAAGCAATATTGGGGGAGCATGAATCCTTGATTAAAATTCTCATGGACAACAGGGCAGAGATATCTTCTGGTGATGTGGGTCTTTTTGCATGCACTGCTGTGGAGCAAAACAACTTAGAATTGCTCAAGGACATTGTCAAATATCATGGGGACGTAACAGTGCCTAAGAGCAATGGGAGTACAGCTCTTCATGCGGCAGTATGTGAAGGCAATACTGAAATAGTTAAGTTCCTGTTGGACCAAGGAGCTGAAATTGATAAGCCGGATTTCAATGGATGGACCCCTAGGGCTTTGGCAGATCATCAAGGTCATGAAGACATAAAGGACTTGTTCCAGACCAGGCCAGAAGAGGTCAGAAAACCACCAACTATCCCGCTTAGAATGAAGCCAAATGTGTCATTCCCTAGTAAGTACCAGAGTGAGCCCATGATGCCCCCATATCACCATGAAAGCACTCCACCTCCCCGGGAAGTGAGATGGTCAGAAAATCGTCCAAGGCGAAGGCCTAACAATTTTCACAATTCACTTATTGGGGTCATGTCAGCTGCTAACGCTGGTGAGCATGCATCTCTATTTTGCATATATTCTTTTTAAGATACCTCGGAAATTTTTATTCAACTTCCAAATTTTGATGATTTGGCAGTCATACATTGGTGTGATTAAGTTAGGCGGCTGTGAACATGTCAAGATTATATGCAAAACTAAAAAGTGATGAGGAAAGAAGAATTGCATGCTTGAAATTACAAGTATAAACTGTCAATTAATAATTTTCCTTTTTTGGTAATTAATCAATAGAGAAGGTATCAGAAAGCCTTCTAGTTTTTTGTTTTTTTAATTTTATTTAATAGCAATAACTAAATGATGCACTTCACGGTAAAATAAACTGAGTCAAACTTGATTTACAAAGATACAAAATAGTCATTTTGTTTGATTTCTGATTCAATTTCAGCAAACTCAATTGTTTTTTTTTTTTTTTTTTGGTCAAGCAATAATAGTAATCAATAACCATATCCTTAAGAATGCACTTTTATAGAACAGGCTTGTAGTCTGAATGGCACATTTTCCTGCACCCTTTACATTTCAATTCCCATGTCGCAGGTTCAAATCCAACTCCCCCCTCCCCTTCCCAACAAGAAAAGAAAAAAAAGTGCAATTTCACTTTTTTCTATAGTGTCACATGCATGTGCTAGATTTTTATCCAAGGCTTACTGTATGAATGTAGTCCTACTCAGCTTGGGGAACTAGAGGGCATTTCTTAGCCCTAGCAGTTCATTTCTTAACCTTGAACACCTGCAGTTGATGTTTCTGATAATTAGTATATTGGAAAACTTAACTTTCGATTTTAGTAATCACACTTTTACTGACTTTTAGTCAAAATCTTAAAAAAATGCAGGCGGAGGAGACCTTATCCCATCAGGAGGCAGTTTTCGTAGTACTCAGAGTGTGAGCAGCTACCCGGCTAGGGTGACTCTTGGTTGCCCTGAGAAAGGTGAAGTTGCTGGAAAGCTTGTGCTTCTGCCTGATTCACTTCAAGAACTACTTGATATTGGTGCCAAAAAATTTGGGTTCTTACCAAACAAAGTTTTAACAAAAGAAGGAGCTCAAGTTGAAGATATAGAACTTATTAGAGATGGTGATCATCTTGTTCTTGTTAGTGATGATGGAATTGGCAGTTGAAAAAGCCAGACTTTTTTTCTGTTGGGTTAAGCCTCTAAGAGTGATACCGGCAACTGTACTTATAAAAAGTGGTTCCACAATACCGTGTGAGCATTTTGAGCTTTTGGGATAGATATTAAGAGTGAAATCATAAGAAATATGTTATACTAACACACACAAAAGAAGAACATACACACACACACTCAAACACAAAACTTCTTTTCTGCTAGAGAATGTGAATGAACTGTATGTAAAGAACTTGGAGGTGACAGAGATTATTACAAAGAAGAGGTTTGTTTTGTAAATTCATTTTTGTTTTGGATTAGGAATTGGAACTTGGAACTAGTCAGCCCATTGCCTTGCCAACTGGGGCTTCTTCTGTAATTCTTTTTGAGGTTCCTTGTCTAATAATCTCCCTGATTGCGTGTTCTGTGCCATCAGGAGAGATGGATTAGGCTTAAAATTGAATGATTTCCTTTCTTTCTTCACTCCGTTACTGCCCAAAATAACAAACATGAATTAAGGACATGTTAGGCTTAAAATTGAATGATTACATAAATTTAGAACTTCAATTGGCAAAATTATAAATCTGAGACGTAAATGAAACATGATATAGAAAATTCTGGTATTTTATGTAATTTTCCCAAAAAAGAAGAAAAAAGATTAGGTTTGCATGATCAATACTCAATAGTTATTTAAAATTGTTATATCCATTCTTAAAGGAAACGTGATTTTTACAATTTACAGCAAACCCAGGGCCGGGTAGGGTCCTGCTTTTATCAAGTTCTAAAGAGACAATAATTATATTATGTCTGTATAGGCATAATACCATTATGGTCTATACATTTTGGAATTACTTTCAATTTGTTCCTCACATTTTCCTAGTCGTAAATTTGGTTCATATTATTTTTAATTTGCTATCAAGTTAGTCTCTACCGTTAACTCATTTACAGAAAACACTTATGTGACACATGGTGTGTACTGTTGTCACACTTGAAGCTTAAGTAATTACTAAAATAAAAAAATAAATAAAAACTGGGACCAAACTTGGTGTTTTATCAATGATTATATTGTAAGACCCTAGTTTAAGTGGGATGGATAAGTGTGTGTTGCATGGAGTTGTATTAAGTATTGTTTTAAAAATTGGACTAAACTAAGAATCGAAAAAAGAATTGTTTTTTGGTTCTTTGATTAGATTGGGGTCCAACTGACGACTGAGTCGGTGATGTAATAATTAATTTATTAATAATTTTAAAATTATAAAAATAACTAAAATAAATATATAATCATATTTACTAAGAATATCCAAAAGTATAGATACAATTTCAAATCAGTTTTTATACCTTCTATTTAATATATGTAGAATTTTTTTTTTTATATACTTAATAAAAAGAATATAAATATTCTTTTTTATACCCTATTTTTTTGCCTTTCACAGCTGGCTACAAGCCATTAACTTGAGAGTACATTGTCACTTAAAAAATGGCAAAATTTAGTTACAAAATTGACTGTGGTCTAAAACTACAATCTTACTCAATAAAATAAATATTACTACATATTTTGAAAATTTAAACGTTGAATTGTATGTTCTTTACACTCTTAATACACATATTAAATTTTGTGTCAATTGGATATTATTTACTATATGATCTATAACTTTATATTTTATGCATAATTTTAAACTATAAAAATTTGTAATTTAAACAATTTATTGATGGTATAACTATTGTTCTTTACTTTTCTATGAATTTTGCTAGCATGGAAAATATAAGAAGAATATGTAATCTAATAGTAGATTTGTCAAAATTCACCTCCAATAAAAAGATATTCAATAAGATTATAGTCTTATACTATAACCAATTTTGTAGCTAAATTTTGTCCCTTAAAATATGGAAAATTTTATATTCATAACATTTTCACAACAAATTTTAAATGGTAAGTTGTTACTGATGAACAAAAAAATAATTTCAGTGGTGGATTCAAATAAAAACCATGTCCTAGCAGTGTTCTCTTTTTTTTTTTTAATTTTTTTTTTAATTGCAAGATACGGTCAGATCACGAGAACAAAAGGAATTGAATACCCTTTCACAAAACAAAGAGAGCATTCCTACTTTGAATAGTAATAGCGCATTGGGAAATTAATAAATATCTTTATTCTTAGTTTGTATTTTAATAGTCATGGATTTGCTTTATTATCCATTATTACTCTTAATTTGATATATATATATATATATAACATTATATGAAAAATAAATACTTAATAATATATAGAAAATAAAAATATATTTAATAGACAAGTCCTGCCGTAATATGTTCTATTTTTAAAAAAAATTACCGTGTTGTAGTATTGTATCCCTATTTGTACTTGTGCTTCTTAGGCGTTTAGTATTGTTTCAATTAAGGGTCCGTTTGGATACAGCTGAAAACTGAAAATTGAAAAATACTGTAGTAAAATAATTTTTAAATATGTAAATAGTACCGTGAGACCCATTTTTAATGAAAAAGTTGCTGAAAAGTAAAATTGTGGGTCCCATGACTGAAAAGTTGCTGAAAAAGGGCTGAAAAAATTACTGTACATGCACTGTATGCACTGTTCACGTCCTTAAAGTCAATAATCACGACATATGAAAAAAAAAAAAAAAAAATTTCCAGAAACGCAAAACGTGCGTTTGGGAAGCGCGTCGCACACTAAGAAGACTTTTAAAATAATAAGATAGATTCAAAAACTAAGGAATTGAAGAAACATACAATAATTGAAGAACATGATACAAAAGGTAAGATCTTGATACACACGTCCAAGAACTAAATTTTAGTAAATAGCAACTAGGAAGTTTACATGAACTACACTACTCTTATGGTAGAAGAAAAGTAGACTTGTTGAAGTGTTGATGTTGGCTTACTGTTGTTTTTTCCTCTCCATGGACAGCTCTCCTTTCAAGTCAATGAAGTTTTACTTGGATGATGATGCTATTTAGTAAGCCTTATTGTCATTTATTTAGTAAGCCTTATTGTCATTTAATTTAGTAAGCCTTTGGTAATAAATTTGACTTTAGGTAGAATTTTTTTTTTCTTTTTTTCATTTCATGGGCTACAGATGATGCAGAGGAGAGATTTCATCTCATTGCAATATATTTGAGCTTGATTAGAGGCTTTATATAACACTTTCTGTTCCAAATTGGCAAATTCTATACTTCATCAAGTTGATTCGTTTTCACAATTTAGTGACTGCACCTGCCATATAACCTCCTTCACATCCAAATCTAAATGTTTCTAACGCTTATCAAATGCAAACCAAATCAACGAGTGGTATTTCTAAACCAAAATTGTGCTTTAAGGCCCATATTGATTATACTATTATTACTGAACCACCTACATTCAATGTTTCCTCAAAATTTCCATAGTGGTGCAGTACCATGGATGATGAATTTCCATCCTTAACATCAAAGCACTTCGTTGTTACCTCCTAAGTTTAATTCTATCGTTTTCTATCACTCTCAAATGGACCTGTCCGTAACTTGATGTGAGTAATGCTTTCATACACGGGATACTTTGTATGGACGTTTACATGTCTCAACCACTTGACTATGTTCATCCCCAATTTCATAACCATCAATGTTGTTTGCATGAGTTAATATATCGTCTTAAATAAGAACCACAAGCTTGATTTAAGAGGTTCACGACTGAACTCCTACGTTTGGCTTTTGTTGATCCTCTGTTGATTCATCATTATTTTCATATTGTTATCACTCTACTATTCTCTTTTTACTATATGTTGATGGTATTGTGGTCACAGGCAATGACTACACTCCTCACTGATCTCATTCAACAAAAATTGAGTTCTGTTTTTGAACTTTATGGCCTTGGTCTGCAAATTGACTGTACTTCCTTAGGATTTTATGTTACTCAAACAAAGTATGCCTTATGTGTGCTTCAGCATTACAATATGCACAATTTCAAGCCATGTAATACACCAAGTTGTCTTGCTGCACATCTCACTGCTCATGATGGTACTGCCTTATCTGATCCCAGTACTTATTGAAGCATGGTTGAAGCTTTGCAATATCTCACCCCACAAATGTTCACCTCATCGCCGTTTAAGAAGGATTCTATGATGTGTGCAAGGTACTTTCACTCATGGTCTTCATTTTTCTCCTGGACCATAAACTCTTTCAAGCTACACTGATGTGGATCGGGCTGGTGGCCCTTCCAATTATTGATCTACCACTGAGTTCGTTGTAGTTCTTTGCAATAAGTCCCCTGGTCTGCTAGGAAACAACCAATAGTTTCTCAGCCTTCTACAGAGGATGAATATTGTGTGTTGGCCTCCTCTGCGATTGAACTATGCTAACTTTGAATGCTTTTGAAAGATTAATGAGTCTATCTTCATCATGTTCCCTAGTTATAATGTGATATTTATCTGCCTTTGCCATTGCCTCCAACTCCATGTTTCATGCTTGCACAAAAAACATCAAGGAGGACTTATTTGTCTCGACTCTCAAGCACAGATCAGCTTGCTAATATTCACGAAAGCTCTTCCATGTACTCGTTTTTGGAGTTAAGGGACAAACTCATGGCTTCCTTTGTCCCTGTTCGTTTGAAGGTGGACATGAAGCAGTATAGTTATACTACAGGTTGTATAGAGATAAGCTACAAGTCATATTCAATCATATTCAACAATTGTATTGTACTGCAAGCCGTATTTCGTATCTGTATTTTATTAACACAACATTTGGCGTCCTGTTTTGAAACCACTCTTTTTCAAGTATGGCTTTTTTTAATCTCTCTTTTTTCAATGTACAAGTTTTTTAAAACATCCTATTTTTAAAAATCTGAAAATTAAGTTATACCAAACACAAGTTTGTCAATGTCATTAGTTATATCAGTAGCTGTAAGTTAAGTTTGTTACTGGTTTGTTGAGGGAAGTTACTACAGCTGGTTGAGTGATTAGGGTAGTTTTGCTCTATTTTCACGTAAGAATACCAGAACTGTAAAGTATCAATGTGACTGAATTCATTTTGTTACAATTCGGTATTCTTTCTTCCTTCCTCTGTCCTGATTTTCTTTAGCTTTCACCAAAACAAAGCAATTACACCATTAAGAAATTTAATGCAGGGCAAAACCAAAATACCCCATAACTGCACTCATGGCAAAGATTAATTTATTTTCAAGTCTGATTCATTGAAATGACACAGGAATAACTAAAAAATATTGGAGCACACTGCATAGTGCTAAATTCTCTAACACCTGATTTGATTTCTAGAATAACTATCTCTGTACACACTGGGAGTAAATAACAAAATTTAATAAAAGAACCAATAAAAAATCTAGTGGTCACAAACCAAATTACATAAAGAAGAGGGAAATTTGCTATAATTTTGCTAGTATAATTATGAGCAAATGAATGAATGGCTATGAAATCTCAGTATACATTCTAATGGCTTCCTCAACTTTCTAGCTTCTCTCTATTTCTTCCACATATTTTCCATTCTTTGTTGGTCTCTCTCTCTCTCTTATATTATATGATATGATATCATTTGTCCTTAGCTGTTTCTAAACAAGAAGACAAGCAAATGTCGTCACTTCTTCAGAGGATCATACTCAAGATCATCATTGTACGAGCAGAGTATATCAACAAAATAGCAGCTGTCATTATACTCGGACATCATCTGGGTAAACCTGTAAACCATGCCATTTGTAACTTAATAAGGGATGAAACTAGATTTACCATAAATATGTTGAAACCTTAAAGAGTATGTTTTGGTTAGTTACCTGAAAGTTCATTGAAGCTTACAGTTCTAAGTTTGACCTCCCCTCTATTGGTTGTCATCTTATCCAAAATCTCAGAATCATAGAATTCTTCTGAGCTCTCCCCAGCCTCGCTACCAGAATCAGGTGGTTCTTTTCCCTGCTCACACTTTTTGTCAGAGACCATATTGCTTGCTAAATGTTGAACTCATTGATTAACATTTTGTAGTAATTTTATCATCATTCCAAAGCTAGAATGGATTATTAAGCTAGTCCACAGATAAATAAACCATGAGAGTATTAATATACATACCGCAATTGAGAGACTTCGGGTACGCTGTGGGGCACCAGCGATTTCCTCGTACTCAGAAGCATCTAGTTCCTGAAGATAGTAAGGCTCGAACAGCTTGGGAAGTAGGTGTTGTCTTATGCTTACGAGAAGGAAGAATGGCAATGGAAACAAAATTCCAGCTATAGGTATCCATGTCACACCGAAACAGAACAGAAAATATACAATTTGGAAGAGTGTAAATGTAGCAATGCATTTGAATGGTACCGACTCCACAAATGAAGCATGAGAGCCTTCCAAGACTCTGCCCAACACAATATCATCACATGATTATGATACTAAACAAAAGTATAGGCAACATAAACTTTTAAGAAAGGCACAATTTATTTCACTCAAAGGTGCTCAGACACCACATGGGAGTTTATACCACCATCACATTTTGTGTTTCATACAAGTTTATTAGTTCACATGAGAGAGATTATAATATCTGTTTCTTTGGTTTCAGATTCAGTTGAGTTGACAGGGAATGGAGTCACCTTCTCTGACAAACTAGCATGTATTGCTATTTATAAGAAATTGGCACATAAAATTTCCAAGAGGCATCCCGCTGTCTCCAAAAATGAAATAGACTAAACCACAACATTTTGTTTAACCAAAGCTCTGAACCATTGATAAGATGACTTACTTGTAACGACGTTCGGGAGTGATGAAGAGGAGCAAGATCCTTTCCCAGAACTGATTTCCTGGGAGACTATCAATGGCCATGTAGGCAAAGTATCCCCAAAGAACTGAGGTAGGTACCATTTTGATTACAGAGATAGCACATATTGATACGCCCACAAGGAGGGACTGAAACAAGTTGCTCATTCTTTGTTCATTAACCCGGACAGGCAAATAAGCATCAATGTATTTCTCTGGATCAAATTTGCCCTCTGCATCTCCCCCATCATCAGCTTTCATTACAGCCTCCTTCAAGTTTTCCAACTCTTTGGTCTGCAAGAAAATTTACAATATGCTTATCAGAGTTAAGAGAGTGCGTTGCGCACAGAGACAGAGAGAGAGAGCAATTACAGTTGGAGCTGTTTCCATTTCCATGAATACAGCTTCCATCTTTCCATAGATTTCAGAGTTGCTCGCATGATGTTTGATACATTCCTTGGCATGCTTCACCATCTTCTTTCGGATCACCTGCAAATCATGGCCCATATTATTTACAAATCTAAATCAGTGGTCTTGATAATAGCAGTCAAATACATTGCATAACCTACCTGCCTCTTGAGAACTGCCAGACTCTTAGTGTGCATTGGGGACTGCGGGAGTACCCCATTCGAAGGAGGAAGTCCAAGCAACCCACAAATCAAAGTCTGAACAACAACATTGAGCATCAAGTCTTACGAATGAATAACTTATAGGTTGGCAACATAAATTACAAAGAGAAAATTAAGCCAAAAAAAAAGTTCTAATTCCAGGGGCATACCATTATTCCAAGCAATAAGATATCATAATGGTATGCAGAAGGTTTTTGGAGGTTAAACTCCTTCTGTTGTGCCATCTGAGAAGCTACGCTGTGGTCAAAGAAGTATAGACCTGCTATCATAATTGCGGGTACAAAGGCGGCAAAAATGTACGAAAGTGGGACCTTTCCCATGTCCTGAAATTTCAGAGTATGAAGTAGATAAATTAGGTCATATATCCTGCAACTTGAGTGTATAAGATAGATAATGCAGTGTATAGTTAGTTCAATTTATTAACATGTTAGATTGTTAAAATGTATCAGATAAATTTGACCTATAAGTCATAGACCTGGCTCATGTTAGGCCTCTACTGGATTCAAATCTGACCCATGAATGGATTGGAAATAGATCCCCCATACAATAATTTCGGGGAGAGCAGAGTGCTTACCTAATAGGAGAGTTGTTTAAAGCCATTCCAAGCAACCATAGAACATTAAAAAAAAAAAAAAAACTCATCCCAACCTAGGAATTCTAGGATGCAGTGTAAGAGATACTATGGAGTGGCATGTAATCATTGGAAGTAGAATAGAAAAAACAAACAATTCATCCGAAATTTAGTACCTTGATCACCGTCCAATGGTACAATGATGCAGATTCCCAGGGAAGTGGACAAAAGAGCCTCCTAGGAATTCCATCCGGAACTTTACCGGGTACAGCAAAAGCCAATGCTGACCAGAACAAGACCATAAGGAGAACCCCATAGTCTGCAATGATTCCTCTCAACCACCCTGTATCCGAAACCATAAAATAGTAAAAGAGGGAACAAAATTAGCCCCAATGTGGACAAGCTTTTGTAAATTGACAAAGTCACTGAATTTCAGTTTATTTACCAGTGCCGTATCTCCATGATCTTGCTCTTCTGCTCTTAAGTGCAGTGAAGAGTAGACCAAATGAGAAAAGGATGGCAAGTAACCCATTTAAATACAGCCACTGGAATTTATACTTTTCCAATGCGGTATTTTCAGCTTTGGGAATACTGAATTCACTGATCAATCCCTGTGATTTGACAATTGTCACAATTAGTAATCTGCTTTTGCTCAATCCACAATTTTTTTTTTCTGCAAAATCAATTGATACCTTGACAGCCTCTTGCATGAAAAGAACAGCAATTAACATGCCAAAAAGTTCCGCCACTATCCTTGTAAATCTAGTGATGATGGAACATGCATTGAATATTGCAAGAAGAAACAGCATGAGTGCTGTCCAGACACAAACCCTGTAATATAGGTACACTAGTAAAGATTTGTAACACTTAATGCTAATTCAGAATTTTGTTAAACACTGAATAATCCACAAAATATGACATTGATTCCCATACCACCCAGCCCAAGCTAAATATAGCTTGCTCCCCAACTCTGGCTGTCCTTTACAGAACTTGTACAAATAAGTGTACATTATAACCGTGGGTTCTGCAACTCCTAAAATCAACAAAGGCTGTCCACCAATAATTGAGTGGATGATTCCACAAAGAGCAGTAGAAGCTAATGTTTCCACTGTGCTTAAGCTTCCATCTGAGATAGGGCTCAAATTCAAGTAAACCAATGAAGTTTTTAGACATTGCAATAAAATTCCTCTGTACCTCTTTAGAAGTTCAATTTAAGGAGAGACAAAAAGTAATGTACCTGTATCCCTACTCAGTTGTTCCCCAAAGGCAATAACTGGGAGAGCAGAAGCAAAGAAGATATAGGTCGTTGGAGCCAATATCCTGACATAGATTACATGATTTATATATAAAAAATATGAGTAATGCAAACAAATTTCACAGCTATTTTTTACAACCTATTAAGGTGATAAATTATAATTGGTGTAATATCACTTTTATATGAGTTTACCATTGACACAATTTTTAGTGTACATCAATTACAACCTGCTAACTCAGTGGTCATAAAAATAAACAGTGAAATTTGTTGTGAAAGTAGGTTTATTGTTGGAATATGGAATTCCCACTATATGATCTGTAGGTTTATTGTTGGAATATGGAATTCCCACTATATGATCTGTTTCAAAAAAAAAAAAAAAAAAAACACCAATTACCTAATGCCTGAGCAAAGTTCCCAGTCTTCCTTGTAGCATGCAGCCCTTCCTTTGATATCTTTAATTATCCCCTTGAATGGAGTTCTGATGTTTCCCATTGCTGATGCAGGAAACTATAGAACTTAGAATGATCAACTGGTAACTTACAAAGACATACTACACAAGTCTCTAGAGATCTATTCATTAGAATACATAGAAGCTATACAAACTGAATCAGTGAACATAACCAAGTTCAAATAGTTGCAAATAGACTAACAAAGGGGGAAAGGGGAGAAGTTAATAAACCAACATCCCCTGTGAGATTTTCATGATCCAACTGTAAAATAAACTAAGAACAAATTAAAAGTTCATATTTCAACAACAATCTTTTAACCCCCTCCCCTGGGAGGAAAAAAATGAAGAAGAAGAAGAAAATGAAAATCTGGTCAGTGGTATTGATGATCTTTCTAAGTAAATACATACGTACAAAAATACTAGCAGCAGAGACATGATCCATAGTTCATAATACAAAGCATTATATAATTAAGAATTCCAAAAATTTGTCAAATTATACAAACTCAAATTTTGAAAAATTTTCTAAGTATTTTTCGCGACTGAGACCTTGACTCGCCAATGAGCTGCGAAAAATTTCGGAGTGAGCTCGTGACTGGAACATGCGACTAGGCCTACCCGCGACTGAGTCGCCAAAACAGGGCAACACTGTTTTTGAAATTTTGACACTTTTGTAAAAACAAAATACTTTCCAAAAACAAACTAAAACACTCAAAAATCTTTTTGTGTTTGATCAACAAAGATTGAGTATGTGAAAACACATTTAAACAAGTACAATCACACAAATGAATATGACATTCATTGAACATAGATTTGTGTGTTGTGTGTGGGTATCAAAAATGAGATAGTCCTTAGTCCAATGTGAAGCTTCAATGATCAATTCAACCAAGGCATACACAACTAGCACTAGATAATGTGACCCATCTCAATTATAGAAGTATGGATATATGATCTCTCACATAAACTTGAGTACATTTCTTTGAATCTTTTCATTTGGCTCCATTTTCAACATATCATTTGATCTTTTTGAATAAACAAATCTCATTGAGAGATCGATGCCTGAAATTTTTAATATTTCAATAAATGGAGTACTAGCTAGGGATGCCTGAAATTTTTAATATTTCAAAATAGCATCCTTTCATTTGGAATTCTTAATTATATAATACAAAGCATTATATAATTAAGAATTCCAAAAATCATGGATGATGTCCTAAAGTTACATTAATACAAGTAAACTCACAGTATGCACAGAGACTGCATAGCATATAAAAAGAAACCAAACTAGATTTAAAGCTTAATAGTCAATAATATTACTCGTACAAATTTTGAGGAAAAATCCTCATGCAAATGTTCTGAACCCAAACATACTCTCAAAAAGCTTTCCACACCCTTTTTATTACCATCATTTAATTATTTATTAATAATTCAATAATTTTGAAAATATAAGATGTCAGTTGAGTGACAAGGGTCTTGACTACCTTTTTTATTACCATTGATGATTGATGATAAGATAATACATAAACTATTAAAAATGGTTCCAAATATAAGCTGACATTTTTTTGAAAGGGGAAATGAATGCTTTGCTAAGGATAATAAGAAAACACATGCGTACAAACCAAATAATGTACATCAAGAAGAACTTCAATGCAGCGTTTGGTTGAGAAGAAACCAATAAGAAAAAAAAGAAGACACATTGCTGAAGGGAAAGCACGGAAGAAAAAGAAATTGAAGTCTTAAGATTTTGTTTTGCATCAGATTCAAGAGAAAGAAATGCAAAAGAAAAATGTAACAACCATGAGATTTTTATGTTTCCATTAAACAAAACTCAGAAAGACGTAAAAACTGTGCTGTTTTGCATTGGCATTATGTTCCTTTCATTTTACAAAACCAAACTAAAACACAAATCATATTAAAGGAACGTAAATAATGAATACACAAGACACACACACGCACACACGCACACACGCACGTACACAAACCTGGGATACTCGCATGAAAAGCCCAGAAAGATAGAGAAAGAAAGAGACCACAATGTGGGGAGCTGGGTGGGTTTCAATTTCAAATGGCTCTCTCTCTCTCTCTCTCTCTCTGTGTTTCTCTGTCTCTCTCCCTCTCTGAGAGAATGAGGAGACAGAGATAAGACACTCAAAAACTGAGAGGGGTTGGGGGAGTTGGAACTCGGAAGCTGAGAGGGCAAGAGAGGTGAGTTCAAAAACTAAAAAGCGGGTTTTGTGGGACCCAAATACGCGGCGGCCTAAATGTGGGGTCCTCCAACATTGGAATTGATGTCGTGGCGACATCTGATTGGGTTGTCACGTGGGTTTCAGTTAAAGGTAAATGTCTGTTTGTCTGTTTTTCTATGTCGGTCTTCGCTGCACATCGTTGTAAAGTAGTGAAGACTTTGATTGGGTTTCAGTTAAAGAGCGTATGATTGGGTACTTCAATGGCTATTAAGATTTTGACAGATTTTGAGTTCATCTCGGCCATTAATTGGCTTTGCATTCGTCTTTATTTGTCGGTCCACTTTGTGTTTTTGGCATTTACTGCATGTTTCATTTATTTTCATTTTGTTAGCTATTTTTTTTTTGGGAAAAACAAATGTACCAATTGGTCATGTGTTCCACCAGAGTGATTAAAACTAGCTGCCTTTAAAATGCCATGGGTAATGTTATGTTTCATTTAAAATGGACCTTAGGAAACAGAAAACTGATGAATAATTCCTCACACATGGTTCAAAGACCATAGTTTAATTAAAAACCAAACAATATAGTTAAATATAATAAATTTAAAACACACCCCCAAAAAAAAAAAAAAAAAAGCTTATAGCCTCATACAGACTAGTCCAATATATATAAAAGTTGCCTAATTAAACTGAAAGTCGATTTCTTTTCTTCTGCTTATTGTTTAAGTTGGGGTAAAGATACTCACTACAAAGATGAAGAAGATGCAGTACTAGCTAGGGAGGGCTTATCATAGGCTACCTGTGGATACCCACTGCCAATCTTTTTATTCCCATCCAACACAGCAGGGCCCCCGCAGCATGTGATTTCAATGCATGTTAGCATGCAGTAGCAGTGCTGCTTAACTTGAGATCCGCCGAACCGCGAAAAGACTGTTTGTCTTTTCATTACTTGCTCAGTACTGTCGACTATTGGAGTTTTGTTTCTGGCTTTACTAGCTCGCATGCACCGACATCACGCGTGAACATCTGCCGACAGCAAGCATATTAATATTATGATTATTCCTTAACTAAATTATTACTTTGCGTAACAACCAATGTTTTGTGAATTAGATTCGGACAGTTTCTGTTTCTCCATTGAAAATAAATATTTTGATATCATCACTAGGAGTTTCGTTTTGTTTTTTTTAGAAGGAATCAGTATGATTTTATTAACTTAAGTCAACCACATCCTATTGTAAAATATAAACAATATGTGATAGGACATTTTCCATCTATATTTGAAAATCTGGTATACGTATGGCATGTTTCGCCAGACTATGAGCTATACCATTGTCGTTTCTCCTAATATGAGAATACAACAATCTTACAAATTTTTTTGCAAACATCTTCACATCATCTACCAGCAGAGCCACTGGGGACAGAGAATGCTCCTCTAACTTCAATGCTTGAATCAGACCAAAAGAGTCACCTTCGAGAATAACGCTTTGGAAACCAAGTTCATGCGCAAACGATAGAGCTTTCAGTGCTGCCAAAGCTTCTATCTCTTCGGCTTTGTATGCTTTGTTAATTTTTTCCGAACCTTCCATAGTTAAATTAATGGACGCTCTCCAATAGAGAACTATTCCACCACTCCTTCCCACTCTTGGCACGACCCAACGATGATCAAAACCAATACTCCTTTGAACAAAATCTAGCCTTGCATCATCTGTAAGTGTCTCGGCTAAAAACACCACAGTGGGATCTTTTGCCCGTATGATTTCTACAAGCTCTCTACCTGTACGTAGGTTCCCAAGCCCACAACAGTTCCATACTAAACAACTCATTGTTGTTGGTGGGGCTGAACACTAGCTCCCACCACAACAAAAGGTGTTTTTCCTTCACTGAGAAAGGCCTGAAATCGTTTAGCCAGCACTTCGCTGTGGTCTACCTTTGCACCTACAATTCTTTTTTTTCTTGAAGTTTGAGAACTTGCTGCCATTTTGTCCCTAGACTTATTTCTCTCTCTACAGGTCCAGGTTGGAGATGCGCGAGTAGTTTGTTGTCTGTGAACTCTAGCTTCATAAGGAGCACACGACTTATTAAGTTGTGGTTTGTCACTTAAGCAATCACATGCTCTAGTGTTTTTGAGAGTACTCTTACTCGAACCCAATAACCTAGCCACACCAAACTCCTCAGCCAAGCCTATCTCCTCATTATTTGCTTTCAAATTAGTTTCGGTTTCAGTAGGAGTCTTTATTTCCTCAATGATTACCCCATCTGTTTGGTTTTGGAAAACCATATCCTCCCTAATAACTGCACCCACATTAGTACACATTAATGAGGAAAAATTTTCGGCTTCAATGCTATCATTACTGCTAGCCGTTACACTTTGAGATTGCTTTGGTGCTTTTCCTTTTCTAGAACCATCTTTTCGGCATGGCTCACGATGAACCAGTGTACCTAAGCTCATCTTCTTTTTTGCGGCATAAAATCCAGGGACCTTGATTACACTCTTTCTTGCAGCAACAAAAGGAGGTGCTCTCAGGTTTGGTCCAAATTCACGCTGTTCTAGTGTGAGTGTGCCTTCACTATCAATTCACAACTCACAGTCTCTATCATTGTGAGTAAGTCACCCACACCAGTAGCACAGATTAGGCAATCTCTCATACTTAAAGGAAATCCACACCTGCTTTCCTTCACCCACCGATATTAGTCTTCCGTGGCACAAAGGCAAGGGCAGGTCGATGGATACTTGAACCTGTATGAAGTGACCCTCATCATATAGTTTTGGATCTGTTGGCGTGAAGACCTCCCCTAATAAACTACAAATTTTCTTTGCCACCTCAATTGTCATGCACTTAATCGGAATTCCATGAACTTGAACCCATAGCTTTGTCTTATCAAATTTTATATCTTGGATCAAGGACCCATTCTCATATCGACTCATTACCACCAGGTGTTTGTCAGAACTTCATGATTCGCCTTCCAAAATCCTATCCACATCCTCCCTATTGTCAAATGTGAAAAGGATTTTATGGTCTCTGAAATGTTGAAACTTGAAACCGTTTCTGGCCCTCCATAGCGGGGTAAAGGTCTTGGCGATGACCTCCATATTGATGGCTCGCTTAGTTAATAACTTCGCGGCTATGGAGAAGTCCTCGATTCTATCTTCATCAATTAGGCAACAACCTGGCCCCTCTTTATCTGTAAGAGTAAGCCGAGTCCACGATTGAGCCAAATCCTCCATCCTCACGCTCGCTCAACTTGTTTCCCAAACCCCTAAAAAATAACCCAACAAGCCGAGGAATAACAGTGTTACTCCAAGGATACTAAAGCACCTTCTAACAGTGTCAATTGATTGGCACTTTCTAATATGTTCATAACATTTTTTCAATGTTCAAATCCTATATTACCGCTATAACTATTGAACTATTAAAAAAAAAATTGATACCATCTATTTTGATGTATTGTTTTCTTCAAATCCTAGTTTAATGTTATGTACCATATCATTTATCAACTTAGAATCAAGTAATGCAGGCTTAATAACATTATTATTGTTAGATTAGAAAAAATCAAGAAAGTCTTTTATTCAAATAGACAACTATAAAAACCTCTTGATAGCTCTTTGTTGCAAGGTTTGTCCATCTCAAACCTCGTAGACAAAAAAGCTAATTAGTGAGTTTTCACTCTAACAACTATATAATATGTTAAATACGATAAAGTAAATGGAAAAAAACAAAACAAAACACACTGTGAGAGACCTCGACAAAAGCTGTCCCTCAAAAAAGAGATTTGGGTACCTTTTAGGGTAAGTGGTATGGAATCACCACTTATTTTTTTATGCAAAAAAAAAAAAAAAAATAAAATAAAATTACAAAATACATGACTGAATTGTTCTCTTCATTGATTGAATAAATATTACATATTTGGAAAATTGAAAAGTTACATAGCTTTGGGTCCTAATTACAATCTACCAAAATACATGGCCTTTTGTCCTAGTTACATTCTACCCAAAACAAGCAAAGACAAGGCTAGACCTTCTAAACCAAAGACCTAAATCCAGAGGCTAGGTTACAGAATGGGAAGGTGTTAGGCACCCATTCCGCCCAGACAGAGTCTGGTCTTCTGGACTTTTGTGACCAATGTACTATGTTATGCATGTCATGAATGATATGTTGAACATGTGAAATAAAAATTAAATCACACAAATTTATTTATGAATGAAATCTCTTTTTTTATTTTAAAAAAATTTAGATTTGTTTTGGTGATTAAAAAAATTGATTTTGGTTTGTCAAAATAAGAGATCTATTTTGTGAGATAAAAAAAAAAAGTGGTTTTTGGAGATAAAAATTCAAATATGTTTTTATTAATAAAACACAAAGTCTTTTGGTTTGTTAAAAAATTTAGATCTGTTTTTTTAAGAGATAAAAAAAAAATGGTTTTGAGTTTTGTAAAAGATCAGATCTGTTTTGATGATGATAAAAAAAAATGGTTTTTTTATGTAACAGAAAAATCAGATTTGTTTCTATATTTGAAAAAGACATATTTTTTATGAAGAGGATCTCACTCACAACATAATTTCATGTTACATGACTTAAACAAAACAAACAATCAAAACAACAATTCATGATCTCTTTCTTTATTTAAAAAATTTACATATGCTTTAAGAAAAATCAGATTTGTATCTTAAGAAAGATACAAATAAGTTTTGATGTGAGGAAAATTTAGATCTGCATCTAAGAAATATGTAGATCCCTTTTATTTTACAGAAAAATTTAGATTTGCATCTAAGAAAGTGTTAGGACATATGTGATTCACTTGTTAGGAATATATGTCACTATTTTATGTAATTGTCTAATCCTTTAACAAAACATACTTTACTTGTATTTGGGTAGATCTAGGATGCGTTTAATACTTCAAGAAACTTTGTTTCAAGTTCAAGTGTTAAAGCAATGCAAGACTATCCAAGAATCAAGGAAGAAAGTGCTGATTTTTAAAGCTCGATAGCTGCTCGACACCTCTCGATAGCTAGGCTATCTATTAAGCTCTTCAGTTGATTGTTATCGCAATCTTGACACCTCTCAATAGTTAGGTCGATCGATCGAGCAATTTTTTGTCCCCTTGATAGCTCCTCGATAGCTCACAATAGATAGGCTCGACACCTCCTCGATCGATCGAGAATTACTGAGCTTTATGAAATTCAGATTTTCAGATTTGATTTTCGGCTCATGTTGACATGTATGTGTAGGATTTTTTTTCTCACAACCCTAGACCTATATAAGGCCTATTTTAGAGGCCATCACGTAAGAGAATACAAGGAGAACATATGCAAAAGGTGACCGATGCCTTATTCTCTCTAAAAGTAGCTACTGCGTCTTTGCGCCTTAGAATTTTGTAACCAAGTGCTTCTTGATCTTCATTGTTGATGAAGTGAAGAACTTTGTAGCCAACATCTTCTTCAAGTTGGTGAGTGAGTCATGTACTGGGATTCGTGCAAAAGAGTTAGTCACATACTACGATTCGTGCATCAAAAGGGTGGTGTTCATATTTTGAAGAGTTCAGAGGTTCTAAAGCGGTAGAAGGTTTCTGCTGTGAGTTCATTTACGAGGATTGTAGAGTCTAGGGACAAAAGTTTTGTATTAAATCTGAAACTTCTCTTTACTATAGTGGATTACTTTTCGGGAAGGTTTCCCCCCAGGTTTTTATTGTGAAATTAGTTTGTTTCATTGGTTTTTCTAGGTCATCATATCTTGTCTTATTTATTTTTCTGCTGCATGATTTTGACATGATATTGATGTTTGTTTGTTTGTTTTTTTTTTTTTTTTAACAAGTTTATTTATAATAAATCTAATTAACAACTTGATTTTAAAACTTGTTAATTCTACTAACCGGGGTCTAAATTTCCCAACAAGTGGTATCAGAATGGGTACACTTTGATTGGATTAATTTCTTAAGTGTGATCCTTGACCCCTATTGTCATGGATCATGGACAATCTCTTTTAATTCCTCCTTTATTTGATGAAACTAATTATGCATACGGGAAAGTTCGTATGGAAGTTTTTTTGCAGGCTCTATGTGAATAGGTATGGCAAGCTGTTGAAGTTGTCTAGATTAAGCCAAAGGAAGCGCCGGTGGATTAGGATGAATCAACAATCATAGCGAAAAATTTCAATAGTAGGGCCTTGAATGCTTTGTTTTGTGGGGTGACCAATGAGGAATTCAAGAAAATATCATCCATGGAAGTTGCCGAGGAAGCATGGACCATTCTTGAGACCACCTATGAAGGTACCAAGGCAGTAAAGACTGTGAAACTTCAATGACTCACTAGTAGTTTTGAAGAAATAAGGATGGAGGTGGATGAGACTTTTGATGAGTTCTATGCTAAACTCAAGAATATTGTGAATTCTACCTTCAACCTTGGAGAATTTATAGCAGAATCCAAAATTGTTAGGAAAATCCTTAGGTCCTTACCTGAAATATTCTATGCCAAGATCACTGTCATTGAAGAAGTGAAGGGCATTGATCAAATTCCTTTGACTGAGCTTGTAGGGAACCTTCAAACCTATGAGATGGGAATAGGTTTAATGGGAAAAGGTGGAAAGAGTAGAAACTTGGCTCTTAAGGGCATAGAGGAAGAGATTGAGGACTCTGAAGATGAAGATGAAGATGAGGATGAGGATGAGGATCTAACCTTCATAACTGATGAGATTATCAAGCTTTTTTAATTTAGGAAAAAGGATAAGGGCAAACCTCCTAGGAAATCTAAATCTTCAAGAAAAGGCAAGAATGAGAAACTCCTCATCCAATGCCATGAGTGCAAAGGTTTTGGTCATATGAGGATAGAGTGCCCAAACTACCTTATGAAAGAAAAGAATAATGAGTTAAAAGATAAAGGGTTGGTTGCTACTTGGAGTGATACTGAGAATGACTCTTCTGATGAGTATGCGGATGAATGTAGTAATGTTATGGCCTTTACTGCCTCAATCGATAAGGTGATTGTGGAGAGTACTAGTGACAGTGAGGATTCTTCTGATGATGAAGTACCCAAGAAGTTGACCCTTCAGGAAGCCTATGATAAGCTATGCACTGAATTCATAAAATCTGAAAAGACTTCTCATCTTTGTAGAAAAGAGCTTAATGAGGTAAAAACTGAAAAAGCTGATCTGTTAATCAAACCAGATGAGACTACAAGGTTAGTTGAGACTCTTGTCGTGGAGAACACCTCATTAGAAGAGAAGGTCAAGAATCTTGAGGTTGAGCTTAGTCAAGCTAGAACTCAAATAGAGCAGATGTCTAGTGTAAAGCTTGATGAGGTATTGAGTGCTCAAAAGCCTAGTTCTGATAAGACTGGCTTAGGATATGTTGTTTCCTCTGGCCCCTTATCTTCCATGGCTTCTTGATCAAGGACTGTCTTTGTGCCTCAATTTGAGAAAGGTGATAAAGGTCTGAAGTCCAAAACTGTTTTGGCTAATTCTAAATCCTTTGTTAGATCTCATGTTTGTCACCATTGTGGTGTTTTTGGACACATTCGTCCCTAATTGCTTTAAGTTGTATTCTCATAAGTAATTGTCCAAACGGTCACATGTTTCCTCTCAAGGACCTACACCTTTGTTTGGAGAGTTATTAAAAGTTTTGAACTTTTTAACTCAATTTCAGGAGAATTTTAATTCTTCTATATCCTTTAGTAGACATACTAGGACATGTGCCTTTTCATCTTCACGGCCAAAGACTCGTGCTGTGTGGGTGAGAAAGGGGCCTAAGACTTAATTATCTTTTCTGTTTGTCCTCTACTTTAATTCTTTCTATCTAAAGTAGGACTCTTTTTACTTAATTTCTTATCTACTTTTGGAATCATGCTTTCATGCATCTGCACCCTTCTATCATGCCTTCATGCATATGCATCTTTCTTTCTGCTTTCATGCTGTTTGTCTATTTTTGTTTGGTTGTCTAGTTTTTATTTTGTTTTATTAAAAAAAAAAGAAAAAAAAAAGAAAAATCAGAAAAATACAAAAACAGTGTGTGTTTGTGTACATTGGTACTTGTGTACCTTGGATGGCCATTGAAACAAAATTTTCTAAATTTTGTATCTTTTGTAACTTAGATGAGCATCTCTATGCGCAACTAAGATACTAAGTAAGTGAGCTATGTGGCTCGTGTTTGTGATGAGTAAGATTAAGTGATCTCTTGTACTTAACACTCATATCACTCTTTTTGACGGGAAGGACTAAAAAATCTTAAGAGAAAGGCATAAATAACCATCTCACCATTGTTGCCTGCCAATCATGAAATGACATCTGTATGCTTTAGCATAGCAAAAGTGCAATGTCAATGACATCCGTATGCTTTGGCATAGTAAAAGTGCAATGTCAAATGCTTAACATCATTGGGTATTTCTTTTCTTTCTCTTATATGCCTATACATGATTTGCTTAAAAAGAAAAATATGCAAAGAAAAATAAAAAGCAAAAAGATAAAAATGCTTTATATATGATTGCAAACGTGTATTCTAGGAGATGTGGGAGTTATAGGATGTACCTCGAAAGTGATAGTCCCCATCAAACAGTTATGATTGTGTGTGAGTTAAAGTGATTTTCTCATATCTCAAATCGTCATAACATGTATACACTTATGCAATCTTGTGATGTTTTTCATATACAACACGCAATATTCTTTGCTACTCTTGATACATGTGTAGGTACAATGTGATTTGGCCATCACAAGGTTTTACATGTGTTAATATATGCTCACTAAACTGTCTTGACTTATTTTTGAAATATAAAATTGGTTAGACTTGTTTAGTGTATGTGTGTGTTTTTGGGATTTATGTGCTTAACATTTTTCTTGTTGAGAGATTTGTTTTTCACATGTTTTGCATATTTCTATTATCTTGTCATTCATAGCATCTTGTTTCATTACATTCATGCATTTATATGGATTTTTTGTGCTCCCATGATCATCCTTGATCATCTTTATGTTTCTCGGGTGAAGCTTTCTAGCTTCTTGTACCCTTTGTCAATCATGACAAAAAGGGGGAGAAATTGTGGAGACTTTGTGGTTTCTTTTTTAAGATTCTATATGTTAGGGGGAGAAATACATGCATCAATAAGGGGGAGATGTGTTTTATCTTGTTATGGGGGAATGCTTACTTCCTTCTTCTTGTACACCGGTCTTGTGACCATTTTTTTTACATACATTGTACTTATTCTCTTTATATGTTAATGTATGTTTCTTTCACCTACCCTTACACGTGCTGTTTCTTTTCTCTCTTTATGCACATGTTTCTTATTACATGTATGCAATCTATTATTTCTGTTTTACACAAAGATGTCTTGATGAATTTTGTTTAAAGTGTTTTAGAAATACAGATTGTCAAAGTCTACTTGCCATAAACTCTCTTCTTACAAAGTTTTTCAAAAGTTTGTGTTAGGATAGATTTTATTGTATTCAACAAGTGAATATGAGTTAAGTGATTTATGACTTCTCTCATACGTTCATTTGTTTGTTGTGGTTTTGTCACGGATTGCCAAAGGGGGAGATTGTTAGGACATTTGTGATTCACTTATTAGGAACATATGTCACTATTTTATGTAATTGGCTAATCCTTTGATAAAATGCACTTTATTTGTATTTGGGTAGATCTAAGATGTGTTTAAATCCATGCAAGACTGTCCAAGAATCAAGGAAGAAAGTGCTAATTTTTAAAGCTCGATAGTTGCTCGACACCTCTTAACAGCTAGGCTATCTATCGAGCTCTTCAGTTGATTGTTATCGCAATCTTGACACCTCTCGATAGTTAGGTCGATCAATTAAGAAATTATTTGTCCCCTCGATAGCTCGCAACAAATAGGCTCGACACCTCCTCGACACCTCCTCAATCGATCGAGAATTACTGAGCTTTATGAAATTTAGATTTTTAGATCTGATTTTCGGCCCATACTGACATGTATGTGTAGGGTTTATTTTCTCACAACCCTAGACCTATATAAGGCTTATTTTAGATGCCATCACATAAGAGAATACAAGGAGAACATATGCAAAAGGTGACCGATGCCTTATTCTCTCTGAAGGAAGCTACTGTGTCTTTACGCCTTAGGGTTTTGTAACAAAGTGCTTCTTGATTTTCATTGTTGATGAAGTGAAGAACTTTGCATCCAACATCTTCTTCAAGTTGGTGAGTGAGTCACGTACTAGGATTCGTGCATCAAAAGGGTGGCGTTCATATATTGAAGAGTTCAAAGATTCTAAAGCGGTAGAAGGTTTCTGCTGTGAGTTCATCTACGGGGATTGTAGATTCTAGGGACAAATATTTTGTACTAGATCTGAAACTTCTCTTTACTATATTGGATTGCTTTTCGGGAAGATTTCCCCCTAGGTTTTTTACTATAAAACTAGTTTATTTCATTGGTTTTCCTAGGTCATCATATCTTGTCTTATTTATTTTTCTGTTGCTTGATTTTGACATGATATTGATATATATATATATATATATATATATTTTTAAACAAGTTTTATTCATAATAAATCTAATTAACAACTTGGGTTTAAAACTTGTTAATTATATCAACCGAGTTCTAAATTTCCCAACAGAAAGATGCAAATCCATTTTATTTGAAGAAAAATTTAGATCTACATCTAAGAAAGATGCAGATCCGTTTTATTTGAAAAAAAATAGTTGACTACGTATAAATCTTTGAAATTAAGAAACAAATTATACCAACAATAAAGAAATCAAGAACATGTTTTTATAAACCAGATTATGAATATTTGAAACAATTAAACATAAATCATCATGATAAGAAAATCTTAAAAATAAAAGGGTTTAGAAAACAACCTCTTGCATGAGCACTCTCCTACTTGAGAGGACATTTTAGGGTTCAAAGAAACTTATTCAGTTATCTTTGAAAACTAAAAACCCTAGCTTCAACAGAAAATCAGAGAAGAGATTAGAAAATATGAGCTGTTTGGGAGCCCAAAACGTGTGCCTCTCAGAGCGTGGAAAAAAGTGTTGAATTATGAGGTTTAGTCTCTATTTATAGAGGCCAGAATACTCTAAAAAATAGATACGGGCGATTAAGGTTTGAATCCGGACGCATCCTTTTGCGAAAAGGTAGAAAATGGTGCGCCTTATTGTCACCCGAAGGCAGTTGGGCCAAAGCCCATCACATGAAAATTCGGCCCTCTTAAAGTGCCATTCGGCACTCCAAAAATGCCAAATTGGCCCTATGGCTCCGAACATTCTTTTGTGTTCGGGTGCTGTTTGGACTCCTCTTCTCCGGTTTTTTGGCCGGTCCTTGTACCTAGACGCGTTTTCATCCTCCATCTATGATTTTTCATCTATTTCTGGATAATTCAGGATATTTAAGGACAATTATCTTGTAGATAAATACCTTAAAATAAATCTTGATAAAGTTCAGATTATCCACAGTTTTATTGTTATCCAATCATCCCTTTTATTCCTATGCATGCATCCCTATTTTAAACACTAATTATCAACCAATCACAAAATTATTTAATTAATTTTAATTGTTTAACCAATCAGAATTAATTTAAATTGATCGTGTGTGGTCAATTCTACCTAGACACAATGCATGTTAACCGTGCAAATTTGATCATGCGATATCTTTTGATCCGATGGCCCGATTTAAAAACCGGAAACACTGTTGTAACCGTTAGAATCACAAGATCATTTTTATGATATGTAATGAATGAATTAATGCATGTAATGCAAAGACAAAATGATGTATGTAATGCAAGAACAAATTGATACATGTAATGCAATTATGATTTTTGGGGTACATGGATTAGTCATTCAAGTAATTCTCCTTGATTAAATTATGGTGCAAAATTAAGTAGCTACAAAATGGCCCTCATTGACAGAGCTTGAAAAGCAAATGTTAATGTAAAACAAAGACATTGATTTTAGCAACCATGATTTAATTGAGGTTGAATTTTCAAAGATTACCTAGCCCTTGAACCTAAAACCTTGGAACATAGAACTAGCCTTATCTTTTGACCAAAAAAAATAAAAAGAAAGTACCAGACTTAGTTGGTAGTTGATGACTCTGGACATGATTCTTGGCAATTGGGGTGACTAGGAAACTTTCCTATCCTGATCTTGAAAATGGAGTTGTCTGGGATGACGATCAAATGGATCTCCTCTACTTTGATCTCGATTTGGTTTTGGAATGATGATCAAGGTGATCTCTTCTACCTTTATAATTTGGCACTAAAATGATGATTAAGGGGATCTCCTCTACCTCGATCTGGATTTGCTTTCTGCAATGATGATTAAAGGGAACTACTCTACTTTGATAATTTGGAGCTAAAATGGTGATCAAGGGGATCTCCTCTACCTCCATCTGGATTTGCTTTTTGCAATGATGATCAAAGTGATCTACTCTACTTTGATAATCTGGAACTGAAATGATGATCAAGGGATTCTCCTCTATCTCAATCTGGATTTGCTTTCTGCAATGATGATCAAATGGATCTACTCTACTTTGATAATCTGGAACTGAAATGATGATCAAGAGGATCTCCTTTACCTCAATCTGGATTTGCTTTCTACAATGATGATCAAAGGGATCTACTCTACTTTGATATCTTGGAACTGAAATAATGATCAAGGGGATCTCCTCTACCTCAATATGGATTTGCTTTCTAAAATGATGATCAAAGGGATCTACTCTACTTTGATAACCTAGAACTGAAATGATGATCAAGGGGATTCCTCTACCTCAATCTGGATTTGCTTTCTGTAATGATGATCAAAGGGATCTACTCTACTTTAATAATCTGGAACTGAAATGATGATCAAAGGGATCTACTCTACCTCGATCTGGATTTGCTTTCTACAATGATGATCAAAGGGATCTACTCTACTTTGATCTTGACAAAAGTTCTGCGACCAATTGGCTTAATCTTGACGAAAAGGGTGTCTGCGACCAACAGGCTTGATCTTGACAAAAAGGGGCGTCTATGATCAACTGGCTTGTTCTTGACTGAAGGGAGTCAAGGGCTTCTCATCCTTGAAACCAAGTTGTTGCTTGCAAAAATCAAAATTTGGAATTAGTCTCTAACTGATAAATGCTTTATGGTCCCACTATTTCTGAAATGTGTGATTTTCATTCACCCTTTCTTAATTTGATCTTTATCAAGAAAAGCTGAATTGAAAAAGATTTTATTTTTGAGAAAGGTTTGATCTTTGATACTTGAAGTTTTTTGAATTGATATTAAAATTTTGAGATTTTGATTTGAAATTTGGAAATTGAAATCTGAAATTTTGAGATTTAGAATTTTGGAAAATTAAGACTTGAAACTTTGATCAAGAGACCTAGGGTTTGAATTTTTTCTTTGAAAACTGGAGGTTTGAATTTAAAACTTAGGCATTGAGAATATGAACTTGAAAACTTGGGAATAAAAATTTTTGAGTTGAAAATTTGGGATTTTGGATATTTGAAAACTTTGAAAAAGAAAGTGTGTTTGTTTGTTTTTTTTTTTTTAAGGGTTGTCTAAGTCAACTCAGTTTGACTGAGTTGACTCAGTTTTGGCTGAGTCTTAAGTGTGGGGGCTGAAATTTTGGCCCCCCACTCCTTGTTTATCTCTTTTTGCCTTTTAGCTTCATCTTTCTTTATTTCTCCTCCTCCATTGTCACTATTCATCTCCTTCTTCCCCTTGATTTTTCTTCTTCATTTCATCATTTCTTCTCACAAAAAGTATTTTTCTAAGCTTCTCAACTCTCCCTCATCCATTTCTATCAATATTTTTTTAGATCTTCATGTTTTGAGCATTTTCATCCCACACCCATTTTTGGTGAAACCCATTTTCTTTGCATTAAAATGGCTTCTTCCTCTAAGGGATCTTCTTTTCTAGCTTCTCATGGTAAGAAATATGATCCAACATTTGAGTGGCATAATGAGGATGGCCTTCTTCAAGACCCTAGGACCCATGCTCCATATTGTCATGTGGACACCAAGGTGAGTTTTTCTTTGGTTTCTTTGCTTGGAAAAAATGTTGTTGCATGTTTCATTGAAAGTTTCATGATGAGATATTGTCACTTTTGAAATTTTGGGGGCATTGTGTGATTGATCATGTTTGGAATGTTGGCTTTGGAGCATTCTTGAAGTGTGTTTTTTCTTTGATCATGGTGCAATTTGGGCAATGTTGGTGACTTTTGGAATTTTGACAATGTAGGTAATTTGTGATGTTGTTGGATGAATTTTGGTTTGGATTTTGGGAGTATTGGCATTGTGAAAACATTGTGTTTGACTTATATGAATGTGTGCATGATGTATGTGGGAAAACTTGTTGGCATGTGTGAACTTTGTTTTAAGATCATGGCAAAATTTTGTGGTATGTGCATGGATATATTTATGGGTATTGGCAAATTTTATGGGTATTGTGGAAAAATTTTGTTGGCTATGTGAGAATTTATTTGTGCATGAAGTTGTGGGAATTTTTGCATGGCTATTTTGGACACGTAGGAATTTTCTTTTTGCATGGCTATGGCAAAATTTGGTGGTTGTGTATGGACACGTGTAAAATTTAGGTTGTGGTAAAATTTTGGTAGGGCATTGGTTTGATTTTGTGGTGGTGGGACATTGATTTTTTGTTGTGGGACATTGACTTTTTTGGGTTCAAGGGAATTTTTGGACATGTGGGTTTTGGTTATGGAAATTTTTTTTGGACATGTGATTTTGGTCATGGGAATTAATAAGCTGAACTTTTATGTTGTAAAGTCTCAAGAGTCGAGGTAGTTTCCAAATGTTGAAAAGTGCATGGGCATCCTTGTCTCCTAGCATCAAAAACATCATTAATGAAGTGGGCTTTGGCACCTTCTTCAAAGCTTTGTCAAATCATGAGACAAATGAGTATAAAGATCTTCAGTTACTTCTTGCCTTAGCAAAGCACTTCTAGGACACTACTTGTACCTTCCATTTTCCGAACATTGGGAGGTAATGTTGACACCTTATGACTTTTCTGTCATCATTGGTCTGAGGTTGGGTGGTAAAAGAATTCTTGTCAATGATTCCCTTACTTCAGCTAAGCTCAAAAAACTTCTAGGTGTAGTGCCTTCTTGAATAAAGAGTAACAATATTCATTTGTCTTGAGTATGTGAGAATATTCCCCAATGTGAGACTGTATCAAAGGGTGCCCACATGTTCATGCTTCTTTTTATTGGGACTTTCTTGTGTCCGGATTTAGGTGGTACCATGAATCTGTGCTACTTCGGAAGCTTGAGAAAAATTGAACATCTCCAGAATTATGACTGGGATGGCATGGCCTATGCTACTTTGATGCATTTCATGACCCAACTCTCTAGGCGGAGTCTTTCAAGCTTGGGTGGTGCTCCATTTGTATGGCAGGTGAGGTTTGGTATTTATTTGGCTATGTGTAGGTTGTGAGAAATTGTTTTGGCTATGTGGTAATGATGTTGTGATTTTTTAGGTTTGGATGTATGAGTATTTTGGGGTTGGTCCTGAAATTTGGGAGGAGGCTACTGCTATTTTTCCTAGATTTCTCCATTGGTTGCCCAAATATCGTTTGTCTCCACCCTCTAGGCGTTCTTTGGAGATTTGGCGCTTGGTGATTGACAATCTGACCATTGATGATGTGAATTTCTTCTTCCTTCTCCTTTTTAAATCCTTGGCACTTGGTTATGATTCAGTTTCTTCTCTTTCTAAATTTCTTTGTGACTTTTCAAATGAACTTAAATCCTTGGGCTGGATGTGAAGGGTATGCTGAGTGTGAACGGGCTCTAGAATTGAATAGCCGCCAAGTATTGTTTGAATGTGAGCATGGAAAGTACTGGTATCTTGGTGATCGAGTGCTGCCCCAAGTTGAACATGTGTATCCTCCTGCCACAATTCCAGCTCATCCTTGTCACATTATTTGGTTAGCTGACCTTTTGGCTGATGAAGAGATTGCTCGGACCTGTGATGGCTATATTGTTGTAGGAGTAGAAGGAAATTATTCTGAATTTGTTCGGGATCATCTGCAAGGTTGCTTGGTTGGTAGAACGGTATTTCTCTTCCCTTCAAACTTTTGTTCTACAAATTCCTTTTCCATATTTCTGCTTGGTAACAATATTTGCATGTTGGATTTTCAGCCTCCATCTTCTAAAGGAAAGGAAGAGGAAGAGGAAGAGATTCCCTTTCCTCACTATGCTAGTGGTTCTTCTAGTTCTTTCTCGTAGACTTATTCTCATTTTCCGACATGGCAGTATGATGTGATGAATCCTGATGGAATGTATAGTTCCATACCTTTGACTAGGCTAGAGCATGTGCCAAATGTTCCTTGGTTTGATCCAGTGTGTTCTTGAATGTTCAGTTCTTTGTCCTTATTTCTTGAATGGATTCTAACTCGGTAGAGTTGTGCTTCAGGTTGATGTGGATCTTGGGGAAGAAAGCATGCAAATGATTGGAGGTTTGTGGTCATTGGCTCGTACTCAGTCCTTCCAATATAAGATCAATGATTCTCACTGGGTATGCCATGTTGTTTTCTGAGTATCTTTGGCTTGAGCTTTGATTGATAGTGTCTTTAACACTTGATTTTGCTAACTTTTTAGGCACATAGAATGGAAACTGCTAACTCTACCAGGAAAGCTTTAGAGGAAAGGATCAGGAGTCTTAAACTTGAAAATCGTCAATGCGATCCTTGCTTTTTCGCAAGTCAGGAAGGAAATAGTGAAGGTGGCTCCTCTAGAGGTGCATCAAGGAGATCCTCTCGCAAGCGGACTCGAAGTCCTAATGATGCATGACTTGTATGTTTATTTTTCCTGCAAAACAAAAGGAAGTGTTCCTTAGACAATCTTGTATTATTTTCCATGTTTAGCTCTTTGTCCTTGGTATCACCTTGGATCATGTAGAAACTTTAACTAAGACAAGTTTATAATTCACCTGATGAGATCTTGTAGTACTAATTTAAACTTATTTTGCTTGGCTCTTGTTGGAATCTGCATTTACTTGCATGAGGTGGAGCCGAATGCCCCTAGTTAAGAAATGAATGCATGGTTGAATGCCCCCAGTTCAAAAATCAATGTGAATTTTGAAAAATCTTATTGTGTAGGGATTTGAATAAAGAAAAATTTGAGTAAAACAAGATCAAAATCACAAAACTGGGCAAAACAAGGATTGTTGGGATGATGGGCCAATGGGCTCTATTGGAGTGCCGATTGGCACATCTAAATTGAAGATTGACGGTGATTGTTGAGTAGATGAAAGATCCATGTCCACCTTTTGCAAAAGACTCTTCCCATGAACTTGTTAGTACTCAATTATTATAAAAAATGTTTTGGGCCAATGCCCCTAATTTAGACATGCTTGCACAGAAAATTGATGATATGCTTAATGCAAAACAAATGCTTCTAGCCTAAATTCACCACAAAAAAAAAAAAAAAAAAAAAGATTTTGAGCCTTTGAAAAAATGAAGTTTTTTGGATGATTGTGACTAGGCTTTTGGAAAAGCTGCCTACGTACCTCTTTCATAGAGGATCAAGTCCAAACGTAGTTTGAAAACAAAGTTTTGAAAAATGAATTTTTTTAAATGAGTTCTCTTTTCTTTTTGAAAGCAATTCATTTAAAATGAGATTTTTTGAAATTTTATCTTTTTCAAATGAACAAAAATTGATCCCTTTAACAACCTCTTTGACCAATCATAATGCCCAATTGTTAACTCGATCTCATTGGCTAGAAAGGATTTGAGATCATTAAAAACATGTAATCAAATTTGCTTCTTCATTCTAAATTTTTTTTTAAATTAAGTCTTCAAAGACAATCAAAAGAATGAAATGCTTGGGGATCACACATGTTGGTAATAGGCAAGGAAGGGAAAAATCCCAAGTTTAAAGGTTTGAAAATTTTTGAGAATTTGGAAATTTGTTCTCATGAAAGTTATTTTTTGTTGGGATCAAACAAAGTGAGTGTTTGGGGCTTAGAAAATTTTTTTGGTCACTTGAGAATTTGTGAAAGATATTAGCCAGTGGGGCTTGATAATCTTGAGCAATTTCTTCCTTAATCCAAGAGAAAATATTATCAGAGCTAAATGTGTGCTTTCAATCAACAGGACTTCAAGGAGGGCTTTATTCAAAGGTTGTAATGTAGGCCGAGTTTAGGTTATTGAAAGGAAGGGTATAAAAGGCTCAAAAACCTTTATGATGTTTCCCTAAGTATGAAATACTTTAAATCCAAGCATTGGAAGATTTTTCCACATCTTCTGCCATTGACTCTTGTGCTAAAATCCTTGTCATGCTCATCATCTTCTCATTGGTCTTCGTTGATTCTTTTCATTTGGTCTTGATCTTTTTAGGTTGATGACTTCCTCTTTTTGGTCTTCTTAGCATCCTATCTTGTGATTAGATCATTCACTCTCATTTTTTTGTGAAAGAATTTTTTGATTAAAATTTTTTTTTTTGCCCTAATTTTTCCTAGACCGTCCTTTCAGGTTTTCAGCCTAGCAGGCTCTTGTTTTTTTTGCCTAGACCGCCCTTTCAGGTTTTTAGCCTAGCGAGCTTTTCTTTCTTTCTTTCTTTCTTTGAAAATGAAATGTGTCTTATTTTTTCTTTTCCTCATCTTCCTAAATTTGATTGGATTTTCTTCTCTTGATGAGTTTTCATTTTTGCTCATCCCTCTCAACTTGAATGATCTTTCATGGAATCTCATATTTCTTGTGTCTTTTGATGAATCAGTATTCTTTCACAACTTGATGAAAATTCTTGCATTCACTTCTCTCTCTTTTTTTTGGTTGAAATCTTTTCTAGCTTGATGGCTTACTCGTTTTCTCACAGTTCGATACCTCCTCAAAATCTTATCTCTCCTTGATGGACTCTCTTTTCTGAACTTGATGAATCTTCCTATTTTGAACTTGTCATATTGTTCTCATTGTCTCCATTGAGAACCTTATCAAGTGGTGTTGAATCCATAAGGTCAACACTTCCTCATCTTGAGATTTAAGCATGCATACTTAATTTCCCCACCCAAGGTTTAAGTTTTTAGTGGGTTCATTGAAAAACAGGTTAACTGTTTAAAGGCTCAAGTTGGATAGCAATGGATAATTATTGTAAGAGGTGTCAAGGGATAATGTGGGTTACCAAAGGCGGCCTCCTATCCCTAGTGATGCTTTCTTGTAAGCACAGTGACTTAAACTCTTTTAATAAATTACTCTTGGAATAGAAGTATAAATGCTCCAATGATGTGACAAGATTTTGAGAGATTGGGATTTAGTGTATGTGGTTTGAGAAATTTGGATGAATGGATGTATTTCTTTGATCTCCTTTTAGGACCTTTTCCTATCATATTTTGAATGTTTAACAAAAATCCTTACATGAATTGAATGAAGTCAAATCCCCCTTTGGAAGAAATTGATTGGTAAAGCAATCAATCATCATGATTTGGAAGAAGTTTTGTCAAATGGATCTTCTTATATTCTCTTAAAAAGAAGGGTTTTTATTTATTTATTATTATTATAAATTTGGAGTCTTTGAAGGAACAAGAGTAGGGTTTTTAGAAAAGGTTACTAAGAAGGCCCAATGTTGCTAGTGCAAAAATAATTTTTTTTTTTTAATTTTTTGATTTTTGATTTTTTTTTTATTTACATAGGGATGTCCAAGTAGACCCGGAACCCGCCCAACTCGGCTGACCCGACTCTGGTGACGGTCGGCAGCGGGTCTCCACCCATAAAACCTGAGACCAGCGGGTAGATTAACGGGTTTGAGCATGAAAAAATGATTTTCAACTGACCGACCGGAAAACACATTAGAATTTCTGTTCTCTGTCGATTGGAGTGGTTGCTGGTCTGTTTTTATCCGATCTCTTCGAGTTACACTAAGATCTCGCTGAATCTCTTCGAGATCTGGCCTGATCTCGTTGAGATCTGTTGAGATCTCTTCAAGATTCAGCCTAATCTCGTTGAGATCAGCCAAGATCTCTTTGAGATCCGGTCAGATCTAGCAAAAACCAGATATTTCGGCAAAATCGGGGACAAAATTTACAAAATTCGACGACAATTTTTGCAAAATTTGGCGATGATTCACATAGTCTGATACCAACCGATACCCGACTAGAAACTGATGACATCCAACCACTCGAACCATTGCCTTTGGCGGGTCCAGGTTTAGGAGACCCGATCTGGCTGGGTCGATTTTGGGTTGGGCATAAACCTGACCTAGACCGACTCGTGGACATGCCTAGATTTACATATGAATAACATGATGAATCAAATGCATCAAACACTACCTGAACTTTATTGAGCAAATAACCAACTAGAAGGCAAATCCTAAAGAAACAATAAAATCAAAGAGTTAATCTAAAAAAGCTTGTAAAATAAAATTCAAACAAAGTCAGGATTACTGGCTGATGAAAGCAGAGTGATGACTTGTTGATCAATCAGATCTTGAATGGCGTGCCTTAAGCTACGACATCCATCAGTTGTATGGCCTTCCCCTTGAGCATTAAGATTGTATCTTCTAGGCACGAGATGTGGTATTGACGTGGGACCCAATGGCTTCAGTAATCCCTTAGCTTGGGCTTCACTCAAAGTTATGTGTAATTCTGAAAAATTTCTTTGACGCCTACAATTGCTAGTTGATGGTTTGACTACACCGTTACTGATGTGATAAGGCACTACCTCCTTGGGGATTGAGTCCATTGACATGTGCTTGTTGATTGGAGAGGATAGTTGGAAAGACAACTTGTTGAAATCCCTAACTCTTTTCTTCAGAAATTGGAAGTGTGGAATCTCTTCGGGTTCTGGTGAATTATCCTTGCATAAGGTAGAGAGCATAGATTGATTCGCTAAGCTGACTTGTAATGCAAAGTTGGCTATCCAGGAAATCTGGGCTAATTCTTCATTCATCTTCTCTTGACCTTCCAAGATGGAGTTAAGTACATCTTCAATTCTTTCTTGGCTCATTAAGGTTGAACCTTCCTTGGGCTTGATGGGCTTGAACTTATGATCCAAAAGGTTAAAATCCCGGTGGACTTTGGCTTTGGGTTGTCTGTCTCCAGATGTAGGGGTTTGAAGTGTCTCCCCCCTTGTAATGTGGGCAATTTGTGTTGGGTCATTAGGATTGGTATCTTGGGGTTTGAAGTATATCCCCCCATTTGTGGATGTTGGGTTATTTGACTGGGGTTTGAAGTATCTCCCCCATTTGTAGGTATTGGGTTGCTTGACTGGGGTTTGAAGTGTCTCCCCTTGTATGTTGGTGCTTGGTAATTTGATTGGGGTTTAAAGTGTCTTTTAGGTCGGATATGAGATTGTGATGTTGCAGCAGCGGAGTGTCCTCTATGCTCACGGGCTTCAGTACCATGATGGGAGTGATGGGCTTGGAACTGGAGCTACTGGCTTGAGTATCGGCTTTAGGTCCTCTTTGCAACCTTCCTTCAGATCTTGACCAAATTCTCTCCTCTTGTTTTTTCTCTCTTTCTCTCTCTAGAACAAGCTCTCTTGGGTCAATTAAAGCTAAGTCACCATCTACATAAAACAACCAAGAAAAACAAACACACATAACATGCAATGCAATTTTAACAGGGACCAACCTAAGGGTAGGTTCTAAGTCATTATATTGTAGGGTAGGTTTGTTATTTCATTGTTTCCCATAGCTAGGACGTTACACTTCCAAACTTGTAATGTAATGAACATTACGTTGGTCCGAACGGCATGGTCTATCCTTTACAGTCAACAAGAAATGATCCAGTGACTTTAGGCTATAAGTTGGTGAGTTTGCCACTGGGTACCCAAATCTAATGAAGACCGGTGATCCATGGTTACTACTACCACGAATTGTTGAAAAGGGATGCATACATATTGTTTGGATGGCACACACTATGACAACTGGGGAAAGATTTTAACAAACAATACAAACAACAAAAATATTATACAACATCTCGTCAAACATAAATAAACAAACAAACAACAATATCATGCAAGACCATGCAAAACAATGGTACACTTTTGGTCACTTAAGTCTAATACGAAGCTTAGCCCTCGACATCCCAAGCGAAGTCACCACTGTGAAAGACCTCGACAAAAGCTGTCCCTCAAAAAGAGATTCGGGTACCTTTTAGGGCACCTATCTTTTTGGGTAAGTAGTATGAAGTCACCACTTATTTTTTTATGCAAAAAATAAGAAAAAAAATACTAATTACAAAATACATTGATTGAATAAATATTACATATTTGGAAAATTGAAAAGTTACATAGTTTTGGGTCCTAGTTACAATCTAACCAAAACAAGCAAAGATAAGGCTAGATCTTCTAAACCAAAGACTTAAATCTGGAGGCTAGGTTACGGAATAGGAAAGTGTTAGGCACCCATTCCGCCTAGATAGAGTTTGGTCTTCAAGAATCTTGTGACCAATGTACTATGTTATGCATGTCATGAATGATATGTTGAACATGTGAAATAAAAATTAAATCACACAAATTTATTTATGAATGAAATCTCTTATTTTATTTAAAAAAATTCAGATTTTTTTTGGTGATTAAAAAAATTGATTTTGGTTTGTCAAAATACCAGATCTGTCTTTTAAGATTAAAAAAAAAAGAAGTAGTTTTTGGAGATAAAAATTCAGATTTGTTTTTATTAATAAAACACTAAGTCTTTTGGTTTGTTAAAAAATTCAGATCTGTTTTTTAAGAGATAAAAAAAATGGTTTTGAGTTTTGTAAAAGATCAAATATATTTTGATGATGATAAAAAAATGGTTTTTTATGTAACAGAAAAATCAGACCAGTTTCTATATTTGAAAAAGACATATTTTTTATGAAGAGGATCTCATTCACAACATAATTTCATGTTACATGACTCAAACAAAACAAACAATCAAAACAACATTTCATGATCTATTTCTTTATTTCAAAAATCTGCATATGTTTTAAGAAAAATCATATTTGTATCTTAAGAAAGATATAAATCAGTTTTGATGTGAGGAAAATTTAGATCTGCATCTAAAGAATATGCAGATCCCTTTTATTTTAAAGAAAAATTTAGATTTGCATCTAAGAAAGATGCAAATCCGTTTTATTTAAAGAAAAATTCAGATCTGCATCTAAGAAAGATGTAGATCCGTTTTATTTGAAGAAAAATAGTTGACTACATGTAGATCTTTAAAATTAAGAAATAGATTATACCAACAATAAAGAAATCAAGAACATGTTTTTATAAACCAGATTGTGAATATTTGAAACAATTAAACATACATCATCATGATAAGAAAAGCATAAAAATAAAAAGGGTTTAGAAAACAACCTCTTGCATGAGCACTCTCCTACTTGAGAGGATGTTTTAGGGTTTAAAGAAACTTATTCAGTTATCTTTGAAACCTAAAAACCCTAGTTTCAACAGAAAATCAGAGAGCAGATTAGAAAGTATGAGCTGTTTAGGAGCCCAAAACGTGTGCCTCTCAGAGCGTGGAAAACAGTGTTGAATTATGAGGTTCAGTCTCTATTTATAGAGGCCAAAAGACTCTAAAAAACAAATACGGGCGATTAGGATTTGAATCCAGATGCATCCTTTTGCGAAAAGGTCGAAAAGGCTGTGCCTTATCGTCACTCGAAGGCCATTGGGCCAAAGCTCATCACATGAAAATTTGGCCCTTTTAGAGTGCCGTTCGGCACTCCAAAAGTTCCGAATTGGCCCTAAGGCTCTGAACACTCTTTCATGTTCGAGTGCCGTTTGGACTCTTATTCTAGGGTTTTTTGGCTGGTCCTTGTACCTAGACACGTTTTCATCCTCTGTCTATGATTTTTCATTTCTTTTTGGATAATTCAAGATATTGAAGGACAATTATCTTGTAGATAAATACCCTAAAATAAATCTTGATAAAATTCAGATTATCCACAGTTTTATTGTTATCTAATCATCTCTTTTATTCCTATGCATGCATCCCTATTTTAAACACTAATTATCAACCAATCACAAAATTATTTAATTAATTTTAATTGTTTAACCAATCATAATTAATTTAAATTGATCATGTGTGGTCGATTCTATCTAGACACAATGCATGTTGACCGTCCAAACTTGATCATGTTATATCTTTCGATCCGATGGCCCGATTTATAAACCGAAAACATCGTTGCGACCGTTAGAATCACAAGATCATTTTCATGAGATGTAATGAATGAATTAATGCATGTAATGCAAAGAAAAAAAAATGATGTATGTAATGCAAGAACAAATAAATGCATGTAATGCAATTATGATTTTTGGGGTACATGGATTGGTCATTCAAGTCATTCTCCTTGATTAAATTATGGGTGCAAAATTGAGTGTCTAAACACACATTCTTGATGAAAAAAAAAATTCATACTCATAGGGGCTTAGGCTTTTTGGTTATGTGTCTATATATGTTATATTAACTACCTAATGAGTCTTTCCCAAGATACCTATCTCCCCAATATGTGGTTTTAGAGCTCATGATGGTGTGCAAGCAAAGATGTCAAGATTATCAACATCCCTTTTGTAGGGTTGACAAATGGTTCTGACAGATGGTGTATAAGAGGCCCATGGATGATGCGTTGATAAAGAAAAAGCCCATAAGTCAAGGTGGAATGAGTGGGACTTGTTAATGGCATATGGAGAGGTTTTGAAGCCCACAACAAGGTAGTTGAGTATACACATGTAAATAAAGTCTCACTTTTTAAATAATGATGAGAAGAATGAGTAGTTAATATAATATAATTGAGCTTCTACTCATTGGGCTTAGGTCTTTTGAGTTACGTGTGTTTCTATATGTTATATTAACAACTCAAGGAGTCTCTCGCGAAGGTATTTTTCTCCCTAATAAGTGGTACCAAAACTCATGGTGGCGTGCGGGCAAAGAAGTTAAGGTTATCGAGGTCTCTTTTGTAGGGCTAACACAGTGTTCTCATGGATGGTGTACGTAGGCCCATAGATGACACATTAATGAAGAAAATGTCCATAAGGAAAAGGGGAGCGAGTAGGACTTGTTCATGGCCCACGAAGAGGTCTTGAAGCCCACAGAGAGGTAAAAACTCACACGTGAGGGAGAGATTGTTGGGTGTACACATGTGAGTGAAATCGATCCCACATTGAATAATGATAAAAAAAAAAAAAAGTGGTTAATATAATATATTTGAGCTCATACCCATTGGGTTGGGTTAAGTATGTTTCTATATGTTATATTAATTACTCAAGAAATTTCTCCCCAATTAAGATGTTTATCTCCCAACATTTTTTTTTTTTTGGCTGAATAAAAAAATGTGGAATCATATACCTTTTTCAAGGATTTGGACCTTTGAAAAAAACCAACTTTTTTTTTATAGTGTTTGTACATTAGACAACATTTTATGAGCGTCATTGTACTTCTTTGCTATTTATGACTGTCTTTAAATTAATTTTAGATATGTTTATTTCAAACATTTTATTGTTGTTACTTAATTTTAAAACCTACTTCTCTAAAAAAAAACCTAAAAAATAAAATAAAAATATTAAGTTAAAAAATATTTAAGAATATATCTAAAAGATATTAATTAATTAATTATCATATCCCATGCTACTAATTTTTGAAGAAATATTGTACCCACCCATTCCTATTTCCCTTACGCATGTCAATATCGAGCAACTTGGGTTAGTATTCTCAAAATACATATCTCTCTCTCTCTCTCTCTCTCTCTCTCGAGCAACTTGGGTTGGCATTTAAGTTATATCTTTTTTGCAACGAAGCGTAAACTGCCAAAAACAAAACGTATCCTTTGCCTTATCGATTGTCAACAAAATAATTCCAAAACTAGATTTATACTGTTCTTTAAAGAAGAGTATAAATCTAGTTTTGGAATCATTGATGTTGCCGATAATAAGGAAGTTTCCTTATCGGCAACATCAATGATTCCAATAATATTGTTGTATTTCACTATTTCGTACTTCTAATTATCATACTAAAAAATAAATAAATAAATAAATACCGGATGAACCTCTTCGAGAAAGTATCAGTACGAAAAAAGATTATTGTCCTAACTCCTAATTGCTAGCTGTTCCTAACACACTGCCTCTCCTTTGTTTATCTCAAAATTTAATTGCTTAACTCATTCTTTTTATTTATTTATTTTTTATTTTTATCAGAACTCATTCCTATTGTTTACCATAAAAATAAAAATAAATAAAATCAACCACATAACCACCACACTTCACTAATTCTAAACCGTAGATCTATACAGTTAATTTTCAAAAACCTTTCCTTTAAAGGAATGTTTACGATGCCCATAACTTCTTAGTCTATGTAGACGTTGTTTGCAAGTAATGAACTACGCGTTTTACGTGCATCAAGGAAACTTCTTTTGTTTTGGATAAATACTGCGTACCAACTAGTTTTTTGCTGAAATAAATTACAAACTATTAATTCCTCTATTTAATTCAATAATTATAAAAAAAAAAAAAAAAAGTAAAAATCCTCTAAATAAACTCGGTTTCACAGGGTTAGTTTCGTACCTCATTATTTCCTTAATTCTCTCACTCTTTATTTTGCAGGAATGCACAAGATTCAACTTTTCATTCAAAGCCTATTTGTAGTTTTGACATTTGAGCTTGTTTCTCTCTCTCAATTCTCTCATGCTGATGTTGGCACAGCTGCCCACTACAGAACCCCGTATTTACGTAAGTGGCACTGGACAAAAGTAACTCCTTTGCATTACTGTTATTCAAAACTTTGAGTGTTTTTTTTTTTCCCCCTGTTACACAGCCACAGCCTGCTATGGAAACGATGCAACACAGTTTCCTTCGAGCAACCTGTTCGCGTCAGCTGGTGAGGGGATATGGGACAATGGTGCTGCATGTGGGAGGCAGTATTTGGTTCGGTGCATAAGCGCGGCTCACCCTAGAACTTGCATTCCAGGACAGACAATTCAAATAAGGATCGTTGATCGTGCACTTAGTTCAGTTTCTAGGCCTTCCCGGCATGGTGCTACCATTGTTCTTTCTAAAACTGCATTTAGGATGATTGCCAGACCTTCAACCTCATACATCAACATAGAATTCCAGCAGTGAGTCTCTATTGTCATTTCTTTATTTTCTCTTTTCCCCCATCAACCCTTTAATTTTTCTTCTGGTTTCTGGTTTAGAATTTTCCTAAAATTTTATTAATTAATGTGTAGGGTTTGAAGTGGAGATGCAATTGAGATCCCGTCATTGTTCCACAAAGAAGTTGAAGGGGAAGAGAGTTAATGTACGTGTTTGGTTTTATTTTTTATAAAATCAGTTTGGCTAATCAGCCTTTATTTATTTTATTTTATTTTTATGCATCCATTTATAAAGTGTAGTATATACGTCATTCTAGCCCACTCGGTTTGGGCCCAATATACTGTATTTGTAGTATATCATATTACTTGTACTTTACACATATTATGTTTATATAGAACTCTTTATTGTACAATGTCATATACATAATATATATTAATATACAAAATATTTACTCTCTCTCTCTCTCTCTCTCTCTCTCAAACACAACTTAATTGAATTGCCCTCGATTATGGTTATCCATCTAGAGCGTTGAAGTTTATGTTGTCTAATTTTAGAACCATGCATTTTTCTCTCTAAAAAATGTTATTCATTGCATTCCTTTATCTTTCTATGTACTATAATTTAATTTAAGTGTATATATTTGTGAAACTCCTTCTTGGAGACTGAACTCCAACCCTTGAACATTCCTGGCCCTTGCTTGTAAAATCTTGAGATGAAGAAAATAGCGCCTCTTTAATAGGACAAATTATATGCATCATTAATTGTAGCTCTATGTTTGAAAGGATAATTATTATGATGTGTGTGGACCTAGGAATTGTTTTATATATTGGTATATAAAAGTATTGGTGGTAATAGATGTGATCAGCACTTTAATAAATATGATGTGTACGCACAAAAATACGATTGGGAAACAAAATTCCTAAATCGGCATTTGCTTGAACGGGGTACAAGCAAGATACGGGTGAAATCTCGGGCTGATCAGCATTGGAAGAGGTTGCTTAGTTGTTGACCAAGAGCTGTTGGAGAGAGATGATAAGTCCAATCAAGCGAGGTCATACTTGCTCGAGAGAATTGCAAAAGTAAAACTTCTATAAAATTTTGCAGAATAAAAAGGAAAAAGAGGATTTTTTTAGTCCCTAACAGCTACTTACAACCAAGGCAACATTTTCGAGCGTTTGAATCAAGCGAAGTGATCTGAAAGTGTGCCTTTTCAAAGAAAAGGCTTCAAGGTTTATAAATGGACTTCCATATTCAACAAAAATAATTTGGGCTTCCCAAAGATAATCTTTAACCCCATAAACAAATAAATTAACAAAAAAAGCTTAAATGACAACAATAAAAATTAGCACCCAAAAAAAAAAAAAAAAAATTATAGCCAAAATAATAATAAAGTTGGTAGCGTGATTTTATTGTTGAAGAAGAAAAAAGAAAATGGGGTTTTGTATGTAGCTGCTGGTAGAAATCAATTGAATTTTGGGATGGTGCAATGTGCATGCATGTATTATTGTATATGCATATGGTTGCGGTTACATCAACCCAACTTACTAAAGAGCCAACCTCTGAGAGTTTGTAATGATGATTTTTGTCAAAGTGGTTGCAGTAGTAGCAGTAGTAAGCAACTTTCAATTCAAGTTAGTTACTCACAGCAATTACAATTCATCTCTCTCTCTCTGTTTGGATATGGATGTGTGTCTGTGTAGACAAGGACTGTTGTTGCTCGTCGTTAGATCCTGAGATTGGTAGCTGAACCTTTGGCTTCAAATGTCATTTTCTTTTTCCACATGTATTGTTGAAATCCGACTATTTAGTACCAAAAGGATATGATTGGAATTTGGAAAAGGAATGATATGCATGCATGATGTTTTATGTGCTTACCGCTCTCTGTTTGATAATGCTTCTTTTCCCTCCCATTAAATTAATACTTACTTTTCCCTTCCAAAAATCTATATTGTAGAAGTTTCAATCACTCTTGCATTAAGCATTTGGGCTGGTTAGTTTGATCCATGGTTCCCCCTAAATTTAACTGAGCAGTTGAGCTGAAACTGGACTGTATGAATAGGATTAGAATTTTAGAACCATTTCCAACCATCTCCAAGTTCTCCAACAACCTAGTCAGTTGCCCTAAATGAAACATAAGTTTGGATAATTTAGCAATCTTGCCGCTCGAAGTTTGCAGTTCAAATACTATCATAAATAGTAATATAGTAAAATTTGGCTTCCCAAAGATAATCTTTTTAGTGATTGTTTTATATATATAGAGAGAGAGAGAGAGAGAGAGAGAGAGAGAGAGAGAGAGAGAGAGAGAGAGAGATATTGCTCAAAAAATTAGGTTATAATTAATTAGAAATGATTTTAATTAGTACCATGAAAAAAATAGAGCACAATTTTGTTGAGTTAAAGATTAATTTATGAAATAAAGTATTTTCTTTTAAGTGTTTTTTTTTTTTTTTTTTTTACTTAAGAATTTTTTTTTTTTTTTTTTTTTTATGTGTACTTAAGAATTTTATTATATGTAATTTGCTCCCTAGAAAAATGTGGCTCCAAAAATACCTTCCATAACTGTGATTCAAAACTTTGTATTGTTTATTCATTTTCTTTTCCACGACTAAAGCCTCTATTATGATAATGATGCAGCACAGTTCCCTTTGAGCAACGAGATGGTGCTACCATGGTTCTTTCTACAATCGC